>CM044444.1:34540456-34559998 GCA_024363595.1 Xenopus borealis | reverse complement strand
TCAGCCCCGGGCCCGGGACACTTGTCCCCCCAGTCCCCCCCTGATGGCGGCCCTGTCTCCCACACATCATTAGGTATCAATGTAAAACACTCCAAATATGAAAGCTCGGGGTCCATTGAACAGTTTGATGTCCAATATGTTTAGATTTACTTAAGGTAATGGTATGGTATATAGGGGCCCTAAAATGTAGACACCCCATTTGAGCTTTCAGTTCTGTAATTCCTGATACTGCTAAATCAACACATTTACTTAGTTTGGGAAGGGCAAAGTTAGAAAAAAATTACGTTCACCCAAGAAAACCATACATTTTTGGAAAGTACATATTCCCCTGAATCCAAATTGGGAATGCATGTTTTTCTACTCCAAAGCACCAAGCCGCAACCACTGACATTTTCTAATATCACCTCAAAACTTCCTCCCTGCAGCATCGTATTTCCCACATACTTTTAGGTATCAAGAGAAATCACCCCAAATATGAAAGCCTGGGGTCCTCTGAATGGTTTGATGTCTAATATGTATAGGTGTACCCAAGCACGTGGCATATAGGGGCCCCAAAATAGACCCCCATATGGTCTGTCATTTCAGGTTCTGCAAAATAAACACATTTACATAGTTATGGGGGGGCAAAGTTAGAACAAAAGTAAGTTCACCCCATAAAATCATATATATTCAGAAAGTCTTTGTACTCCGAATTACCAAGCCGCAAACCATTCCTAAATTTGGTGATTTTAGTGACATTTCCAAAAATCACCTCAAAATTTCCACCCTGCAGCATAGTATTTCCCACATACTTTTAGGTATCAAGACAAATCACCCCAAATATGAAAGCCTGGGGTCCTCTGAACAGTTTGATGCCTAATATAGGTCATCTAAGCATGTGGCATAGAGGGGCCACAAAATGAAAGCCCTCTTCTGTTCTGTCATTTCAGGTACTGCAAAATCAACACATTTACATAGTTTTAGAATTAGAAAACAGTAAGTTCACCCCAGAAAACCATATATATTTGGAGTACACATTCACCTGAATCCAAATTGGGTACTCATGTCTTTCTTTTACAAAGCACCAATCCACAAACCTTTCCTAAATTTAGCGATAAAGGCAGGGGTTTTAACATTTCTGAAAATTGCGTAAAAAAATAGCAATTGGCCACATTTAACTCGCCCAATTTCTTATATACAACTGAAAAACTCCCTAAATATTTACACCAAGGGTCCACTGAATGGTTGATACACAATATGCATATATACCAAAGCAGCTGGCATGTGGAGACCCCAAATAAAAATAGTGTATATGAATTTCCTCTGCTGTCAATTCACCTTCTGTGAACATAGCCCCTGGACTGAATATTAGGTTCCCTCTAACAGTAGAAAGACCCCCCCAAAACTGTAAATTTCTGTAAAGTACACATTCTGACGAATCCAAAATTGATACAAATTTGTTTGTAATCTAAATGATCTAAGTGCAAACGACGGTAAAAAAAACAACAATGCAAGCATAAAATCATAATAATCAAACACAATTAGGCAAATCAATGAAATAACAAAATAACTAATCCGACAGCATGGTTAGCGGTCAGAATGCTTGATCCAATAGTCACACTGTGAAATCAACAACTTTTCTTTTTTGCAGGAATAAACAGAAAACTGATAAAATGAAGAACTAAAAAATATTTTTTTTTTCAAAAAACTATGTGTGCTTCTGTATACGTGTGTGTACAGCTATAAAACAGAGTAAATGTGTCTATGTATATGTAAGTGTGTAAATATGTGCAAAAGACAAGAATAAAAACTACCTAACTTTAGTAACATGTGTAGTGTATGTGTGTCTATACATGTAAGTGTGCAAATGTGTGTAAATCAGTAAATAAATGCCACTTACTGTTTCTGTGGCTGGGGGAGTCCTTAGCAGCGTTGCAGGGCCCCGGATCGCTCACAGGAAGTGAGTGGGAGGCACTTGATCAGGTCCCACGAGGTCCTGTGATGTTCCTGCGATATGCCTGCATCAAAGGTACTGAAGTTGGGTCAGAGCCCCCTAGGCTTGTTCCCTAGAGGACAGCACAAACTCACCTGCACGGCGGCCCTTAACTGCCAGCATGTAGGTACTACGTGCTTGGCAGTCAGAGCATTTTCCTGCAAAAACATAGTACCTACGTGTTTGGCAGTTAAAAGGCTAAACCCAATAGGATTGTTTTGGCTCAAATAAGGATAATCTTAGTTGGGTACAAGGTACTCTCTTATCATACAGAAACTTTAATTAGTTGATTGTAATTGAGTTTATGGGAGATGCCAATCCCATAACTTAGAGCTTTTTGGATAGTGGATCTTATACTTGCCATATTATAGTCTTTGTTTTTTTGTCATGACAAAAACCCATGAAAAGTTAATTTAAAAGCGCTCATACTGACAAAATATAAATGTTTTTCATTGTGCTCCCCTGCAATCAGTTTAAATACATTTAGCATCAGGCAGAAAGCAGCATGTTGTGGGCCATCTGTTTTCAGCGCTTACATGTGCTTGTGTCACTATGAGGTCCTTTAAAGTGGACCTGTCACCCAGACACATAAAGCTGTATAATAGAAGTCCCCGGTGGCTGAACACATACCCCTCAACTGTACCGCTTTTTGTGGGACAGTCCCGCTTTTAGCTGCCTCTCCCACTGTTCCGGGTTGTGGACTTAATGTCCGACATCCCTGTGGCTCTCTTTCGCTCTTCCTGGGTTTTTCGCTGAAGTCTCACTAGAAGGGACTTTGGTGACATCACAAGCTCCATGAGATGCGAGTAGGGAGGGCTGACAGCTGGTGGCAGAGATGGGAGGGCAGTGAGCTGAGGAGGGAGCAGTGCTGGTAATGGAAGTGGGGCAGGATGGCATGCCATCTTTTTTTTTTGTCACCAATTTGCATTCCCTCTAGCGGGATGGCAAGGGACAGAATACCGGAGCTTTTTTTCCTCCTGTAGGTTTTTTTTTCAGGCAGCACAGAACATGGGAGGAATGGTCTGCAGGAGTATCTATACATTTTACAGTAGCCTGCAGGCACTCGTGCTCTGCAAAGGAAAAAGTGCACGCATCTCCCCAACTCTGCTGTTTCAGAAGAGTTAAGGCTACGAGTCACAACTTAAACACTCCAATCACCTGCCTTCTTCTTTTACCCCCCAGAAGGGTATGTGAAAATGCAGATTTGGTGGTCTGTTTTCTCATTGTCCCATGCTCCTGCTTGCTTTTTTCTTTTCTATCCCTCCCCCAGCTGCTGGCTATATGTACCAATTCAGGCTTTTTAGGAAGTGGGAGTAGAAGCAGGAGAGAGCTGGAGTTATGTGTGGGAAATAGTGAAGGGTTGAATTTATTTGCCTGCTTGAATTCGCAGTACATCCGCGATTCGCCACAGGTGAATAAATTCACAAAATGTCGGCGAAATGTCGCCCTGTCGAAAATTCGCCAGCATCTCATTTTGGACGCACGCTTCCGACTTTTTCGGTGTTTTGTGAATTTCCCTAGAAATTTGCAAAAAATTTGGGGAAACTCCACCAATTTGCCCAGCAGTAGTGGGGAACGGGGGGGGGGAAGACGTTGGAGGAACAGAGAAAGAAATATTTAAAGTCACTGCAGACAATGCTGCCTTTCCACATGCCTTTTATGGGGAGAGAATTGAAGATGAAAGCAAAATATTTGTATTTAGGTGGTTAAACTGAGGAAAAAGGTATTTTTTTTATGAAACATTCTTTAATCATTAAAGTAATTGTGCTTATATAGTCTTTTTTCAAAAGTTATTAGCCATTTGCCTGCCTAGCACGTACTGTAGGTGCTACCATGGCTGTATTAAAGGTGTGTTTCACCTTTAAGTTAACTTTTGGTATGTTACAGAATGGCTAATTCTAAGCAACTTTTCAATTGGTCTTCATTATTTATATTCTATTGCTTTTTAATTAAATACCTGCTTCTTCTAACTCTTTCCAAATGTCAAATTGTGGTCACTGACCCTATCTAAAAACAAATGTTCTGTAAAGCTACACATTTTGGGCCAATTTACGAAATTCACCTGAAATTATCGAAGTTCGATCGAATTCGATTGAATAACGATCGTACAAAGTTTTCATGAAATCGGATATTCTAATTTGGCCTCTTCGATCATCGAATACCAAATTATCAAATAGATCGAATGATCGGATATTCGATAATTTGATCATTCGATGATCGGAGGATTCAAAATATTAAAATTATTTGACTGCCTACTTCGCCAGATTCAACCTACCGAATTGTGATAGAAGCCTATGGGAAACCCAACAATCGGTATTTGATCTTACGAATTCATCGAGAAATCGAATAGCGAGCAAAAGGATTTCAATGGTCAAATGCTTATCGAATTTCAAATTTGATTGAGCGAATTTTGGGGAATAATAGTAAATGTGCCCCTTATTGTTATTGCTACTTTCTATTACTAGTGATGGGCGAAACGGGCGCGTTTCGCCGAAAAATTCGCGTCGCGTCGTTTTCGGCGCGTCGCGACGTTTTCGGCGCGTCGCGACGTTTTCGGCGCGCCGTGTCAAAAAACGACGCGCGACTCGTTTTTGGCGGCAAATTTTTTGCGGCGAATTTTTCCTGCCGTTTCGCGAATTTATTCGCCAGCGGCGAATCGCAGGAATTCGCCGCGAATTCGCCCCTGGCGAATAAATTCGCCCATCACTATCTATTACTCATCTTTCTATTCAGGCCTCTCCTATTCATATTCCAGTCTCTTGGTCAAATCAGTGCATGGAGTAATTTGAGCCCTAGCAACCAGACTGCTGAAATTGCAAACTGGAGAGCTGCTGCATAAAAAGTTAAATAACTCTAAAACCACAAATAAAAAATATAAACCAATTTTAAATTGCCTCAGAATATCACTCTCTACATCAGGGATCCCCAACCTTTTGAGGCCGTGAGCAACATTCAGAAGAAAAAGGAGTTGGGGAGCAACACTAGCAAGAAAAATGTTCTTGAGGTGCCAAGTAAGTGCTGTGATTGGCCATTTGGTAGCCCCTATGTGTAGTGATGGGCGAATTTATTCGCCAGGGGCGAATTCGCGGCGAATTCCCGCGATTCGCCGCTGGCGAATAAATTTGCGAAACTGGCAAAAAAATTCGCCCAAAAAAATTCGCCGCGCAAAAACGAGTCGCGCGTCGTTTTTGACGCGACGCGCCTAAAATGACGCGACGCGCTCCGAAAATAACGCGACGCGTCGGAAACGACGCGACGCGTCAAACGCGACGCGCGTCAAAAACTACGCGCAGCTCGTTTCGCGAATCGGCAAAAAATTCGCGAATTTCTCTGGAAATTCGCGAATTTTTCGGCGAAGCGAAACGCGCCCGTTTCACCCATCACTACCTATGTGGATTGGCAACCTGTATTGAGGCTCTATTTAGCAGTACACCTGGTTCTTATACAACCAAAACGTTCTTCCAAACCTGGAATTCAAAAATAAGCTCCTGCTTTGAGGCCACGGGGAGAAACTCTTGAAAGCTTAACTCTTGAATCTGATATTCTGACCACTAATTGTGCTGTTATACTGTTTTTTCATTAAGTTTCACAGTTTTGTTTAAATTATGTGATTTTATTCCAGCTGTATCCTTGCATTGTTTTTTGTTGCAGTTTTTAGCATACCGTTGTATATTGGTAGTTTGGAGTAGAAAGACCTTTATGCATTTTGGATTGTGTAAAGAAGGGTGCTTTTTGTGGAAGCTGAATAGCCAGTCAAATAAATTCATGTGCACTATTGTCATGTTAGGGTCCCTACAGGCCACAAACTTTGGTATTCATATTTTTTCTTTGTATGTAAGAAACTGTGCAAGGTAAGGCGTGACTTATGGGAGAGTGGCCATAAAGTGGATGTGGCCAAAAAATGTTCGCCGCGCTACGCACAGCAAAACTTTTTGTCCCTCTTTCTAAATCTCAAATGTTGGGAGGTATGTGAACATATTTAAACTGAATGGCACTTTTGGCACTAGATTATTGGTAGTTGTGTGTATGTTAGTATAACTTTGCAGCTTGGTAGTTTAGTTTAAAAAGACTTCTTTACCCATGTTATATTTTTTAAAATGTGTACTTTCCAAAAATATATGGTGTTTACTTACTTTTGATGTCATATAATACTATGACATCAGGCAGGAGATTTTGCGCAGGAAAACCTAACTGCAATGTTTTTTTTAAAAAAAAAATGTAATTAGATTTTCGAGATTTATCATACACTGACCCTAAAACCTGCTAAATTGCTGTTTTAGCCTATGGAAGATGCTTTGGGATTAATTTGGAGTTGTCTGCAGCCTTCCTGACATTCAAGTTTTTTGTGCAGAAAAAAAGTAGAGGTCATGAGAGTAGATCTCATGACCTTGAAATTGGACCTTTGATAAATCTGCTTTTTAATGCGATAAATCTATGTATACTGCACATCCAACTGTTCAGCAGACCCCTGGCATTCAAATTTGGGGTGTTTGCCCAGGTGGTTAAAGGACTTACAAACTAGTGCCTAATCCTCTCACCCCAAAAAGCACTTCTTGACTAGTACTGTGGCCATTCAGGTGATGGTCTTACATTCCAAGTGTCTCAAAGAAGCCTTGCCTTTGTTTGACTTTCTCTATCAGCTGTTTCAGAATGGTATAAAACTACCTTAAATACATTTTGCAGACATGAGCAGTGTCTGGTTGGACCTCATAAGACTCATAGATCACCTAAAATTTGGGACTTGCTCTCACAATTATTAAATATTTTTAAATGTTATTGTTATTGTAGAAAGCCCTATATTATAAACAAAGAAACTGCAGTTATCTTAAAAGCTAAAGCACTAGACAGCAATTTTTCAAGTGTGCGGATTTAAACAAAGGCAAAAGGTTATATTTCAAATACTCCAGGATGCATGGCATAGCAAAGAAATAATGTATTATAGCTAGCAAATTCTAATTATTGTTACAAACCTATCTTAAGGATACTTGGATATATGTTTTAAACAGTAGATTGTCTCTGCTATTTATCAATAACTGTATTTATGTAATCTATTCTTAAATAGTCCTAAAATTAACATGACTGAATTCATCCTTCTGGGATTGCCTGTTTAATTTTCACAGTTACAATAGATACTGAATGAAGTGAAGCTTGAATGAATGACACAGCAGACAGTCAATGTGCAATATAAAACTCAATTGTATTCAGTTAATAACAGTAGTGTAGTGGCAAATTATATATCTAATAATTACCTTAACATTACTTTACAAATACAGAACTGGAAAAAATTAAATCAATACGTAACAGTCTAGTTATTTACTGCAATTTCTATTGCAATTTTCTTGGACAGCGCATACAATAGTTTGATTGGCCTGCTCAGGGCCAAACATCATTGTCTTCCCACAACAGTGTTCAGGGAATTCAAAGACCACCATTTGAATTAAAGTTCTAAGAAATGCTACTTTTCTATTATTGTAGAAGGTAGAAGATCTCCTGGGGTTCTGCTGCATTAGGGCCTTCCTCCCCTCTCCAGCTGTGAGTAAGCAGACCCTGCGGTTGCAGGGGGGCCCAGGAGGTATAGGGGGCCCCATGAGGCCCAAATAATGCTCAATTTCAACATCTTTTAGTAAAACAGGAAAATCTTGTGCTGTGGGCCCAGTAGCATCTAGTCATGCCACTGGATGGTGCTATTATGGGGTACATGCAAACTTTGCAGTGAAATGCAGTTATTTTTTTTGGCAAGATCTATAAATTTAACATTTCATTTTTCTTCCAGTCATTTTTTTTTCTTGGCTACAAACAAATTAAAGACTTAGGGGCAGATTCACTAAAGGGCAAAGTGACTAACGCTAGTGATGTTTCTCCAGAAATCCCATTTGCATTTATATGGCAAATTTACAGGTGTAGCGACAATTCGCTAGCAAATAACGCCATCCCTAGTGTTCAGTCGCACTCTGTCGCCATGCGACTTTTTGCTCTGGGGAATGGTCGTTACTACACAAATTAAGTAAAGTGCAAATTTTAATTTACCTTTAGTGATGGTTGAATTTGTGGCTTTTCGCTTCGCCGAAATTTTTCAGCGAAATTCGCAAAACGGCGAAAAAATTCGCGAAACAAATCTCGCTGATGTTTTGTCGCGCACCCAAGTTGACGTACGCTTATATTGACGCGCGTCAGAATAGTTTTGACGCACAGTGCAATGTGATAAAACTGCCATGTGAAATGCATACCCCCAACGGTCCCTTTTTTTGGAGGGACATTCCCTCTTTTGACAGCGCAACCTGCAGTCCCTCATTTTATTTGTATTGGAAAGTCCCTCTTTTCTCTGCACGGAATATCCAGAAAAAGAAAGAAGTTTCTAACTTAATTGGCTTTTGGCAGAGAGCCTAGAAGAACAGCTAACAGGTGCAAAAAAGATGCTTTTTAACAATTTTGATATAATAAAATAAGTAATTGATTGATTGTATTTGTAACAGTTTAGATAAGGAGAAATATTTTCAAACTTTCATAACCTGCCAAATTTGGTAAAACGAACATGTTAATTAGTGGGTGTGACCACAAAAATGGGTGTGGTCAAAATGTTGCAGCGCTACGTATGGAAAAAAAAATTCTGTCCCTCTTTTTACTTCCAAAATGTTGGGAGGTATGGAAATGTGAAAAAAAAATTGTAAAAAATTGCATCTTTTGCTTTGTGTGTGAATGTGCTGAATAGCATTGGAGTCAACGAGAAGAGCAATTTACACGCGTGTTTCACTTAGTATACACACATGCCCTGCATTGTTAGTGGACTCTTATCTTTTCAAAAAAAAAAGGGCCTCCCATTTTGCCAGCTTCTTAAAAACATCTGTGATTATTATTTAAAATAGTGAAAAATTAAAAAGGCATATTTTAATATATATTCATTTATTTTAAAAAATATTTTTCACTGCACAGATTGTGCTGTTTTGAAGTGAAGCGGCGAACTCGACATGCGGCAAACTCGACGCGCGACAAAACGAGACGCGCGGCGAAATGAAACGCCGCAAATTTTTGTGAGCGTTTCGCCAAAACTTTCGCCATCGGCGAATGTTGAAAATTCGCTGTGAATTCGCCCCCTCATTATTTACCTTACCTCTTTCACCAGAGTTGACTTTTGCCAACTCAGACCAGGCAAAACTGCTAAAATGAATCTTCCTCAATCTTATGTCAGTTACATAATTTCCTGTGTGCCAGAAATGAATTTTTTAAGTAGGATTGCCTGCAAAAGTCCTAACTATTAAACTTTTTTTGGGTTACCATTTTTACCCAGACATTTGAGGGGCATGAACAATTTCCCCTTTAGTGAATCTGCCCCTTAGGTGGATAAGTTTTTCGAATTTTTATTTTATCAAAGTCCTACTCACTAATGCCCTTAATTTTCCCTTAAAAAAAATCTGAACTAAAAAAACATGCCTGTGGCGACAAAATCATGTGAAAATATAAATCGTTCCAAGCAAATTTGGAGAAGCCGCACACCGCACACAACCCGACCAAATACTTTTCCTGGTGCCCAGTGATAGAGGAATCAGCCACCTCACATCCAAGGTAAGAAGAAATTTCACGGGCATACAGGATTACGATAGCAGGGCAAACCCTTGCAATTTTATTGATGCAGTGTGCAACGTTTCAGGGCCACGGCCCTTTGTCAAGCATTGTTGGCTTTTACTAAAGATAAATAGTAAATTTATCTTTCTGACTTTTTTTTCTTGCTAGGGTTGCCACCTAGCCGGTATTTTACCGGCCTGGCCGATATTTTTGATGGTTGATTCCAATGTTATAATAGGAAAAACAGATTAATATATAGGAAGGCCGGTATTTTTTTTCAAGAAAAGATGGCAACCTTAACACTTGAACATATTTACACGTATACACACTTTTTTAGAGCTGTACACACATTTTTTTAGTTAATTTTATCTTTTTTTCCTCTTGTTTTTTCTCCTAAAAAATGTTGATTTCACAGCGTGACTACTGGATTAAGTATTCTGACTGCTAACTCCTGTGATTTCATTGTAGTTTGATGCATGCATTACTGTTCATTATGTTTATTTTAGCATTACTTTGCAGTTTCTTAGTTTGGATTAGAAAGACATTTTTAGGAATGCTGTATTTGCCAGAATGTGTGCTTTCCAATATATGGTTTTTGTGGGGTCTTGGCACTGGTAGGGGTTCCTAATATGCATTTGTTCACAGAAGGTGAATTGGAAAATTCATAAGCACTAGTGATGGGCGAATTTATTCGCCTGGGGCAAATTCATGGCCAATTCCTACTATTCGCAGCCGGCAAATAAATTTGTGAGATCCCAGTAAAGTTTCACCTGGCGAAAATTCACCTGCGTTTCATTTTGGACTTTTTTCAACGCCGGCAATGTGGTGGTGAAACGCCACAGATTCGTCCATCACAAATAAGTACATTTGGGGTCATCATACTGTTCAGTAAACCCTTGGCATTCATATTTAGGGTGGTTTTCCAATGTATATAAGAAAATGGGTAAGATAAATACCGCAAATTGCAATATTTTTTGTCAATGAAAAGTACTGCCTTTAGTGTAGGTTTGCAGTTTGTTAGCTTGGAAAAAAGACATAATTACCCATTTTGGATTTGTTAGAATTTGTACAGAAATGATTTTGTGTATGGTCTTCATTTGTGGGCCCCTAAATGCCACATAGTTACTGTAGGTTAACCAATGCATGTCGGGCATACAACTTGTCAGTGGACCCCAGGCATGCCTATTTAGGCTGTTTTATCTGGTTACCTAATGATATGTGAGAGATATAATGCCCTGGACTGGAATCTTTGAGGTAATCTTTCAAAAAAAATCACAAATTTTTATAAAAAATAAGGTTTAAGAAAGAACTGCAACTTTATAGTTTGGAGTTGAAAGATATACTTATCCATTTTGAATTTGCCACAATGGGGCTCATTTATAAACTTTGCGTAGGGCAGAATATATATTTGCCCGGTGCCTGGTTATATTTACAAAGCTAAATAAGATTGTGCAAACAGATTTAGCAAATTTGTTTTTCGCATTGCGAAAATCTGTAAGAGCTTTTTAAATATGACATAAATCACAATTGCGTTTGAATTACACCACAACTTTGGTGGCAGAGAAAACATTCACAAAACAGTTTAGCAAATAGCGAATTTAAGTTACTGTTAAGTTAGCGAATTTAAGTTACTGTCAACTAGAAGCTTCCCATAGGCTTCTATTGCAATTCGGTAGGTTCAATCTGCCAAAGTAGGCAGTCAAATAACTTTAAAATTTTTTTGTAACTTTTAATTTGAGAACAGTCTGAGAGTTTTACATAAATATTAGAATTTCCATTTTTAATTAAATATCTTGTACTGTACTATTTATTTTTTTTGCATATGTTTGTAAGAAATTATGGTAAACAATTGCTACTAGTAATAATAAAGTAGAAGACCAAAAATAAAAATTATAATTAATGATGTTCATTAAGGAGCAGGTTTTTCATCAAGATTATAATTTTTATTTTTGGTTATTCACCTATAATATCTTACAAAACCATTGGTCTATTGTTTACTGTAAATGGTTAAGCTGATATAATGGATTTTCAGATAAGGCATCCCATTCGTGAAATTAGTTTTTTAGTAAGTAGATAAATTTAGATCGATTTAGGGTTAAGATAGACATAGCAATTCATTGCAGTGAGGGGACATGCATTTTACCCCCATTTGTCTACTGAATGTGTTAAAACATTTTATTTATTTTATAAACAGTTTATTTCCAATACCCACCACATCTGCATTCACAGGATACTCGCTGGTGCATGTGCATGGGCGTCCACAGAAAATGTTGCAGGTGGGGGCAAGGAAGAAAACATATTACACAAATTACTTGTACCCATATTTTGGTTTCCACACAAACCTAACTGTGGTGTTTATACAAATGGCCTACGGGTGTCACTGTGCATACACATGACTTTCTGTACAGCTTGAAAGTGAAAGTAAAAAGTTACTGTTGTTGTGTAAGGCCTGTATGAGCCTGTTAATGTAGCACTCTTATACTCTCCTCATCCTTAGATACCAAACATAACACTAACAACAGGTTTTCTATAAATTTACAAAGTAGTAACTGTTGCGCATGTATAACATTGCCATTCTGTTAGTGATTCAAACTCCTTGTTTGCCAGGACAGCACTTAGTATTTTCTACTTTCTTAGCACAATCACTTGCCAGTGGTTTGCAGAATGTTATTCCCTCTAGAGTTCTATTTACAGGTGGATACATGCAGGTATTAGTGATGGGTGAATCTCCCGCGTTTCGCTTCGCCGAAAAATTCACGAATTTCCAGAGAAATTCGTGAATTGGAGTCAAATGCGGCACGTCGCGTCAATCGCGTTGTTTTCGGGCAAATTTGGGCAAATTTTTCGGCGGCAAATTTTTGCTGGCGTCTCGCGAATCGCGGGAATTCGCCGTGAATTCGCCCCTGGCGAATAAATTCGCCCATCACTAGCAGGGATACCTTCATGTTACATATGTTATACCCACCAATATGTAATGCATAATACATTGCCCTAACTATACAACATTTTCTGGTTCCCTGAAATATGTAAAATGGGGGTTCTACTGTACATAAAGTAGAGTAACAAATACAGGAAGAGGTTGTGCACAACAAAATGACACTAACATAGAATCTATATTTATACATTCTATTTCAGTCTATGGAAAGCTATATTGTTCCCAGAGTGACAGAGGGGTTAAAAAAAAGTCATCCAAAAACAAACAATGAGAAGGATACAGGACAGGAGCAGGAGAGGGGGATGAGGTGAGGTGCAAAAATATATATTATAATATTATAGATATTTCTATCTATAAAAATATATAGAGTAAGGCAAAAGGTTATTAGCGAAGTAGAGGTGAGTGTGGGGGTAACTCAGTAGAATTAAAAGGGAAAGGGTACAGTGAATAAAGTAAGGCCATGGATAGGTGGGGTATTCAATGAAGCAGCAGGCGATTCCTACAGAAAGGAACTGTAGGAATCTTTGAAAATTCTCATTTATCCAGGTCATGGTATATCTAACACAAGTACCTTAAGTCCAATTGTTTTGAGTTACTTGAGTTAAGGTGGCCATACACGAAGAGATCCGCTCGTTTGGCGATGTTGCCAAACGATCGGATCTCTCCCCGATATGCCCACCTTGAGGTGGGCGATATCGGGCTGATCCAATCGTGGGCCCTAGGGCCCAACGTTCGGATCAGTATGGGCGGTCGGATCGTGGGACCGCATCAACGAACAGATGCGGCCACGATCCGACGGGATTTTTAATCCTGCCCGATCGACATCTGGCCGACTTTCGGCCAGATATCGATCGGGAAAGCCCGTCGGAGGGCCCCCCACATGGGCAGATAAGCTGCCGACACAGTCTGTCGGCAGCTTTTATCTGCCCGTGTACGGCCACCTTAAGATATAACTGTAGGAATGAATGTGCTTTGTGGAAAATGCAATGGGAGAATGGTTGTGGGCACACCCACACCCAACTTGTACCTATAAGATTCAATACTGAATGTAGTAACACAGTTATACACAGACATTCTTTGTAGACCTTCATAAACGCACACACAAAGACACACACACACACTGGCATGACACACACATATACACTGTCATTCACACTCTAAGCTTAACACAACCTATTCACACTCATCTGCCCTGAGAAAGCTGGTTCATCAGGAGAAGAATCTCTACTTGGATTCTCTCATTCCTCACACAGTGGAGGAGCAGGACACATCTCACAAAGGGAAGGGGCAGGGCTAAACTGGACTGCTGCTCTGAGCAGTAGAATAGGCATTGGAATGGTCCATAATTTGAAGGGGTGCTGGCCATAAAATGTAAGGCTTTTATAAGCTTATTGCAGTTTCTTAAAGGGGAGGTTCACCTTCAAGTTAACTTTCAGTATATTGTAGAAGGGCCAATTCTAAGAAACTTTTCAATTGGTCTTCATTATTTATTTTTCATAGTTTTTTAATGATTTGCAGCTTTCAAATGGGGGGTCACTGACCCCTCTAAAAACAAATGCTCTGTAAGGCTCCAAATGTATTGTTATTGCCACTTTTTATTACTTATCATTCTATTCGGTCCATCTCCTTTTCGTATTCCAATCTCTTATTTAAATCAATGCAGGGTTGCTAGGGTAATTTGTACCCTAGAAACCAAATTGCTGACACTGCAAACTAGAGAGCTGCTGAATAAAAAGCTAAATACAGATGCAGTCACTTGGATTTGTGAGTTAAATGCGTCATGACTCAGGGCTAATTGAAGAAACTGTGTTATCTAAAGTTATCTTAACTCATTTAATGCATTTAACCTTTTCATTGGCATACCAAAGCACCATTGTTTTCAATGGTGAACTCTTTAATTGGATGGGATGCTGTGACACAATATTCTGTGCTAAGTGGGATAAATGGGATAGATGAGTTAAGTTTTTCTGTGTCAAATGCACAATCCAAAGTGGCTTCATCTGTGACATGACTACCACTATGCCCAATGACTCCTCGTCGCCCGAGCTCTGCCTCCGGGTTCACTGTTTTTAATTTCTAAATTGATTATATAGGAAGTCTATATATAAATACATCATAATTTATTTCAGATTTATTTCAGTCAAGCTTACAGCAGTCAATAACTATTTACTCATAAATCATTTAAAAAAGGTTAGCTACTGGTAACTAATGGTAACTAATGATGTGTCAATTTTCCCATTGCAGAAACACACAACTTTTTGTGAAAATCATTTGTGAAACACATTGACTTTCATGAGCTTTTTTTTTTGCTGTGTTTTTTTCCTGCACAATATAAAGCATATGATTAGTGATGGGCGAATTTATCCCATTTCACCGAAAAATTTACGAATTTTCTGCGACATTTGCGAAACAGCAAAAAATGTGTGAAAAGGCACCAGCATCTCATTTTTGACGCCGGCGTCCGACGTGGCAATCTGCAGTAAATTTGCTCTTGCCAAACCCTGCACTGGCTTCCACTGCCCTTCACCATTAAATTCAAATTAATGACCCTGACATTCAAAGCACTTCATAACTCTGCCCTCTCTACTGAACTTATCTCTATTTACTCACCCAATTTCTTAATACGCTCCTCTACTGACCTGCTACTCAACTCTTCTCATATTACCGACCCACATGCTCGCATTCATTCTCTCCCACGGTTTGTCCAACCTTTCTGCTTTCAAGAAATCTCTTAAAATGCACTTATTTAGAGAAGCCTACCCTCACTTAACTACCAAATGCAATACCACATATAGTACCACATCATTCACCCACTTAACTCTGATCTTGCCCACTCCCACACCTTGTGTATCAAACCCTTACCTTTAGATTTTAAGCTGTTTCTTCACAGGGCATTCCTCACCTTTTGTACTGGCATTGCTCGTGATGTATGTAACTCCATATGTTCTATGTATGTAATTCATGTGATTTAGTTTTATAATCACATTTACAGCGCTACGAAATGTGTTGGTGCTATAGAAATACATGTTAATAATAATAAAAGCAGCCAATGGGTGTTTTGTCACTCAAATGTATTAGTCAATGGCCATTTTTCTCACTCCAAATTCATTTCAACTGATCTAATAATAGGCATACTGTATCTATATAATTGGGACCCATCACAGCTTCACATGCTGACAGTATGGCCTGTCTTCAACAAGACATGTGTTATCACAAATATTTTATAAGCTACAGAACAAGAAACAAAGAGCATTGTTTTGATGTGCAATGTCTTTGATATATGGCAATGTTAACTTTACACCCAATCCACCCTCCCAGTAAACAACATCAAATTAATTAAAAAAACCTCTAACAGAGTAATTAAAGAGAAATTAAGCATCTATTAACCCAAGGTTTTGTCATGGATATTTAGCAGTCAGAAGATACGGGGAATTACTATTCTGATGAATTCAGGCTCATGGAAAGCTGTCAGGATGATGAAACAAGCAGAAAGCAGGCTAATAGAGGTTTCTGTTTATACCTGGCAGATTATAATAGGATATGGAGTCATCCTGCTGATTTGTAGCTCTCTGTAGAAACCCACCATATAAAGAATGACATTAAGATAATCAAGTGAAATTCTGAAGTACAAATACTGTATTTAAAAAACAAAACAAAAAGAGAGACGTGGCATTAAAACTGAGGACTTACAGGAAATATAGTCTCATAGAAAAGGTAACTAATAACTCTGTCAGTGCTATATCTTATTATTCAATTTAGATACGTTATTTATTTTCAGATTAATGTTGTTGCAAATTGCAGGACATTTGCAGCAGCATTGGTAACTACAATGTTTAGGCACTTGCAATAACAACTGATCTTATGGCACTAACATTATATTTGATACATGGCTGTTGTATTATGTGCCATGTACTGTTGTGTCTTTGTGTTTTTAGTACCTTGTATTTCCCTTGCACCTGCTTTGCAATTTTCGATCCAGACCAAATTGAGGAGTGGAGAAAATGCACTAGACACAAGTGTCATAAATGAGGGCTATGGATGCACTTGTTTCTGAAGTACATGATTTTAACATTATGAACTGTAATATGCACTTGTTTAACTTAAAGGAGAACTCCACACAAACATAATGTGAGCTTTTTGCAACATACATCAATTAAAAAATATGCAGACTTTTCATTATTTTTAATGGTTTGGAACAGTTCCCTAAACTTAGACCCCTGCTCCCCTGCTGATCTGTCTGACTACTTGGCTGAGCAGGCTGACTACTGTTACTTTATATATATATGGAGTTACATACATCACAATCAATGCCGGTACAAAAGGTGAGGAAGGCCCTATACAGAAAGAGCTTACAATCTAAAGATATGGTGGTGCAGAGTTATGAAGTGCTTTGAATGTCAGGGTCATTAATTTGAATTTAATTCTAATGGGGAGTGGAAGCCAGTGCAGGGATTGACGGAATGCCGAGGCAGAGGAGGAGCAGTTGCTGAGGTGTATAAGTCTCCCAGCAGTGTTCATTATGGACTGGAGAGGTGACAGTCTCTGGCGGGGAAGACCAATTAAAAGAAAGTTACAATAGTCTAAACGTGATATGACGAGAGAGTGAATAAGAATTTTGGCAGCGTCTTGGGTGATAAATGATCGTATTTTGGATATGTTCCATAGGTGTAAGTGACATGATTTAATAAGTAGATAATCCAAAAAAGAATAAATGAATCCCTAGGTAGGCCATTACAGGCCTACCTAGGGATGCGCATAGCATGTAGCATAACATTTCCTGCATAAAACTTTACATGAAAATTACAAATATCTTTTAAAAAAAGAGCTTTTTTAAAACCTCTTTGTAATTTTCATGTAAAGTTTTATGCAGGAAATGTTATGCTACATGCTATGCTACATGCTATGCGCATCCCTCGGTAGGCCTGTAATGGCAGTACCATGGTCCTTTCTGGATTGTACATTTTCTAGGTCAGGCTGAAGGAAGCAGTCTCCTGGACACTAAAGATGGACTTATTATTGGACTACAAACTCTAATTTACTAATATGACCATATAAGGTCCTTTTACACTGTCACTTTAATTTGGGGGAGGTGTTTTGTTCCAAAAAAGGTATTTATTTCCACACTGCCTTGTTGTTTGTTACACTTGATAAAGGGCCCTGCCCGAAACATGTAGTGTGCTGACACTGTTAAATAAATACACTGCAGTTAAAAAAACAGCTTGGAGCTGTTTGATTCATTTATTCTTTTTTGGATTATCTACCTATTAAGGTGTGACACAGGCACCTGAATCAGCAGCCATAAGAAGGATATAACTATGGCAATCTCAATCAGAACAACTTCTTTTTACTAATGATTTACAGTAATAAGTGACTGGATATGAGGAGTGAATGACAGGGCAGAATCTAGGATAACCCCAAAGCACCGGGCCTGAGGAGGCAGGGTGATAATTGAATTGTTAGCTATAATGGATACTAATTAAAATCTTTTAAGTTATACACAGTAAAGTTAACAGAAAAAAAAGAATACAGTGTTTTTTCAGTTAAACCTATTACTTAATGAAACAATAGCCTTATATCACTGCTGCATCCTCAACCAAGCTTTTACTAATCCCATGCAGCCAGACCCAAAAGCAGCATAGTCTACGACAAACTGTCATCTCAAACAGCTCCCAGTTTGTTCCTCCTTCCTGACAAGGCATGATTTCAAATCTGCAACCCCCTGGAGGAGCCAATCATGATGATTACCTCCCTCCACCAAGTTGATGTCATAAATGCATGCCCTCTACCAGAAGCCTGCCATTTGCAATTAGGGTTGCCACCTGGCCGGTATTTTACCGGCCTGGCCGGTATTTTTGATGGTTGATCCCAATGTTATTAATAGGAAAAAAAGATAAACATAGGAAGGCCAGTATTTTTTTCAGGAAAAGGTGGCAATCCTATTTGCAATGAATTATGCGGATTGTAGTTTAAATGTGACATTCATGTCATTAGTATGTTTAACCCTCCACAGTTGGGATCAGAAAGGAAATAAAATCAGAGCTATAATCTCAGCCATAAAATAGGACAGGGGTGCTTCTTTTAATGGGTATCAGAGAGGAGCTGTACCGAAATAATGCATTATAAACTTATCTAGAATCTTGGCCAAACAGCATAAAGTATAGCACACAGGCAGTGTAGAACTCTGTTATTTACATAACTGTTATGTATATGTGTGTATATATAAATAATGTTCATACATACTTCAGTAGCTTGTCTGTGGTTTGATCAGGTGAACAATGCAGTACATAATGTGTCTACACAAAGTGAACAATGTGTGAACAGTACAGGGTTTCACAGACATGAACAATACTGGGGGATATTACAGACATGAACAATACTGGGGGGAGATTATAGGTGTGAACGATACTGCCCCCCCCCCCCGACAAGGAGCAGCACTGTTGAAATGATCCTCTTCAATCAGTTTGAAAAGTTCTTTTCCAGTTCTTTGTCAACCAAACCAGAGGCAAAACTGAAGCACTTCAATGCTGCTTGCCTGTCTACAGAGGAGTGTTGCACACAGATATGATGTAACTAGAGGGTGAAGGAGGGGAAATATAACTCAGGGAACATGGGCGGGGCTAAGGGAATGTTGCTGAACTGAATGGACACTCCTACTTTCAGATTCTGAAAATTCTTGATCTGTAAGAACATAGTAAGTTAGGCTGAAAAAAGACATACGTCCATCAAGTTCAACCTTTTAACTATTTTTAACCTGCCAAACTGCTAGTTGATCCAAAGGAAGGCAAAAAACCCCATATGAAGCATTTACAGTTTGCCTCAGAGGGGGAAAAAAATCCTTCCTGACTCCAAAATGGATCAGAGTAGTCCCTGGATCAACAATGAGCTATCTTCCATAGCCCTGTATTCCCTCACTTGCTAAAAAGCCATCCAATATACAAGGTACTATAGTAAGCATCTGCTTTCATCAATGTATCCAAGTCGTCTGGTCTGCAAGGTTGATAACAATGTAACAAACATTCTTCAAACAACTGCCATCTAGCTTTGTGAGCTTGTTCACATTCTGTCTAAATATCAA
>CM044444.1:34507365-34537439 GCA_024363595.1 Xenopus borealis | reverse complement strand
TTTTTCTGATACATTTTTGCCCTTGATCCCCCTCTGGCATGCCACTGTCCAGGTCGTTGCTCGCTTTAAACAACTTTAAAATAATTTTTCTGGCCAGAAATGTCTTTTGTAGCTTTTAAAGTTCACCTTCCCTTTGAAGTCTATGGAGTTCGCATTTTTGACGCAAGTTCGCAAATATGTTCGCAAATTTTTTTTCTGACGTTCGCTACATCCCTACTAGCCATCTTCTCCCACAAAACAGCTGCACCATCATCATTGAGGTGCAGCCCATCCCTAGCAAAGAGCCTGTAGCCGACTGAGAAATCAGCCCAGTTCCCCAAAAACCCAAAACCCTCCTCCCTACACCAATCTCTCAGCTACGCATTTATCTCCCTAAGCTCCCGCTGTCTTCTTAGCGTTGCTCATGGCACAGGTAATATCTCTGAGAAAATGACCTTGAAAGTCCTCGCCCTCAACTTTCCACCTAGTTTTTAAAAATCGTTCTTGAGGACTTCACCACCTCCTCTAACTTGGTCATTGGTACCTATGTGTACCAAGACCGCTGGGTCTTCCCCAGCCCCTCCCAATAATCTGTCCACTCGCTCCACCACATGCCAAACCCTAGCACAAAGCAGGCATCAGACTGTTTGGCATGTAGGGGCCTTATGGCAGATTACTTTATCCACCTTTCTAATAATTGAATCCCACGAATTAATCAGTAAGAAAAATGGTATGGTATGGTTAATAGTTCATAACAGTTCTCCTTTAAGTAAGCGAGTACTTGTGTATAGTTTCAATAAGGGTCTCTTAACACTGCAGCACTTGCAAACCATCTACAGGTATGGGACCTGTTATCTAGAATTCTTGGGACCTGGGTGTCTGGAGCACCCGATGGAACTCCCTTCTTCTGCAGTGACGCATCCAAGATGGTGGCGCCCGTGACCCACATGGGCCAACAATGGAGTTGCAATGCTGGCGAAATTACATCACAAGCCCAGTGTGAATTTTAAAGATATACAGTAAAGACTTCCAGGTCACTGTTTTGATGCCCAATTATAGGATTTCCTGTGTGTTTCCTGGGTGCTCGTCAATTTACTCCTGATTGACTCCTGAACTTCTTGACCTTGCCTGAACTTGGATATTGCTACTTTTTGTTCTGTCTACTGATCTTGTGCTATAGACCACACTGAGGAAGCTTCGCGGTAAATCCACCCACTGCAGTTGCTCCTCCTTCAGCGACCTCCTCAGCTGGTGAGCCCAACATTCCTTCACTGCCTCTTTATAATGTCCTCATCGCTCCTATGACTGTCCCATTGAACTTCTCCCTGGTACCATGCCCCCCAGGGGTCGTACCTACCCTTCTTTTCTGCTGAAACTTCTATGATAAAGGTGTATAGCCAAGATAATCTCCATCGAGGATTCATTAGACCCTCCTCTTCTCCTGCCGGTAAAGGGTTCTTCTTTTGTGGAAAAGAAGGATGATGGTTTGCATCCCTGTATTGATTACAGGGGCCTCAATAAGATTACAGTGAAAAAATGATATTGACTACCTTTCATCTCTGAGCTAGTCGACCAACTCAGAGGGGCATACATTTTCAGTAAGTTGGATCTCCAAGGAACGTACAACCAAATCCACATGCGAGAGGGGGATTTATGGAAGACGGCATTCAAATCCACATGCGAGAGGGGGGATGTATGGAAGACGGCATTCAACACCAGAAATGGCCACTATGATTACCTGGTAATGCCCTTCGGCCTCTGCAAATAGCCTACCGTCTTCCAAGAATTTGAGCCTATTGGCTCCCTGTGGGAGTTGTGTCAGGACCAAGGAGGAAGCAATAGGGTTAAAGTCCATTGCAAGGTACAGTAACGGATTAGGCAATATTCAGAGTCAATATTTAGGCAAGGGTCAATAGGCAGGCGGCAAACAGCAAGGTCAGGTTCAGACAGAGGTCAAAAGTCCAGAAATCAATAAAGGAGGATTTTAGGAAGAAACCAAGGAATAATTATCTAAAGCTGTGCTTGGGCATTGAACCCATGGTCTTCGGCATCTTTTTATATTTGAATTTGGTGCCACAGCCGCTGAACGCCACAGCGTTGTGACATCATCACGCCGGCGCCGCAACCCACGTGGCAGCCATGGGCGCCGCCATTGTGGGAGCACCGCCGGCGAAGAAGAACGCGCCATCCGGAGCTCCTGGAAGGGCTCCAGGCGGCGATTGTGACAGGGGCATTCTGTAGTCATGTACTTGGATGACATTTTGATCTTCTCCAAAGACTTGGAAAGTCATTGATCCCAGGTGAAGGAAGTTCTCTCCCATCTGAGAGAAAACTCCCTTTTTGCCAAACTAGAGAAGTGTTTCTTCGAGGTGCTCAAGACTCCATTCCTGGGGTACATTATGGCAGTTAAACACACATTAGAGGATTGGTGACACTTCCTGGATGGAGCCCCTCATCCTGTCAACATTTATAGTGACCACAAAAACCTGGAATTCATCCAGACTCTCAAAAGACTCAATCCCCATCAGGCTCAATGGGCACTCTTCTTTTGTTTTGTCCTCACGTATCTCCCTCTAGAAACCTTAAGGCAGATGCCCCATCAAGAAGCATTGTCCCTGAGGGGCGCATCGGTAAAGAGTAAGAACCTATTGTTCCTCCAACAAAGATCATCACTACCTTGTTTCCTCAACTGGCCAGCCAGATCATGTCTGTCCAGTCCACCACTTTTGCTGAGACCACCCTGAACTCCACATTCCTATCCTTCCACAAAGCCACTGTTCCAAGCAAGCTGGACATCCAGGTGCCCAAACAACATCTGCTTTGGTGGCCAGCACTCCAGAAGGATGTGAAAGACTTTGTGGTGGCTTCTGCCACTTGTGCCTCTTCCAAGTCCAGTCATTCTCATCCTAGCAGTCTATTGCAACTGCTACCTATTCCCTCCCTTCCTTGGACTCATTTAGCTATGGCACACTTAATTCCTCTTCGCAAACTTCCTGCAGCCATTGAACTCTCTCAGTTGTTCATTTAAAACATCTTCAGTCTTCATGGCTTCCCGATGGAGATTGTATCTGACAGAGGTTCCCAGTTTGTGTCCAAGTTCTGGTGCTCTTTGTGTAAAGACCTGGTTTTTGCTCTCCAATTCTCCTCTGCCTATAATCCTCAGTCCAATGGGGCATCTGAAAGAGTAAATCAAGCCCTGGAACAGTTCCTGATAAGTCATGTACCCCCTGTCTGGAAGATTTGGCTGATCTACTCCATTTGGCAGAATTCTCTCATAACAATGCTTGTCATGCTTCCACTGGGAGATCGCCCTTCTTGACCATTTATGGACAACATCCATAAACTTTCCCCCAAGGCTTCCTCTTGTCTGGTGTTCCAACAGCCGATGATCATGCAGCCCACATGTCAGCCATTTGGTCGGCTACCAAAGCCATCTTAGAGAAAAGTTCCTTGTCCGACAAGAATTACGCTGATCAAATGGAAATCTTCTCCTTTACATAAAGTTGGGGACAAGGTGTGGCTCTCATGAGGAACATTTGAATCCATCCCCCAAGTTTTGTCCAAAATTTTTTGGTCCATACTCCATTGTAGAGATTGTTAATCCCATGGCAGGGGGAAACTGTATCTCAGTTTCCCCCGAGATACAAATCCCTTATATGTTCTATGTGTTTAGATGCTCCTAAATTTACACCTGATTGATTTCTGAACTTCTTGACCTAGCCTGAACTTGGATGTTGCTACTTTTCTGCCTGCTTAATGATTTTGTGCCTGGAATTGACAATGACTACTCCTGATCCCTTTTTGATACTGCAAACTCAGACTTTAAACCCTAAGCTTCCTCTTTCATCCAGACTACTCCTGACGAGAGTCGATAGGCCCCTGACACTGGGGTTTTCCAGATATTTAATCTTTCCATAATTTGCATCTTCATACCTATGGTCTCTTCTTTATTAAAGGTAGAATTTTAAAGTTTTTGGAAGCCTTGTCTAAAACAATGATTGTCATTGAATATTGAATATATTGAAAGATCCAAAGAAGTGTGAATGAAAAAAAGTAGAATTATGCACTAAATATCCTGAAGACCTTAAAATTAAATTGATTTAGTAAATGGGCCCCTATGTGTAAATGAAAATCATGTAAATGTTAAATAAACTCAATAGGCTGGTATTGCTTCCAATAAGGATTGAGTATATCTTAATTAGGATCAAGGATAAAGTACTGTTTTAAAAGTGGTTTTTAAAGGGTTTTCAAAACTGATAAATAAGTCAAAAGCAATAATTTGAACATCTGGAAGATCATCAAGTGGAAATGATTTCAAATATATGCAAACTTGCCCAGATCAGGCCATCCCAGCATGTTGAGATCAAGAGCAGAATGTCAACATTACACATATAGTCTATCATGAGAAAGAGGCGGCAATAATTAGATAATCCTGGGAGGTGTGCCAGGAGGAAACCTTTGCTGTCCAGACAATCAGGGCAAGTCTGTCCATGAACACCTAGACTAAGCAAGAACTTTGAGGCATAGATAGAGTTGTATGGCTACAGTACTTGGACATGTTTGGTGAAATCCAAAGACAGCATTTCACCAAAAGAAACTGGTAGTAACTGCTCAAAATGTTATGGCTTGCTGCATCATAGAATCAACTAAGAATTCTTTATTGTACTAGAGCAGGGATCCCCAACCTTTTGAACCCATGAGCAACATTCTGAAGTAAAATGAGTGGGGAGCAACACTAACATGATAAATGTTCTTGGGGTGCCAAATAAGTGCTGTGATTGGCCATTTGGTAGCACCTATATGGATTGTCAACCTACACTCAGGCTCTGTTTGGCAGTACACCTGGTTTTTATACAATTAAAACTTGCCTCCAAGCCATGAATTCAAAAATAAGCACCTGCTTTGGGGCCACTGGGAGCAACATCCAAAGGGTTGGAGAGCAACATGTTGCTCACGAGCTACTGGTTGGGGATCACTGTACTAGAAGGTGATTGAGAGACCATCTGTCAGAGGAATGAGGCTCAGAAGTGGACTTTACAATATGAATACCTTAAACATTCCAGTAAATCCACCAGAAGATCTGAAGAACCATCACACAATTAAAAAAATCTACATGAAAAGTAGGAATAAGTGCTCTTCGGGCAAGATGGAGAATAAGGTATGCAAGAATTAAGGATTTTAAGAAACAAGAGGGGATTCTAAGACAAGATAAAAGTAGCAAAGTAAAAAAAAGGACTTAACTTTAATGTTCAGGCCAGCATGTGAGGAAATTGAAGTGTTTATATAGAAAGCACTCAAGGAGCAATCAGGAGCCTCTCAGTTGCCTTCCTAGCCCAGTGGCCAGAGAATGATAGTCAGAAGCAGGATGTGCCATAGTGTAGTTACAATCCAAGCAGAACATTTAAAAAAAATATTTTCTTATACATGAAAACAATGTAAAATAGTTCAGTAGTTATATTAATTTTATAATGATCTAAACTACTAAAACCATAAACACTGTTGAGTGTAGATCAAATAATGAATAGAAACAGGTAAAGCTATTGTGACAGTGCTGGTAATAGTTGCAAAGCGTGTACAAGCACTTGCAGGCAATTTCCATGCAAGTCAATTGGGGTGGTTTGGCACTGCGTTCTTGGATTGCACACATGCACACATGTTGTACATTATGATTTGGGCTTCTGTATCAGTAGATAGACCAAAAGATACTCCTGAAACGCCCCATCTTCTTTTTTGCTGATTCATGTTCTGTGCTGCAGATAAATATAAATATATAAAGGACACACTCCTCCAGTCCAAAGGAGAACCTGGGTGCCAGTCCAAAGAAGTTATAAAATACACAGCAGGTGACGGCACTCCAAGGATTTACAAATGCTCCATTGGATCAAAGCAGTAGTGGAGGTTTATTTAGAAATCCTATGTTTCGGTTCACATCTGGAACCTTCATCAGGGAGACAATACAGTGCAAGTGAACAAACATTTAAATCCAAACAACTCTGTCCAGGGGAGGCTGGAAGTCTATGGCCATGCATTTAAATGTAGGAAGGGTATGTTCCTGGACCAAAAAATGTTTTGCCACTGGTTGCAGTGCCTTTCCTTCTTTCAGTGCTTTGCTAATAGCAGATCTATGATTCGCAATCCTCTCTCTTAATGTTGTACAGGTTTTCCCCACATAATAAAGTCCGCAGGGGCAAGTAATTATATAAATTACAAAAGTTGAAGTACAGCCCAGTCTGTGAAGTATTTTCAGTCTCTTCCCTGTATGTGGATGGGGAAAGTATGGACCAACCAGAAGGCATCTGCACGTTACACAGTCAGGGCATTTGTAGCATCCCAATTTTTTGGACTTCGATAGCCAATCCGTGCTGCTATTACTTTTCCTGATGAAATCAGTGCAAACTAGTAGATCTCTAAGGCCATTTGTGAGACGGTAGTGTATGCTGGTTTTTTATCTTTATGTTGTCTTTTAGTAGGCTCCACCAGACCGGCGGTTGCCTAGTAACGCCGTTTGGCGCCAATTCTTTGGATTTAAATGTTTGTTCACTGGCACTGTATTGTCTCCCTGATGAAGGTTTCAGATGTGAACCGAAACATAGGATTTCTAAATAAACCTCCACTACTGCTTTGATCCAATGGTGCATTTGTAAATCCTTGGAGTCCTTGGAGTGCGGTCACCTGCTGTGCATATATATATATATATATATATATATATATATATATATATATATATATATATATATATATATATATAGTAACTCCCACAGTGCCGGCACTCCAAACATTCACAAAGCCAGCGGTGCACAATCAAAGTTGCATAGACAGGTCAGGAAGGATCAGCACTCACTGTATTTTCTGGTGAAAAAGTTGATTCTTTTATTGCAAATACATCTTATTCCGACGTTTCGGTTCCACCTGGGAACCTTTTTCCTTTTTCCAGGTGGAACCGAAACGTCGGAATAAGATGTATTTGCTATAAAAGAATCACCTTTTTCACCAGAAAATACAGTGAGTGCTGATCCTTCCTGACCTACATATATATATATATATATATATATATATATATATATGTCACAGTGTTGGTAAATAAGTAAATAAGTCAGTAATGACTGGTACATTGCAGCTCAGATACCAGCATAATTAGCATCAGAATTAACACTAGCCCTGTAGCATCAGCTAATATTGCAGGCAAACCTCATTTTATGCTTGATGATTTAAGATGACCTCTAAGCTTAGCTTCTTAACACCTGCTCAAAACCCACTGAGAGTGTGCATGTCACTGACACTCCTAAGAAAATCCAAGATGGAAAACTCCTGTGACAACGTAAAGGCCTGGATCATCATTGCAACTGAGATGCTGAATTTATGTTGGTTCAATAAGTTCAGTATATACAGCAAAATATTGCATTTTCAGGGTTTAGTTCTCCTTTCAAAACACGTTCAAAAGTGCTTGTGTAAAAAAAATTAAGACACCTTTACAGAACTTCTGTGTAGCATGCTATGTTTAATTAAACTTACTTTGAAGTTTTTAGTCTTGTAATACAGAAGTGTACTGCAACTTCTTTTCAAAGTAGCTAATCATTTGATCTTCCTGGCAGGCAAAATTTTCAAAGCTGTGAGATAACTTTAAGCCAAAAAATAACATGACAATTATTTTTTGATCAAAACATTATCACTGCAGTAGTGTTTATCTTATCTCTGCGTATACTCAAATTTTTGCATGACTACTGTGATAACCGTTATCTGATAAAATGTGTCTAAGTATTCATAATGGCTTTTCTGCGATCATATTTCTGGGAATAGGCCCATTTTGCACAAATGTCACTGTACTCTGGCCACCCTATATAATTAGGGATTGTAAAATATTACATAGGCAACATTTAGTCTGGCATTCCTGATGGTTTGAACAATTAGAAGTTAAAATTCTTAATTAGAGTACAAAACAATTAAAAAACACAAAAAGGCCAGTTGCATATTTAACTATAAGGAATTACCTGGCCTCTCAAAGACCTGTACCATATTTTGAGAAATGTCTGCTTAGGAATGCTGCTAAAGTGCATCTGGTCAATGTATTATTTGTCCATAAGGTTCGTTTTTTCTACCTATTGCATGAGTGTGCCATCTGCAGAACTGTACTTACACTACACAGCAACATTCTCAATCAACTTGGTGTCACATTATGGGAAAGGCACAGACACAGAAAGATCATAAGCACTGTAGCATGGAACAGGTGCCTCAAAGAAGACCATTTTTCAATTAGCAAAGCTTTTCTAATGTATTTTCAGTAAAAGTGAGTACCTGACATTCGCCCATCACTACTGGTTGCTGAAGTTTCCACCAAAGGCTTTTTTACAGTACATTAAAAATCAGACATTCATTCACTAATATACTATAGTTTATGCAAAAATATTTTAAATAAATGAAATGCATAACTATGTTAGTGTGTGATCATTATATGCTGAGGTACTCAATTAATTTTGTGAATGGTTTAATTGTTAATCTCACCACCTAGAGCAAATATATTTCACGACTGAACTATTTGATAGGCATACAATTTTTTTTAGAAGATAATTATAGACGTAATGTTCATTTTGGTTAAGAGTGCTTGGTTCAGCATTTTGGAGGACAGATAAGAGAACAAGAGACTCTTTAAGTGCATTATGTTCCTGCACTTCAGCACATTTCAATCAATAGCTGACCTAATAATCAAGCATTTGTTATCCATTAAGAGATGTTCCAAGCTAAGACAATAACAATGTACAAGAGAGACCAGAAACCAGGATCTTTTTTGTGATGCTTGTTGATAGTGATGGGCGAATCTATCCTGTTTCGCTTCGCCGAAAATTTGCAAATTTGCAGCTCAATTCGCGAATTGGCGAAAAATTAGTGAAAC
This sequence comes from Xenopus borealis, assembly GCA_024363595.1. Taxonomy (NCBI): domain Eukaryota; kingdom Metazoa; phylum Chordata; class Amphibia; order Anura; family Pipidae; genus Xenopus; species Xenopus borealis. The sequence goes on along the minus strand of CM044444.1, from coordinate 34,528,573 downwards.
GAAAATTTTCTGCGCGCAACTCGTTTTTTACGCCAGTGAATTTTCGGGAATTTGCAGCGAATTCGCGCCTGGCGAATAAATTCGCCCATCACTACTTGTTGATAAAAAAGAATTTCTTAAATCATGTTTAGTTTTTTGTATAGATCTATGGCCCAAATTCACTAAAGCACAAAGCGTCTAACGCTAGCGTGACATCATTTCGCAACTTCGCAAATTCACTAACACCGACTCTGGTGAATTTTCGCTAGCGAAGTAGATAGACTTTGATTTGCATAATTACGATCCTTCGTCAGTGTGCAACTTCGCCTGGCGTAATGGTGCGAAGATACTAAGATAAATTTTTTCCTGAACGTTACCACTTACGTTAGACTTTACTTCGCCTGGTCAGATCAGGCAAAGTTCAATACAATAGATATGAGTTTGAAAAAAAACCACTGGCGTGTTTTACCATTGTAAGGTGATAGTCTGAAAAAGATCATTTTTTGGGGGGGGGTTACCCTCCTTCCCCCCTACATTTCCTAACATATGGCAACACAACTATACAGGGGCACATGTAGGGCAATAGGACAACTTTATATAATTTATTAAAGGTTTCCTGGGCTTGTGTAGTGGAATGTAGTGGCTGTAACATATACTTCTATTATACGCTTAAGTTCCCGTCGTATGCAAATTAGGCATCGCTAGCGTAACAATGCTTTGCCTGGCGAAGTAACACTAGAGAAACTATGCTACCGTTAGCTGACCTGAGCGTAACTTTGCACTTTAGTGAATTTGCATAGCGCTGGCGAAAATTTGCCTGCCAAAGTGCGGCGAATGCTAGCGAAGCCAAAGCTAGCAAATTTTCAGAACTTAGTGAATTTGCCCCTAAGTGTCTTGGTATATGGATCTGTATGAGCTGGTGTGTCTGGAGACAGAATACACAATTTATGTATGAACAAGTGAATGTTTATTTATGTTTAGACTCTGAGAAGGATTAAACTTGATTTACAGGAAATGCTGGGGGAGAAAAAATGACATAGCACAACTGGAGAAAATCAATATACTACAAAATATTTGAAGCAAGTTAATATATACTAAGGCATAAATAAAAAAGACAACTGGTCGTATTATTATTTGACTGAAAAAGCATACTAATTAATTTCCAAAGATTTTAGAAGAGGTTTTAACTACATTACCCCTATAGGCTATCACAGAATCTAGCAGAAATGAAAAAACAAAAAGAACAGAAATGAAAAAAGGATAATCATCTTGCTGAATATCTTTTTCTACGGATAACCAACACTGTAGTGTATAAATGGCATAACAATATCATAATATGATTACGGTATACACTACACTGTTTGAGACACTATGCACTCCTTTTTCCCCCCCTTTTAATAACTTCATGTAACATGGTGTACTTTAGCAATTTATACATTACCTGCGCTGATACTCCAAAACAAAAAAAATTCTAGCACAGATTAGTGAAAATTTGCTTTACACATATTTTGGCCTAATGTTATTTGGTCTGTGAGAATTGTAAACTTTATCTTTTGAAATTAATTTGATAGAAATGTCACAAACCTCCCAACTAGTGATGGGCGAATTTATTCGCCAAGTGCAAATTCCCACGATTCGCCGCCGGTGAATAAATTAGCAAAACGCCAGCGAAAATTCGCAAATTGACGCGATGCGTCGCAATTAACATGACATGCATGCATGACATGCACGACGTGACACATTAAAAACGACGTGACGCGTGTCAAAAACGTGCCGTGACTCATTTCGCAAACTTTTCGCCAGTTCTGAATTTCGCTGGAAATTCGCTAATTTTCGGCGAAGCAAAACGGGATAGATTCACTCATTACTACTCCCAACATCTGCTTCCTAAGTGATCTATGAGTAAAGCAACAAACAATGGAAAAACTCACATCTTGAAATTTGAAAACGGATATTAAAGACCAGTTAGATGAACTTCTCCAGTAGATCAACTTTAACATAAAGGGATGTGCAGTATCTAATATAATTTGTCCCTTATATGTAGAACAGAAATTGGTAGCTAGCTAAGAAAATTTACAGTATTTTTCCATGTTGTGCTTGTAAGTAATAGAGTTGTGCAAATGTTTTATTTATTTCTAGTGTATTTCCAGTGTATTTCCACTTTGGCCTTCTGGTTAAATAAATGAAGTAAATATAGAATGATATTTTATGCAACTTCGAATGAATAGAATTTGATTACAAATAGAGATGCTTAGCACGTGATAGGTGTTGCTACAGCAGGTCAGTGAGAGGCATTAGAATTGTGGTTTTTCATTTGCATTCTGTCCATGTAAAATTACATTTTCACATACTGCAACAGTATAGATAATTCTGTTGAAAAAGGGGTAACCTTGACTTTTCGTCATTGTGTAATATTATTCTCATCTCTAGCTGTCAAAGGAGATATATTTATTTTCAATCTATGTTAAATTTATGTGGCACTTGTCATAATATGATTTTGATTACAGGGTTCTAGTGACTATTGTATTTGCTGTGTCTCTGCATAGCTATTGATAGAAAATGGTAAAAACTTGTGAAGACTTTTTCTTTAACATGTTCTTGAGAGAAAAATGTATATCTTAAAAGTAACCGCTTTTCTTAATGCGCATGTGCGTGATGTCACAAACACGCATGTTAAAGTACATTTGTGAAACTGTAGCGAAATTTTGTTGTGTCAAAAAAAAAAATTGGATGCACATCAATAATTGTCAAGCACATAAAAACTATCACGTCAAAATTATTTGGACTTTAGTGCATGTAAATTCTCATGGGCGTCAAATGTCACAGGCGTCAAAATTCACGTTTTGGGACGAATCTGTCCATCACTATTGGAGGCTAATGAGGAAGGGAGGTTTGTTACAGTCAAGAGGGGAAGTTGGGGACAGAAGTGTAGGTTGGCCCACAGCTCTTCAAGAGCAACAGATTCACCATTTTGACTGAAAATGCTGGGTAGGACAGCTCTGAACTGGTGTGTATGGAGCAGGCTGACTCTCAGAGTACCCTGATGATAGGCAGTAGTGATGGGCGAATTTGCAGCAATTCCCACGATTCACCACAGGCGAATAAATCCGCAAATTCAACATTATCTTTAAAGGGGTTGTTCACCTTTGAGTTGACTTTTAGTATGATGTAGAGCAGTGATCCCCAACCAGTAGCTCGCGAGCAACATGTTGCTCTCCAACTCCTTGGATGTTGCTCCCAGTGGCCTCAAAGCAGGTGCTTATTTTTTAATTACTGGCTTAGAGGCAAGTTTTGGTTGCATAAAAAACAGATGTCCTGCCAAACATTCTCTCCTGTAGGCTGCCAGTCCATATAGGGGTTACCAAATGGCCAATCAGAGCTCTTATTTGCCATCCACGTGGACTTTTTCATGCTTGTGTTGCTCTCCAAATCTTTTTTAAATTTAAATGTGGCTCACGAGCAAAAAAGGTTGGGGACCCCTGATGTAGAGAGTGGTATTCTGAGACAGTTTGTGATTTGGTTTTGATTTTTTATTATTTGTGTTTTTTGAGTTATTTAGCTTTTTATTTAGCAGCCATCCAGTTTGCAATGTCAGCAATCTGGTTGCTATAATCCAATTTACCGTAGCAACCATGCATTGATTTGAATGAGAATATGGAATATTAATAGGATAGGGTCAGGAAATAAAGGTGAAGAATATAAAGTAGCAATAACAATAAATGTGCAGCTTTAGAGAGGATTTGTTTTTTGAGGGTGTCAGTGACCCCTTTTGAAAGCTAGAAAGAGTCAAGAGAAGAAGACAAATAATTCATTAACTATAAAAAATAAATAATGAAAAGTTTCTTAGAATTGGTCATTCTATAACATACTAAAAGTTAACCTGAAGGTGAACTACCCCTTTAAATAAAGCAGCTGTCTTCATGACATTAATTTTATTTTTATTTCTGCAATGATACATAGAATGCTGTATATACATTGGCAGCATAACACATTTTGGTTCCATGGCAAATCGTGGTATTACCATGCAGGAGTAGTATAAAAAGGACTTGACTACTGTGTTTTACTTTTCTCCAGCTGAGGAGAAATACAATGTACAAAGCTACATGTCATGTTTTGGATATGTTTCCTGTTTCAGCATTTTATTAGTACACTCCACAACTCTCTTTTTCCTGTTGAAATAAATGTTACTTGCATAAGTTAAAACTGACATTAAAAATTGTGCTAATATTGAATCCTTCAGCTCCTACTCAGCAGTGGATGATGGGCCATCCCTTGTGAATGACATCTAGAGCACAGTATGGCAATATTCTTATTAGGTACTTTACTAAGTGTATCAGAGCTTAACTTGATACATTAAGCAACATGAGTTATTAAATGTATAATGCATTATCCTCATGCCACTTTTCTGTTTACAGATTCATTGCGAAATCTTTATAGAAACATACAGGATTATTTAATAACTGGGGTCCACTTCTGGTTGGAGTTTTAAAGGGGAAAACCATATTTTCTCAAACCTGCCAAGGTCATGTAGACTTCAATGGCAGATGTCCCTTTTACAATTTGAAAATGATAGGATCTGTGCTGAGTAACTTTTGCTGAGGAGCCCATCCACCTACCCAAATCAGCATTAATAGCATGGACATACAATTCTGTAGGGCTACCCTACTCTTTTGTTGTCATGATTTAGCTTCAGCAGGGATAGAGGTTAACCTACAATATCTGTTGGTTAGAGGAAGGACTTTCATACAATTATCATTGAGGGACTAGTTTTTTTCTCCATATTCAGTATGATCAAGCCCTGTTCCCTGTTTTCTGCTTTTAGCTAAATCCTTGGTACTGTGCACTTTTTGGATTCCCCAAAAGATATGAGGATGTCTATTTAGAGACTAATAAACCTTATATTGTGACATTTATATTCTGTGTGTACTGTATATTGTGAGTGAGTTCTCTAAGCTCAGTAAGTGACAGCAACATAGATAATGTGCAGTGAATCAGCAGAAGATGGGGTGCTACAGCATTTCATGATGGAAATGCTTTCAGATAAGCTGTTGTTTCTCTTACTCAATGTAATTGAAGGAATCACAGTGCGACTTGGATTTTTACTATTGAGTGCTGTTTTCACATCTATCAGGGAGCTGTTATACTGTGCCAGGGAGATGTTCTTTGGTTACCTTCCCATTTCTCTGTTGATAAGCTGCTTGGGGGAGGGAGGGGTGCTATTACTGCAACTTGCAGCGCAGCAGTAAAGAGTGACTGAAGTTTATCAGAGTCAGATTTCAAAGATTTCAAAGTAAACATTTAATAATAATTAATATGTAAAAAATCTTTCTGCTATTTTGAAAAACACATGTAGAAAAATACAAAATAGTGTTGTTATGCCACCTCAATTAGATACTGTATGAGGCCTTTTCTGGTTGTGAGGCCATGGTGCAAATTCACTAAAGCACGAAGCATCTAATGCTAGTGCTAATTCGCAAGTTCGCCGATTCACTAACAGTGAATTGCGCACTGATGAAGGGAGGTAACTACGCTAATTCACTAAGATGAACATTTTTGTGAACGTTACCTCTTACGCTAGACATTACTTCGCCAGGTCAGACCTGGCGAAGTTCAATACAATAGATAGGAGTTAAAAAAAAAAATTCGAAGTCCCAAAAAACGTTGGCATCTGAAAAAGAATGAAATTTTTTTTGTGCTTACCCTCCTTCCCCCCCTTCATTTCCTAACATATGACAACTCAGCTATACAGTGGGCACATGTTTTGGGCAATTGGACAACTTTATTTTATTTATTAAAGGTTTCCTGGGCTTGTGTAGTGTAATGTAGTGGCTGTAACATACATCTCTATTATACGTTTAAGTTTGCGCCGTATGCAAATCAGGCATTGCTAGCGTAAATGCGATTTGCCTGGCGAAATAACGGTAGTGCATCTTAGTGAATTAGCGCTGGTGAAAATTTGCCTAGCGAAGTGCGGCGAACGTCAGCGAAGGCAACGGTATCGCATTTTCACGCTTTTGTGAATTTGCCCCATGTGTGTAGCCCATGATCTACCATATCGCAAGACTTTTTAGTATGATAATTTAACTTACTTATTTATGTATTTCATTCCTATAATCTCTTAAATGGCAGTTAATTAATTTTTTCATAATTCAGTATTTTCAAGTAAATGAAAAAATGTTTCCTGGAAAATGATTCCTTTTTTGATTTAAAACTAATACTTTGAATAACATATTTCATATTAATTTTGTTCACAGTGTAAAACAATGCAAAGAAAACAACTGTGAAAAAAATTGTATCATTAATATGCAGTAGCTAGCTACTAATGGGACATCCACCCATGGGATTCAGCAATCCCAATCATCTTTGTGCCTTTGATAAATGGTCTATTTTAGGCAGTTCTCTTCCAAAAGGCAGGGGGTGCAGGTAGGTGTCCCCATTCCTATGTATCTGTCCACTTTTTTGTTTGTTATGTAGAAAATCCAAAATAGGGGCGGGGTAGGTAGTAGTAGTAGGTGCAGAGCACAGCTTTGCCTGAGGCACATGTGCTTGTTAGATGATCCCTAAAAGATGCCCCCCCCCAAAATGTTCCAAATCATTTAACATGTATAAGTAAGTACAAGATGTATGAAGGAGACCACCAAGCATCTTCAGTACTGTGCTGCAAAACTTTTACAAAAATACACAACATTTCAAGTCAGCAAGGATCCTTTCTCAAGTGTCACACTTTTTTTGTCTTTACAGTGTGACCCAATTAAGAAGGTGAGCCCACTTTATAAAGGTTAAGGGAAGCACTGGGAAAATCATATAATATTTATTTAACATTTATGCCATGTTGTGGCCCAGCAATTTTTTTCAGGTGCTAAAACACTTTGTGCTCCAGATCATGTGGGGGGGGGGGTGTTTCTAGAAGTAAGAGCACTGTTTAACATTTTCAGAAAACAGTGAGAACTTTTTGGATTTAGAAAAATAACCCCCTTAATGTATTTGAGGACAGTGCTGTATTTAGCCTATAGGCTAGAAGGCAGGCTTTAAGTGAGTGGCCCTAGGGTGCCTATAAGGTAAACAAGCATTTTCTGCAAAATAAATCTTTATATTTACCACATTCTGTTCATGCTCAGATTAGGGAGTGTGCCTGGAGTGGCACGGTATCAAAATACAGCTCTGTATAAGAAAATATACTGAATATAAAACATTTCCATTGAGATATATTTACTGTATAAATGCAGTAAATTCTGAATATGTATTTTTTTATTGCTTGAAAAATATTATAGTAAGTCACTAATTCTACTGCTTTACTTTTAAACAGTAATCAGCAACAGTAATCCAAAAACAGGTCAAACGTTTTTCAAGTTCAGTGAGATTTCAGTATGACTCCTCTGAGATCAATGATGAGAAAATAATTGCTGAAATTAGTTGAACTGCAACATAAATGCAGTGAAATGTAACTCCATGTGAATAATGCAGCCATAATCACTAGTGTGAACAGCCCAAATGAGAATAATGAAACCTTATTCTGGTGATTTGTTGCCACGACTTAAACCCAGTGATCATTATCTAAGAGGTTGCTATGGAATATAGCAGAAGTAAAATATTTGCGAAATTTTTATACTGGCTTGCAAAAAAAATGCTAAAGACAGCACACCTGTGTATGTATTTATTTAACTTGCAAGCACCAAAGTGGGCAATTGAATGTATATTATTCATCCAATCACCTTTTATTGAATATACACTTCCACCAATCTAAATAGTTTTTTGCCCCTGGCTTACATATAAAAGTTAGAACCATGAGCTTTAAATCAATCTCATGCATACTGAGCAAGTAAAGTGTATGCAAGTACCTGTATGTTTTATACTCACGAGTATTCTCTTTTTTTGTTACTGGAGTTTGCAACAGAGCACAAATAATTTTCTAAACCAGAAATTGTTACCATAAATAGGTCACTACACTGCTAGTAGATGAAAATAACACATTTCTGGAAAAAAAACACTGATTCCAAATGAGTTTTCAGAAAGTCATTCAATCTTAAATTCTATTGTATGCTCAGACACACATGCAATTTAGCCATTGAGTTTGAAGATGCATTTGAAGAAAATAGCTGCTAGTTGGGCCACATTAATATATCAGTTTTAGAGGGGCAATTTGTAAGTTAATTTCTAAAACTTTTTCTGCAACTTTAATTTTCAATCAAATTTGTGTAAAGTCAGAGGTTTTTTCTACTTTGAATAACGTTTTTGCTCATTTATTAAAAAATCCATACAGTATATAAAAAGGTTTGATTAAAATCATGAAAGATTACTTAAATACCTTGAATTTGTACTGCATCTTTCCTTTTCAATGGGTTGTAAATTTCGAAAAAAACTCATATTGAAAAAATGCTTTACATTTGGCATAGGTAGGTTGCATTGACTTTTACATCTATGAATCAACTTTTAGATGCTGAAGTTTACTTAGCTTAATAAATATCGTGCATTTAAAGTGGACCCATTACCCAAACATAAAAAGCTATATAATAAAAGTCCTTTTCAAATTAAAGAGGCTCCTGCCTGCTTGCTATAATTATGAATTCCCAGACTGAAGGAAATAAGATTCAAAATAATGTATATCGTGTAATTAAAAGTTATTTTGCTTCCAGGCATTTGAGCCACCATCTATTAAGGAGTGGATCACAGAGATGAACCACATTAAGAGAAGAATTTGTCTCATATTTACATGGCAAGCAAACAGTAAATACCACAACTTGGGCACCATGGGTAACACTTATGGACTCTGACTTTATAAAAAACATGAATCCAGACGGGAGCACTAACCCAACGACTATTTGGTTAATGGGTTAATGGGTTCAAGTCATCAGATTCAGGCACTATGCTTAGGAGTAATTAAAGCAGTTGAGCATACCCTCCTCCTCAGTTTTACCCCCCTCTCCCCACCCCTCTTACTTAGAGTTGTAAAGTTGTGGTTAATGACTAGCCTTCTTAAGAAAGATTAATGACTAGGCCGAACCCTTGTGTATATCTTAGCAGTGAATTGCATGTGTTACATTGGTGAATCCAGAATGTGAATGAGCCAAATGCCATAGCATGACCACGGTTCCGCTGATAATCGATAACATATTGCAATGATTTCTTATACTGTTTAGCTCCTAGGTTAGGATAATCTTTGCACCTTGTTCAAACACAGGATCATACTGTATGCAGGTTCTTTTGAATGTTCTGCCTCTGTTTCTTGTCTGCAAAAGTACTGTGTTGTTCACACATAAATGGAAAATAAAGAATATATAAAAAAAAAATAATAATTTTGCTTGACTAATGTGATAAATCAGTTTTTTTTCGGGTGACAGGTCCCCTTTAAAAGCACAAATTGAATTCAGAAGTTTTAGCACAAGAACATTCAGAATATTGATAAATCATACACTTAATAGGAACATGAGAAAAATACATTTTGAAAATGTTCTGCAATAATGAAAGGATACACTTCAAACTATTGGTTGATACTGTATGTTGTTAAACAAGATATTGTTAAGCAATGCAATTACCAAGTTCAAAACATATCTAGGGGTTATTTACAGCCATAGCAAAGTTCTATTCCCTGCAGTCAATTGTGTGAAAAACCCCATTCATTAAAACTAAATGAATTGACACAGATGAATCCTGGAGCTACCACCACCTCTGGACTAGGCAAATGTACCATTTATAGTTTATTAAATTTATAACTAGTTAGCATTGCCCACAGATATATATATAGAGAAGAGTCATTGTTATGTTACTATCTGAAAGTTTTTTCTAATTTTTTACAGAAAATGTTTTTGGAACTTTGACACAAATTAAAGAAGAAGATAAGATGATACATTAAAATAAACATGCAAATAGATACATGTATTCTTCACTTTCATGAGAAAAATAAATTCAAAGTAAAGTGCTGTCTCTATGTAAATAATAGATGAAGAAGATGAAAAAAAAACACTGGGGAGGGTTTCATCCACTTCTCTAGGCGGTGATTGTGGCAGGGTTGCAAGTTGTGCAGGCAGTGCTGGAGGCATAGGTGATAATGAAGAAGGTGTGGTAGGTAATGAAGCAGAGGGTATGGAGGTGGCCCAGGAGGCAAAGCCAGAGGTGTAGGCATCAACCTGACAATGCCTGCCAAGCTAGCTATTGATATCATCTAATTTGTGCAATACATCAAATACACAAAGTTCTAATTATACAGGTATATGATATAATTTGTAGACGACCATCATCTATAATGAGAGGGTAATCATTTTTGAAGCAGATACTATTTGATAGCTGTCATTCTTGTTCTCTGCATAGTGACAGTTGGTGTTATACGCCTAAAAACACCTTTGTTCAAAGCGAGCAAAATTAATAGGACTTCTTTGATATATATGCATTCTGACTAATATTCTAATATTTAATTTTTATAAATGAGCATTTTTATGTAACTAACCACAACAAGTGTGCTCCTTCCATGCTGGATGTTTGGAATAGTGAAGGCCTGGCAAATGGCATGCTGAGGGAAGGCATCCACCAGTTTAGAGCACATAATCCTCTTCTGCTGACCCAATCTCCTCTCTCTCGCTCTCTAGCTGGGTGCTGCAGGTCTAACTTGTACCATTCCTTCTGAGCTTGTATGTGGGTATGCAAAAATTGTGGTGTGTGCAAAGAATTTTGTGGGGAAATTGTGGTCTATGCACAATGTTTTTAAAATGTGCACAAAAGTTTAAAATGTCTAGACAAAAGAATTGTCTGACAGTGCCTACCATCATGGTGAGGGGATTTGTGAAGTCCAACAGTCAACTGTATTCACAGCCCAATTAGAGGGGCTTATGAGAAGAAGCCAGTGACAGAGTTGCCAGGAGTTGCAAACTGGACAGGAGTTGCCAACTGAAGTTTTCATTTAGGGATAGACTTAGATCTTGTTTTTCTTGCAATTGTGCTTACTGGTGGCATTCATTCACAGCACCTCCTGTGACACTGCACAGTGACCAAGAAGAAGAAGCAGCAGTTTCCTAAAGTGAACAAAAACAACTATTCAGTATCTCACCACTGCCACCACTTTCTGTCATGGGAAATGCCGCAAATGAATGCTCATCAGCATATTTGACTGGAGGACTTAAATGAGGTACAGCACAATCTGAATTGAGTTCACCATTTGATAAATATGCTTTTGAAAATAAGAAAAGTTTTTCTGTAGTGAGTTCTAATCTATAACAAACAAGGGAAAGTGCTTACCACTAATTTTTAAAAACATTAAGCACGGTGCAATGAGGCTGTGACCAAAAAAATCACGTAGACAAGAGGTCCTCTGCAATCAACCCATTATAAATATTGTTATACCTCTAGCATTGTATTATTAATTGTATTTCATCATCTTGTCATATAGTTGTTTGATTTATTCTTTTCTATAGAAATGTTTTCCTTAAGCCACCATACCCTTACTATGTGACCATGTGTAATACCAGGAAATGATCACTCTAGCTGCCATCTTTACACTGTACACAGCTAGCGCGTCACTATCTGCAGTAATCCTACCCCATCCAGCCTTATGGTAGCATCATTGGCAGTTATTACTCAAGCCTGATTTATAAAGACAGGTGATTATTTTGCCTTTTTTGCACTTTTATGCAAGTTTATAGTGTTATAAATACAGTTACCTCATGGCACTGTTCAGATATCCAGGCATTATACTGTATACAGTACACAGTGTTGATGTATTTTATATATTATGCTATATTGTACAGCCTTATTAGCACTGTCCTTTTTGCTCAATGGCCTGTTACAGTTGATTAATGAAGGAAGGAGTTTAGCTGCATGTCAAGCTACATGCTACCCTAGGGTAACACGTACTGAGGACAGAACAAAAATATTAAGGACATTGAAACATTTTGTGCCTTAAGCTACTAAAAATGCCATACCCTTTAAACAAAACATGGATTGTTTGTCTATATTTTGCAATATATTTAAGTTGGCCAACTACATCTTACAAAGGGACTTTATTTTACCCGAAAATTACTTGCTGCTTTTAAAGAAAAACTCCCAAACTCCGTGCTTTTAAAGGAAAACTCCCCTTTTAATTAATTGAATTATTAATAAATCAGATGCAAGTCAAGTGTAGGACTGACCATACTGGTAGGATGTAGTTGGCCAGCTTAAATATATTGCAAATTTAGGGACCCGTAGAGTTAACTCGCCTACAGTCTAAACCACATGTTTAGAAAACCAATGATGTGAGCTACATGGTCTACCTAGAGCCTTGGCAGGAGCTGGAACCCTTGTGCCTGTGCAACATGGCAGATACTGGAGGGTGTTACAAGGTGTCGTTGCTGCACCACTTTGGATATATAGGAGATGCCATGTTCTCACAGTGATTCCTGCTTTCATTTTCACTGAAAGGAGCCCTTGATGTCTTGGATGTGGCAGCCCCTAGCCTGGGAGATAGACCAAGAGGGTCTGGAGCTCCTAAGGCAAACCCTGGACTTGTACGTGCTCACACTAGGGACAGTGCTGGGAGTTATAGTTCATCTGCAGAGGATGAAGCAAGTTGTGTGCTCGGCTAGGAGAGTCTGGAGCCATCATGTGGATGCCGTTTCCAGTTCTGTGTGAGCCCCCGGTGAGTGGCCTGTGGGAGGTTAGAGAAAAGGAAAAGGATTCATCATATCTCCTATGATACAGGCTTTTTGTATTTTATATATATTGTATACATACATTGTATACATACATTGTATACATACATACATACATATTAAATTACAGTGTTTTACTTTGCCTTTGAATCTTTGATAAAGTTGATATTGTTATACTCCACTGTGTGTGTATATTGTTGTTTTCCCATTAGGTGCCATGAGAAGGACATCCCAGTATCCTTGCAAAGGGGACTCAGGACCTACAAGGGTAATTGGTAAGATGGTACAACCTTGGCACCAGGGCAGCGGCTGTTACAAAATACTGTATATTGTGAAAACAATCCCTGTTTGTTTAAATGGTAAGGCATTTTTAGTAGCATAAGGCACAAAATGTTTCAATGTCCTTAATATATTGATAATGGGTTGAGTGTATGTGAATTCTAGTCTCACACTTTGATAAATCTGCCCCTAAGACTATAGTCAAACCGGATTGATGGGATTCTAAGGGAAATACCAGTGGATCCTGGTCATCCTTTCTACCTTTCCAAGCAGTTACTGCTACTTTCAATCTTCCTTTCTTTTACTTTTTTTTTCTTTACTAAAAAAACTTTGAAACTTCTCAATTTGTACTTTCTATGTGGATTTCACAATTTCTAGAAAAAAATCTTACAACATGCCTAAGGAAAGGGAGGTCATAAAAGAAAATCACTTCGGAAAGATAGGAAAACGTAAATTTAGGAATCTGTGAAGTGATCAGGAAAAATGCCAAATGTACTGGCATAGATAAGCAGAGTGTAACACCCGCCACTGGTTTTGAGCCCCGGCGCATAAGCGCAAGCGCACATCAACCTAGGCGCCGGCGTCTAAATGTCCGTGCACGTCAAATTGGATGCTCCCACTAAAATACTTAGGTGCAATGACTTCTAATTTGGGCCTAGCTTCCTTTTAGTCACTGATGTGTCTGTCTTCGTTAGCATGCTCCTGATTGGTTCCTGTTCCCTTAAATACCTTCCTCCTCACTTTGACCAAGCTGGCTTCAGTTCCTACTGTTCCTGCTAAAGCCCTGTTTGTCCGAGTTTCCTGGTTTTGACCCTCTGCCTGTTTTCCTGACTTCCGAACATTCGCTGCCTGAAACCGACCTCTGCCTGCATTTGACTACACTTTAGCCTGACCCCTTGGTACTTTGCTTCTTTGTAACCCGTCTTCTGGAACCGACCTTTGCCTACACTTGACTATACCTTGCCTAATTCCTTGATACCTCGCTCCTGGTAACTCGCCTGACTACTCTACTACCTCCGCAGCAGAAAGCACGGGGCCCCAAAAGGGCGTCGGTGAATTCCGGAGCCATAGAGAGGTTCCTGTTACCATCAGTTCTCCTGGATCAGCTACCTTCCTCCGGGATCCGAGGTAAACAGATTGTTATAGGGAGTGCCTCAGAAAGAGCACAGTGTAAATGGAGAGCAAGAGCAAGAGCTCATGCATTATGCAGGACACAAACAAAACAGCTTGTACTACCAAATGGAGCCCAAAGCAACAAACCGAATACAGGAAAACACAGCTGTGCAGATAGCATTAGTCCAGGATCCTCCTTCATGTATTTAAATCCTCTCTCTGGCTATTCAACTAATAAAAACATGCATTTCATTTTAAAAACATTCAGTAAAAATGTTGGCATTAAAGAAATGTTAGTACCATAATTCTGTTTATTGTGTTGGAGCTGCGGCATGGTTTGATAGGATATTTCCAGTTATTTCCCACAGACAACAGTAAAATGACTCTTGCTGAATCTTGCAATTTCTGAAAAATAATTGTAATTCTTTTATTTCATATTTTAACCCTTTGAGTGCCACAGAACATATAATCCATGTTCTGTGGATAAAAGTACTGAAGTGCAACAGATTTTAGTTTCTACATTCTGCAGTATTTACAGGTTTCTGTGCGGTGATATTTCAGCCACTACTGTAAGTGCATCTCAATTGGAGCAGAACTCCCAATCATCGCCAGCAGCCAATAACCAATGTGGAAAAATGCTAATGATGTTACCTGACTCCCCCTATAAATCGAGCCCTCCTGCTGCCATATATATATATACTGCCTAAGGATAGTTTGAAATCTTCAATATGCTACAGTGTTACGAGTTAGCATTGATTGAAATGTATTCTGTACTTTGTATTTTGACAGGCTTGATTCTTAATGTTGGTGGAGGGTGTGTGTTGGTGATTTCACATCCTGTTGTGTTCTAAATGTGAGTATAAGGCATTGTTTTTTACAATATGCGGGATCTTGACAATGGTCCCAGACCGCGACTGAAACGTCAATCCTAATTATTTTATATATTTTATATATACTACCACCCAGGAATATTTAATATTGCAGAAGCACCAGGTGCATTTCTTACAGAAGTGTGCAGGGGATTTCTTTTGGTTTTGTGTGTATATATACTATAACTAACAAGGGAAAGTTGTGCTCACCACTCATTTTTAAAAACCATTAAACCATTAGGCAGGGGGTGCAATGAGGCTATGACCAAATACATATAGGCAAATACAAAAGGTCCTCTGCACTCAGTGTATATATATATATATATATATATATATATATATATATATATATATATACACTTCCGTTTGGTGCACACAATCAACAGTTCAACTTCCTGGGTGCTGGCAAAAATTAGTAATTCATACAACAACGTAAAAAGCCGCACACACAAGTCTTTTCACTTATGCAAGACCTGCGTGTGTGGCTTATTACGTTGTTGTATATATACATATATATATATATATATATTTAGCTTCTTCTGCACTCCATAAGCCCAACTGAAACAAACCCGGGTGCTAGTTGAGGATTATAAACAGAGTAATAGAAGATAACAGCACTCCAGGGATTCATATCCAGGCAAAAAGGTTTAAATAAATGGTGGGTTTATTGTGTCCGACGTTTCAGTTCCTATTGGAACTTTCTTCAGGGAAAGAACAGCATAGTGCACAGGAAAAACATTTGAATGCAATTTTGGTGCCAAAGTTTGTTGCTAGGCAACCTGGTTGCAGTGTGATCGCTAAAACGGATTCAAAAAATGAAAAGCAGTGTAGCCATACTATTGTATATCTTAGTGAAGACAGTGTGCCTGCTCAGCCACATGTTACTACAAGGCAAATACATTGTTGCCAGCATAAATAATGAGACCAGAAGCTATCAGACAGAAAAGTGGGTGTGTCTGGGACTGGAGTCTAGCTGACAGTCGTGTGGGCATGGCTAGCCTGGCTGTTCGAGGTCCTGCATTGGTGGGAGAAGCTCATTGAGCTTAGAGGGGCGGTGAATAAGGGTAGTCCCACATGTGTTCATCGGTATCTAGGCACGCCAACGCTGCAGCATTGCATAGCGCTCTCAGGAACACACTGCTTGTTGGTAAAAGTTTACAGTGAATTGACACAACAGTTTGAGTGTTCTGCGATAACAGCGCTAGAATGGCTTCGTCTGGGAACCTGTACCCTGTCACTCGCGCACCCTTACCCACATTCCAGGACCAAAGCCACTACTGAGGGGAAGCGACAAGGCCAACCAATTGCTGGTTAGTCGAGGGTACGCCTGCTACCCTCTTAGTATAGAACCCTGGGTGCACCTGCCACCCTTTGGGTATATAGAGCTAGACTCCAGTCCCAGACACACCCACTTTTCTGTCTGATAGCTTCTGGTCTCATTATTTATGCTGGCAACAATGTATTTGCTAAGTAGTAACATGTGGCTGAGCAGGCACACTGTCTTCACTAAGATATACAATAGTATGGCTACACTGCTTTTCATTTTTTGAATCCGTTTTAGCGATCACACTGCAACCAGGTTGCCTAGCAACAAACTTTGGCGCCAAAATTGCATTCAAATGTTTTTCCTGTGCACTATGCTGTTCTTTCCCTGAAGAAAGTTCCAATAGGAACTGAAACGTCGGACACAATAAACCCACCATTTATTTAAACCTTTTTGCCTGGATATGAATCCCTGGAGTGCTGTTATCTTCTATTACTCCATATATATATATATATATATATATATATATATATATATATATATATATAGATATAGATAAATATAGAATATCATGTAAAGCAAGGCACTCACAGTATTTAAAATATGGTGAAAAAGAAAGTTTGTTATTCCAAAGTTTTGGTCTGCCTTGTATACAGGGCAATGGATTTTGTCTTATAATTAGGTTATAAATATATAATAGAAAAAAGTTTGACAAGATGTGTCATATAATATAAAATACAAAATAATTTTTTTTCTGTATAGAAGGAACTTATGGTGTAGGGTGAGCATATTTTTTTTCTGGAGGGTGGCAGAAAAAAATAATTGTATGCTGGTAGACTAGGTTTGTTTTTAGTCTAGGCATTCTGCTTTTGCATTTGAGATATGGTGTTTTAGACCAAGTACAGTGTTACAGTGAACTGAGGTGGTGTGAAACCAACAGGGTGCATGATGGAACTTGTGGTGCTTGATGAATCCATGAGAAGTTTGCATCTCTAATGCTAATGCCACAAGTCTTTTTTACTGGAACCTTGAAGCTCATCTATCAGAGCAGTTATTTGTATTTGTGTGTGCAGCATTTGCATACATTGTTATGGTTATTGAAACCTGTTTTTTGCACACTTGGGGGGGAATGTAATTAAATTCGCAAAGAGCAAAAGAGTGCGCATCAATAAGATTAAAAATAAACATCTCGCAATGTAATATTGCTCCTTAAACTGTTATTGCATTGCGAATTTTAATTGCGCATTGCGAATTTTAATTGCGCACCCTTAAGAAGTGCTTGAAGGTGTCGTAATCTTTAGGAGCAAACATAACGACTTTTTCCGTAAGAAGTTTTATTACATTGACTGCGCATTGGCGCAAGCTGTAAAATTCGCAAACTCTCTTCCACTGTCTGAAGTGGTCAGTAAAACAGTTTCCAGTTTCGCAAAAGCTATATTAAATTCGCGCAGAGCAAAAATTGTTCGCACAGAGGCATAACTTTTCGCATTGCGAATAGTTATTGCCTTACCGACTTATATTACATTCCCCTGTAAAGGTTTTTTTAGTGAAGGGTGGCAGAACCATTATGCTCCTCTGTTTAAATGTGTTCTTGGTATAGGCATTTACCTTCTTTCTGAAAAGTTGTGGTTGGAATAATAATTTTTTTGTCTCTGTTGCTGATGCCCCAATCTAAATGTTGCCACCTAAATTATTAACTTCTTAGGACACTTGCATCATTTATGGGCCAAATTTACTATGAATTTTATTGGCAACTATCTTTGTTAAGTGTTGCAGATTTTGTCATTGCTGAAAAGTGTAGGAAGATGCAAAACAATTGGTTTCATAACACCACAGGACAAATGGAACTCAAATAAAAGACACTTCACTAAACAGAAATGGTAAAATACATTATGGGGTTAATATGGGGTATAATTATCACTTTACAGATCCAGAGAACAGTACCAATATCCTCCAGGAGAATTCTTTGGAAGAGATCTAACCAATGTGCTGATTTCTTCCAGGTATTACTGTCATATTTCTCCATGTAGAAAATATCTCTGAATAGATGGTGTGTCTATAGTTTGTGGAGTTATGGGACAGTATAAGCTAAAAAACTTTGAGTCATACATAAATTCCACCCCAATAATATGCATTATCCCTGTTTTGGGATGTTTTGTTGTCAAGTCTCTATGTGTACCCATACATATTGAGTATAATTTTATTCAGGGGAACTTATATTTAACAGATTTTTGATAGTTGCCATGGAAACTTAGAGAGAAATCTAACTTTGTATCTGTTTTTTCCTTAATTCAGACTAAAGCACTGATTCAATGAAGGACCGTAGCAACAATTATCCATGTAGAAATGCAGGAATGGTGTCTTTGTATAGCTAAATGTGTTTACTTTTTGGAAATATATGGTTTGTGGGAGGTTATTTTACAGGTAGGGGGCATTTATCTCTGAGGCACACACATAAAACGCACCCCCAATTTAGCATTGGGGTGTTTCTCTACATTTAAGTTTTGTTTTATTCAAGGGAACTTGCATTTTATTAATTAGCAAATTTTTGATAGTTGCCATGAAAATTGGAGGAGAAATCTAACTTTGCGTCTGTTTTTACCCTTATTTCAGATCAAAGCATTGACTTCTACAAATGATTGCAGCCACAATTCACCCAAAATCGGCATTACATCTCTGTTTAATATTTTCTGTGTTTTATAATTATTTAATTTTATCTTCTCTACCTCTGCATATTTCAGTTAAGACAGGTATTGGGCTGTTAAAGGACCAGTAACCTCAAAAATAAAATAATTTTAAAGTAATAAAAGTATAATGCAGTTTTGCCCTACACTAGTAAAACTGGTGCATTTACGTACTTCAGAAACAGTACTGTTTATATAAATAAGTTGCTGTGTGGCCACGAGGGCTACTGGTCCTTTAGAAATCCCTCAAATTCGACTATTCCCCAGCTTAAAGCTACCAAATTGGCATTTTAGCCTATGGGGGACCTCACAGAACTTGGCCAGAAAATTTTTCCAAGTTCTCAGAATTCAAAGTATTTTGTTGAAAAATGATCAAATCGTTTGATCAAATCGAATGATTCAAACAATTCGAACAATTTTCATTCGATCGAATATGTACGTTTTTCAGAAAAAAACCAATGGCCATATTCGATCGAAAATGACCCCCCAAAAAAATTTGAGGGTCGAATTTCGAAGTATTTTCCACTTCGAAATTTGACCCTTAGTAAACCAGCCCCTTAGGGTTGAATTTTGAAGTGGAAAATACTAAGAAATTCGACCCTCAATTTATTTATTTTTTTGGGGGGGTCATTTTCGATTGAATATGGCTGTTTTCAATTGAAAAACGCCCGTATTCTATCAAATGAAAATTGTGGGAATCATTCGAACGATCTCACCAAAATCCTTTGTTGTTTGTTTGCAAAACAGAAATTGTAAAATAAACCCAGCAAAGGCACCATCACCTATAGCTAACACTGTTTCAAATGTATTCCAATCCTTCAATCTTCAGGTAGGCTATGTACAAGTGCTCATGGAGAGAGTATAAAGAAGTAGGTGTCCAACAGCTTAACAACAGCTTAGAAACGTTGAATTATGTTTATTGTTATTCATATTTCATATTTATTATAAATATAATTGTTGTTGCATGTAAATTAAATAATAAAAAAGAGAGCTAAATAAATAAAAAATCTTGTCATGTTTTGTGTTAATGCTCCTTTACACAATTACTGAATGAATTAACAGTAGCAGGCACAATCCCATTTTATTTAGGTAAGAATGTTGGTTATCATTAGCATAAAAATAGGCTCAAAATTGGTAATAATTGAGGAAGGGGATAAAACTGAAAACAACAACTGGAAATTGTTGTAAAATGGTTGAGTGGCCTCTAGGGATGTCTGAGATCATTGCATGCATTGGGCAGTCTTGAATAACACAGCAGAACAAATATTTAAAATTATGGATTAGAAAATATCTAGATGATAGATTGATAAATGATAGATATATAATGGAAATAATTAAGGATATATAGATAATGAAGGTTGTCTAAATAGGCCCCTTGCCATGGTCAAGCTTATGAATAAGGATGTTTTTATTAAACAAGGGAATAACCAGGATATTGGAATCTAGCAGAAGGTGAACATTTTTCATATTCATTGTTTAATGCAACTAACACAACTATAGATATGTTTACATTAAAGCTATAGTCAGAAAGGAAAGCCCTGGATCCATTAGGGCAGCAGCTGCATAACAAGGGATAAGAATGACCAGCAGCAAGATTGTACTGGACTGGTCTAGATTAAAGAGATGGACAGAATCACATGTAGCTGTTTTTAGGTGAGAAGGAACAAGTTAAAGCAGGAGATGGCAGGGCTAGGGGGTAGACATAAAGAGGGATGTGATGTCAGGGGAAGAAGCAGTTCCCTTATCATCTGGGCAAGTAGAAACATCCCCATCCCACCCTATCACCCTCCCCCATTTTACATTACATTTTGCAAAATGTCAGCTGTTTTCTTCATTATGTTCATATTTTTGTAATAATTACACATGGATGTATTCCTAAATGCACTATTGCATTGTGGTTTCTGTGTCCTTAAACACCCTGATGCATAATTGGTAGTGATGGGCAAATAAATTCGCCCTAGGCGAATTCGCAGCGAATTTCCGACATTCGCCAATGGCAAAAGTTTCGGCGAAACGCTCAAGAAAATTCGCCGCGTGTTTTGTTTCGCCGCGCCGAGTTCGTCGTGCGCCGAGTTCGTCGTGCGCCGAGTTCGTTGCTTCACTTCAAAACCGCACAATCTGTGCAGTGAAAAATATTAAAAAAAATAAATGAATATATATTAAAATATGCCTTTTTAATGTTTCACTATTTTAAATAATAATCACAGATGTTTTTAAGAAGCTGGCAAAATGGGAGGCCTTTTTTTCTTTTGAAAAGATAAGAGTCCACTAACAATGCAGGGCATGTGTGTATACTAAGTGAAACACGGTTGTAAATTGCTCTTCTCATTGACTCTTCAGCAAATTCACACACAAAGCAAAAGATGCAATTTTTTACAATTTTTTTTTCACATTTCCATACCT
>CM044444.1:34473175-34504750 GCA_024363595.1 Xenopus borealis | reverse complement strand
AACTTCTTTCTTTTTCTGGCTATTCTGTGCAGAGAAAAGAGGGACTTTCCAATACAAATGTCCCTCAAAAAAAGGGGACCGTTGGGGGTATGCTTTTCACCTGGCAGTTTTATTGCATTGCACTGTGCGTCAAAACTATTCTGATGCACGTCAACTGGGGTGTGCGTCAACTTGGGCGCGCAACAAAACATCAGCGCAACTCGTTTCGCGAATTTTTTTGCCGTTTCGCGAATTTTTCGGCAAAGCAAAACGCCACAGATTCGCCCATCACTAATAACTGGCACTGGCTTCAGGCTGGGGTTTTTTTTTCTTCCTCTAGATCAAAACAGTGCACATATGATATTATATTTTATGTTTTTATTGTCACAGCAGTGGTAGGACCTTGTCAGAATGCTGCACAGGTAAGTTTAGAAGAGGGAGAAAGGAGGTGTGACTGGAGTGTGGATTGATTTGTACAGCCACTACCACTGCTTGTGCTAGGTGACAGCCTTCTATGATTTCCTATCATCAAGACACTGCAGATGCAGGTCTGGCA
Organism: Xenopus borealis; assembly: GCA_024363595.1. Classification (NCBI taxonomy): domain Eukaryota; kingdom Metazoa; phylum Chordata; class Amphibia; order Anura; family Pipidae; genus Xenopus; species Xenopus borealis. The sequence goes on along the minus strand of CM044444.1, from coordinate 34,504,215 downwards.
GCATGACTGCTGAATTTTCTCATGTTGGCGGCAGTGCCTAGTAGCAATCTCTCTGTGGCCATTTTACACCCATCTCTGTCTCCTGGTTTCATTAAGGTATATAATAATGAGGTTCAGTAGGATGTCTCAAGGCAAAGGGTCAAATTGAGGAGTCCCCTTGTCATGCATTTGTGACACAAGCCTTATTTACTGAACAAAGGTGCAAACAGAAGTTTGAACTTTTCTTTGAAAAAAATTATAAAATATTTCAATAATTCTAAGCCACTGATATGCTTGTATCAGGTTGTTGGCTGGTATTCTGTACAACTGGGATTATTAATTCTAAACCTGGTCAGAGTAGGAAATGATTTGATAGTTTGGAGTGACTGGTGTAGAATCTGTCCCATTTCACTTCACTGAGAAGTTCCCGAAAACTCAGAAAACGCATTGAAGTCAATGGGCATCAAAATTAGTTTAATGCTCAACAATATTGACACGAGGGACAATTTTTATACCCGCAACTCTTTGGTCCAAATGCATTAAAGTCAATGGGCATCTGAATAATTTGGCTTGCGACAATCTTGATCAGCAACAATTTTTTTTGTTGCAGCAAATTTTCCCACTGCGAATTTTGCAGCAGTTTTGTGAAAAGATTCACTGTCTGCAAATCTGGAAGTTCACAGCGAATCCATGCCTGGTGAATAAATTTGCCCATCACTAGTTTGGAGTACCACAATGGTAGCATAGTCTGTTTTTTTTTTATCTAAACAAAGTACATACTGTAAAGTATGAACTGCAATGCATGAAAGGTCTACTACCTGGAATTGCAGAGAAATGTTTAGTGCAGGCTTCACTGATTCTTCTGCTAATGCAGTTTTATGGGCAAAAACTGTTTTGCTGGTTCAGAAATTAATAGATTCTTTTCTGTAAGTTTGTGCCTAAAAGTTTCATGATAACCTTTATCCTTGCTCAGCACTAGATTTTTAAAAAAAAAATGTGAACACTAAAAGCACTTCAAAACCATTAAAGTTAAAAGTATCTTAGGCACGTCAAGAGACTTCCCATATACTTGTTCTAAAATAACTTTATAATCAAAAGTACCACATCTTTGAATTTTCTGAATGCTTTCTGTTTCTGTTGGCCAGCATAGGATAAGATAGGATCTGCATTAAGATCTTCACAGAGGATTTTTCATTGTTACGGTTTCAATAAAATTATTTTACTTCACTATTAAATGTAGTATGTTGCATGTATTCTCTTAATTAAATACTGTTATATTTAAAAAATGCAGATCTCTGTTTGTTAAAACAAGAAGAGTGCAATTTTGGGTTTTCAACTAATATGAAAGCCATTTTTCCACTTTTCTCCTACCTTTATTGGTGAACATGCATTTTATTTTTTGTATGACGGTTGCTACATCAATGTTTTGTGACCATTAGTCTGATTAGGGAAAAATATGGTCAGAATATAGAGAGGAGGTTAATCAGGTGGCAATTCGGTGAACTGATAAGAACCTGCCTCTTAATGTTGATAAGACTAAAGAGCTGCTTTTAGAAAAGTGCACCCATAAGGCTCTTCTTATTAATGTCTCAGTTATGTATAGTTATGGTGTGGTATGGTAATTGTGGTGTTTCAGACCGTAAGAGTATGCAAAAAAATTGTGAGATTATTGGAGTGATTGTACCATCAATTCAAGGTATTTTTAATAAGAGATGTTATCGAAAGGTATCCTTTAAAGTGAATGATCCTTGATATCCCTTTATAAGTTTTTTGATCTCTTGCCATCTGGCAGAAGCAAAGTTCTGTAACAGTTTTATCCCCAAGCTGTATGCTTTTTTAAATGAGCAATTGATCTTTTAATTCTGGGTTTTATAATTTTCAGGTCTTTTTATAGAAATTTTATGTTCAAGGTTTTGGCTTTTTATCCTGTCCCTTCCATATTATAAATATGTTGTAAATGGGAACAGAAGGTAATTTGGGGATGGCTATGGATGGGGTTGTTTCTTTTGCAACTATATATTATTGGTTTATACACAATATATGTGGAAGTGGGGAAACATTGTCTCTTTTCTTTTTGTATACTATACTATTACTCTTTGCTCTAAGTGTACAGTATATTGAAGTAATATATTTATTACAATATATGTTTGTAAGTATGTGAAATATACATTGCATGGTTTGGGGCAGGAAAGAAACATTATCATTTCTTCGTATTGTGTATGCTTTCCTTGTATGCAGAAGAAATTCATTTGACTTGTATTCCTTGCCAACGTACTGCCTTATCTTGTATACCAAGCATGCACATGCTACCAGAAGCATTTCCACACTTGTTTCTCAGAGCCCCTTTCCATCTAAATCTAAGGGTTTTTGAACATATGACAGTAAACAAATTATCTCCAACCAATGAAAAAATTATTATTTATATATTATTTATTATTATTGAATAAAATCAACATTTCAGATTGTTATAAAAGAGTTTCTGTTTTCATAAACAGCTATGAGCAAGAAGCTGTGGAAAAGCATAGGAATAACTGTTTCTAATCAAAAGAAAACTTTGTTCACGGATTCGCACCCACACAATTTTTCTACAGTTGGGGAGCTTACCCCTTTTATTGTTTTACATCCTGATGAAGGGAGGATGTGCCTTCCAAAAAAAAAAGTTGATACCTGGGCCAGTCCAAGGCACTCTAGGCAAGGGTTCTATCAGTGCCCCCATCCTATATTTCCATCACTACTGACCAAGCCCCTCCAGTACCTGTGCCAGCCCAGCAGCTACTAGCAATCAATATTGCCCCAATTCAGCAGGCTAGCAGCCAACAATGAGCCCTGGCCCAGCCATATTCACCAGGCCCCAGCCAGCAGATCTCTTCACAGCAGCCACAAGTCTCTTCAGTGTGACTGATCCCCTCTAGTGCACACAGTCGGTTCTCTCTGCCCAACTGATCATTTGTAATGATGTGACTGATGTCTCATGCCGGCACCACAGCCCACTGCGCATGTGCACCAGTGTGGAAGGTGCAGTCAAGTCACGCTCCAAGGTGGGGGAGCTAGTTCAGATATTTTCCAGGCTAAAACAAACCCCAGAGGGGGATTGTCGATGTGAATGTTATAAATTATAATGCTTCTAATAAAGGCCAACAATCAAAATGAACTGAATATCAAAAATAAAAAGATTGAAGAAAATAAAAATTCCCCTAAGAAGTGCACCCTCCCCCCAGTGATTGCACCCTAGGCAGTTGCCCTGGTTGATACTGTGGTAACACAATAAAAGGGGTAAGCCCCACGACTGCAGAATAATTGTGTGTGTGGATCTGTGAAGAATGTTTGCTGTTGCTTGCCCTTGCCGGGTCAATGGAGTAGAAGTGAACTACAGGGGGCAGATTTACTAAGAGTAGAACTTTGAATGAAAAAAATTTGAACATCAAGTTTTTTAAGGGTATTTTCGTTAAAAAATCGATTGAATAAAAAATGTTTGAATACTTCAATTCGAACGATTCAAACAATTTTGGAAAATTTCAAAAAAATTTCAAAAACATTCCTGAAATATTCCAGGAGGACCCCCATATGCTAAAATAGCAATTTGGAAGGTTTAAGGTGTTGAAGTGTCAATTTCTCATTTTTTAAAGAGGCGGTACTTTGAAATTCAAAAATTTAAATTTTCAATTTTTTTCAATTCAAATCGAATTTTGGGCTATTAAATAGTCAAAAAAGCCAAAAATTACTTTGAGATTCGAATTTTTTTAATTTGAATTTTCACCTCGACCCTTTGTAAATGTGCCCCCAGGTGTGCGGTAATTATAACATATCAATCTGAAGTTTTGTTTCTAATCAAAGCAATATATATTTTGATTTGTTTTCTTTTATCTAAATATTTTCATTATATAATGTATTGTCTTATCATTGAGTTGTTTTAATGTAATCCATGGTTTTCATCTGAAACTTTTCAAATTAGTATGCCATCTGTGCAATTCTTGTATGTAAAAATTTTGTGAAATATAATACACTTTTTGTCCAAATATTATATTTTATTGTGGGGGAATTTGCTGTCAAGGAAACGTCTATTTCATTTATCTGGATAAGAAGCAATTTAGGGGCAGATTTACTAAATACCCATGAAGAATTCGAAGTTCGATCGAATTTGGATCAAATTTGAATCTTTGAATATGCAAATTAGGCAAATTCAACCATCGAATATTCAAATGATTTGAATAAAATTTTATTAGAAAATTCGATGGATGAATACTTCCCCTTTAAATTCTTATTCGACCACCTACTTCGCCAGATTAAAGCTACTGAATTGGGGATCCTTCCCTGAGATCGAATATAAAAAATTCGATCGAATTTTCTATTGCGGTAAAATCCTTCGAATTCGATAGTTGAATTTGAAGGATTTTACTTCCCAACTATTTCCCACTATTCCCTCGAATTTCTTTTGCATTTGAAATTCGACCAATAGTAAATCTGCCTGCAAGTGTGTGTCAGTGTTCAGGTGTATTTGCAGTTACAAGAAAAAGTTTTGGAATTAATGGGATTTCTGCTTTATTACTTTACAAATACTGTTTGGTTGTGAAGTATATAAGTTACAATAATAAAACAAATTTTTTTTTTTTTTTTTACTTTTAAACATTTTTTCATTTAAACATTGGTATAAACATAAATGTAACCAAAGTTCTAATGGATGCTATTGGAAACCAGTTCTAAAAGCATTATAAATATAAGATGTGATAGTATGTAATAGGGAGGATATTTTGTAGTCCAATAATTACCGTTTACCTTAAACTATGTGTTAATTTAAAAAAGAAAAAACATAAAGGTGAAAGTGCATTATGAAAAAGATCTTAAATGGAAGCATTCTCGCTTTCTATGTTAGCATTTTTCCATCTGTTCAACCTCTGCTAATGTGATGTCAAGTTTCCATGGAAATGTTTAGATAACTGATTGATAAGTCAATGTTCAGTGCTGTTCTTGTAAACTATTTTCTGATTTTTTAATGCAATTAGCACATGCTACTCAGGCATACCAAAGACTAAATTATTTATCGACCAATTAACTGCATAGAAACTTTGCAGCATATGGCTTTCTCTCTTTTTTTTTTTTAACATCACATTGCTATAAATTTCACAATATAGGTGAAGAGAAATGGAGTATACTGTAGCATGTATCACTGCATTCAAGTATTATTTCTAATAAATTGAGGCACATTTGTTGTTTCTATAACACTCAATTTACATATAAATCACTATTCATGACATAAAGACTAATTTAACAATTCCAACAATTTGTTGACTTTGGTACCAATTGACATGACACCAGAAGTATACCATTTTACTCGATATTCGATTTCTCAATGAATTCGTTTGATCGATACCGATCGTTCGATTTCACGAAAAAAATCGTACTTTTTCCTTCAAGCCTCCGAAAATTTTGTACGATGGGCTGCCTTGGCTATTGAATAGCCCAAAATTCAATTTGGATTGAAAAAATTCGAAAATTCTAATTTTTATGTACTGTTTCTTTAAAAAAAATCAAATTCATCCATTTGCCACCTTAAAGAACAAGTAAACTTTTTTTTTTCTATCTGTAAATTTGCTCTAAACAGCCCCCCAGATTATTGTACCTTAGTCCCTGCTGCAAGTCTGCTCTGGTTTCTGTGTTATCAGCAGCTTGTTTCCCCTTCTTCCTAGTCAGAGAGATAAGGTCAGCTCAGAAAGCTAAGGGACGGGGCTTCACTCTGCACCAGGAAGAAGGGGAAACAAGCTGCTGATAACATAGAAACCAGAGCAGACTTGCAGCAGGGACTAAGGTACATTAATCTGGGGGGCTGTTTAGAACAAATTTACAGATAGAAAAAAAAACATTTACTTTTCCTTTAAACCTGTTTTGGAAAAATCTAAATTTTTTTAAAATTGTTTTGATTCGAATGATGTGATCAAACGATTTGAACGATTCTTATTTGATTGAAAATGGACCTATTCAATTGAAAATCATCAAAAAAAATTTAGATTGGTTGAATTTAGAATTCGTAATTCGACCAGCAGTACTGTTGCTTTGTATGGATCATTGAAATGGGTTTTGTTAACTTTACCTGGGGCTAATTTCCTGTGTAAAAATATGTGATAGAACTAAATAAAACATTTTGTCATAGTGTATGCAAAGAGTCCTGGATGATAAAATGTGTCTATTTTATCTAAAGCTAAAAAGGCAATTTTCCAATAATACACATGGAGTAGTAACTGGAAGACTTCTGTTCAACAATGCTCAGGTTAGTCACTACTCCATGTGCTTCACACTGAATTGCATTAGTTGAAGTGACAAATGGATAGGGTTGCTGTGCTGATGCACTCTGCCCGCAGACAATAATGGTTAAAATAATGTGTCATTAGCCTCATAGGCAGCAGAAGATGTTTTTGCTGGGGGGGGGCCCAAGAGAAGGAGAAGTTGCAGTGCGTGTAGGGCGCCGCGGCAATTTTGACCACGCCCCTTTTGGCCACTCACTTTGGTCCCCACCCACTTTTTCCTGGGCTTTCACTGAATGTTCAGGAAAATCAAACCATAGCATTGGGGACAAAATTTGCTTAATGTCTTAATGCTGCACTACAAGCACATTATGGGGAAAAGGGGGAAAAGGATTCTGGCACCTAAAGTACATTATATGCACTTTACTGTGTGGTACTCAAAAGACATAGAAAGGAGCATGGGGTACTGACTGATCTCCCAATAATATAAAAAGAATGCACTACAAGCACTATAAAGAACATTATATAGTAAGAAGCAGAGGCATTGGCACACCAAATACATAAATAACGAGCAACGGACAATGGCACCATGAGCAGTAATATACAATATACAATAAAACAAAATGGGTATAAGTACAATAATGTATTACATAGTAAGAATCAGTGAGCACAGACACTCCAAGCCTATAAATTCTAGTCCCTCCCCATGCACTACCTTAGTAATGTGAAAAATTCAAATATCTCTCACTACATGTATCCCTTTTATGCCAATTAGACAGCAATGTTATATTATAATGGAAACATTGTACAAATAGTAATTTAGTTTGAAAAAATACATGTCTAGCTTTTTGGCCTAAGTAAAACCTGTCTAACTTCTAGCTGATTCAAAGGAAGGAGAACAACCCATTCTAAAGCTTCTCCAAATTGCTTCAAAATACAAGATGCAATTGGACCATTTTCTGGATTAACGTTGTACTAAGATCTTTCACCCTGTATTTTCTTTATGCCCACACCCAGAAAGCAGGATGGCACAATAGAATTCCATGAATAAATACCCCTAGAAAACATAGCAGAATGGAAACTTCATTGCCCCCAGAATTGACAGTAGGATGGCACAGTGCAATTCCATGTATAAATACCCCAGAATGCATGGCAGGATGGCTGAGGCACAATTCAATGTATACATACCCCTGGAAATCAGATTAGGATGGCACAGGCACATTTCCATGTATAAATACCACCAGAATTCATAGTAGGATGGCACAGTGGAATTCCAGGTATGCATACCTACAGAACCCATAGCAGGATGGGAAAGGGGCAATTATTCCATATAAATACAATCTCCAGGACCGATAGCATAGCAGGATGGCAAACAGGCAATTCCATGTATACATATCCTCCAGATCCCACAGCAAGATGGCAAAGGGGCAATTATTCCATGCATACACACCCCCAGAACACATAGCAGGATGGTAAAGGGATGGCAATTCCATGTATACATACCCATGGCAATAGCCTATAACAACCGATCAGCCGGTATAAATTACTGTTCACCTGTTTAAAAATAACCAGTAGTGATACACTAATTTTTTTTGCCGTGTATAGTATAAACGTGGATTTCGCTGATGGCAAAATGTTTCACAGAACAGCCCCCAAAATTTGCCACACTGTAATTTTGCACAGGCAGACTCACAACATAAATGTGTACAATAGACTTTATTGCGTTTCACTAATTTTTCGCTGTTTATGCAAATTTTATTTTTGCAAAGCAAAAGCAACCAGCTTTTTGTTGTTGCTTTGGGTTAGTGCACCCAGGTAAATGTATTGCTTTTTATCACATACAGTAAGGGGATAAACAGTATTAATATACTGTAGGACTATAATTTTTTTAGAAATCTGTATGATTTGCAGAATCCTAACCACCATTCTTTTTGATAGTTATTAATGTGTTATTGTTTTTTTGTTATATTGTATTGTTGTTATAGTTTATTTTAAGTATAAACAAGTTATGGAAAGATTTTTACATATACTGTATAATATTATACTTTAATATAATACTTAATGAGTGGGAATATGATTAACCATCTGTGCTATGGTAACATTCAGAAATCAAACATCCATATTTGTTTATTTTGATGAGTGGGTCTCTGTGTTGATAATTGTTAATGGTAATAAAGTTGTTATAGAAAAAGAAGCACATACAGTAGGCAGGGCCAGCTCCACAGAGAGGAGACTGAGCTGTACAGTCATGCTTCTTTCCTGCACTATATTTTAATAAATAAGTTGCAGTTGCATAACCCTGAATCCCATTATTAAGGAGTACAACACATGGTACCAGAAGTGGATTCACTCCACAGACTGAGCCGGAAACCATTTCAGAACCTGCAAGAGCTACAGAGGATGCAAAAGGCCCTTCTCAGCCTGTGACTGTAGCAGCCCCTGCACAGACAAGGACAGACAGTCTACATCCACCTGCTCCAGTTAAGTTTGTAGGAAATGGGGAAAGCATGGAAAATCTTTAGGTAAAAAAGGTTACTATACATCAGGGGTCCCCAACCTTTTTGCTGCGTGAGCCACATTCAAGTCTAAAAAGAGTTGGAGAGCAACACAAGCATGAAAAAGGTCGTCGTGTCGTTTTCGACGCACGTTGCGTCGTTTTCGTCGCATTGCGTCGTTTTTGCCGTGCTTTGCGTGAAAAACAACGCTCGACTCGTTTTTTTTTACGCCACCGAATTTTTGCCAGGTGAATTTTTGCTGGCGTTTTGCAAATTTATTCGCCGGGGATGAATCGCGGGAATTCGCCGCAAATTCGCCCATCACTATTGGAGAGCAATATGTTGCTCATGAGCTACTGGTTGGGAAACACTGCTATACATGAAAGCTACAAACACTATAACACTGCCCAGTGCACAGAATGTAGCCCTCTTCTAACAATAGCAGGGGAAGAAGCTTTCAAATTTCACGATGAACATGACAGTACTAATTTTGAAGTTGTTATGGGAAAATATGGGAGACATATGACAGATTTATCTTTAACTCTAGAGTGTAGTCTCCTATTGAAAGCATAAAGAAAAACATAACATACCTCAAGCTGAAAAGCAGAACATTTAACTTTGGTCAGCTGAGAAATTCATTAATCAGAGACAGAGTTTTAATTGGATGCAATGATCAAAAAGTGCAGGAAAGATTGTTAAAGAAACAGGATATTACATTAGAAAAAACTATAAATACAAAAGATGAAAACAGCATCTCAAAGTGCTAACAGTGAAGAGAAGGTTTCTCAAGTGAACAGAGTGGCCACATCCTCAGTCATACCAAGGGCTCACACAAGTAAATCTGATTTTAAGAACGACAAATGGAAAATCAATGCAATATTTACCAAATCCAAAGTGTCTGTAATAATAGTGGCAATATCCATTCATTTAACAAATGCCTAGCTTTTGGTAAACAATGCAAGGTGTGTGGCAAATATAATCACTTTGCCAAGCAAGTTATAGTAAAAGCAAACCAAATGAAGTGATGGACAGCAGCAGCAAGGAGAGTCAGGAGGATATCAGTGTGAGTGCTGCCAGTAAAAGGAAAAGGAAGTGAAAAAAGGTGGACTACAGACATTGATACAAATGGTTCCCTGATTTAGTATAAGTGGACAGAGGGGCAGAAACAAACATTATCACAGAAAAAATTATGGAGAAACCTAAAAAAAGCACAATTAATAATATAAAAAGTTGCTTAATGCATACAATGAGTCTTAAATCCCATCAGTGGGAAAATGCACACTCACTCTTACGAGGGCAAGGTTAGCAAAAGCATGCATTTGCAGTAATCTCTGCCCCTATTAGGTTCACAAACATGTGAGGTTGGGACTGGTAAAAAAAATTATTTGTTGTGGAAATATCACCACAAAACAACATAGATATACTGCTAAGTAAGTATAAGGATGTGTTTACAGGTCTTGGGAAACTGACAGTTACATATGTTTATGATTAAAAGCTGATGCAAAAGCAGTTGTGCGAGTCAAAAGGCATGTGCCAGTGGCACTGAGAGAATGGATTAAATATGAATTGCAGCTCCTGACTGAGTTAGATGTAGTTGAGCCTATCAATGAACCTTCAGCTTTTGTACATTCCTTAGCAACTGTAGAGAAAAAAGACGGGTCCCCGAGATTGTGCTTGGATCCCAAAGAGTTAAATGAAAACATAAGGGGAGAACATTTCCATATACCCACTCAGAATGAAATCCTGGGTGAACTAGTAAATTCCAAATTATTTTCTATCCTAGATGCCTCAAAAGGGTTTTGGCAGATTCCTCTCATTAAGAATAGCAGAAAATTGTGTACTGTTAATAAACCTTTTGGAAGGTATCAGTTTGTGTCTGCCTTTTGGTTTAAGTCCTGAACCAGAACAATGCATCAACTTTTGGAAGGGGTTGAAGGAGTTAGTCCACATAAATTATATTTTAATTTGGGACACCACAGAAGCAGAGCATGACAAAAGATTAAAGTGAGTCTTACAGATAGCAAAATAAAATAGACTTAACTGAATCATGTTAAATGTCAGTTTAAGAAACCAGAAATTTTGATTCTTGTTTTAATAATTTCTCACAGTGGAGTGAAACCAGATCTTGCAAAAGTTCTAGCGATTAAATGAATTGCCAGTCCCAGTAATAAAAAATATGAAATATGAATAAATAGTAGAATATACACCAGGCAGGTTCCTTCTAGTTGCAGATGCATTATCAAGGACAAGGAATGAGGACACTGTTGCATCAGACAGTGAAAATGAATCAAGTGTGGAAATGCATATTAATAGTGTTATGGCTAGGAAAGCAGTATCAGAAGAAATTTAAAATGAGCACTGTCTCATGACCATCTACAATAATTAATAACTGCATAACATTCAAACAATTCCAAAAAATATCTTCCAAAGTCATATTGTCAGTATTGTAAAAAAGTTTCTATATGGGATGGAGTATTACTCAAAGGATCTCAAATTGTTGTGCCTTTAGCTCTGCGAAAGGACATGCTAACCATAATACACGAAGGGCATCTTGGTGGGCAAAAGAATCCTTATTTTGGCTCCTTATAAATGAGGATATTTCTTATAACAAGCTGCACAACTTGCTAAACATTTCCAAGGGAGCCCCTAATAAAGAGAGAAATGCCAAGTGGTCCCTGGGATACAATTGAATTGATATATTCATGTTGAATGGAAAGGATAATTTGGCAATATTAGATACATACTCCAATCATCCAGAAGTTCGAAAATAGCACATCATCTGAGGCAAGCGATTTATGCAGATATGGAATACCAAGAGAAGTAAGAACAGATAATGGTTCTCAGTTTATAGGAAAATACTTTGTAAGATTCACACAAGAATTTGAATTCCAGAATGTCACTTCAAACCTAAGATTTCCACAGAGTAATGGACTTGCAGAGTGTGGCGTACAGATTGCTGAAAAAAGATGTTCATTCAGGTCAAGACCCAGAAGTGGCACTCTTAAATTACAGAGCAACAGCCCCAGAAAGAGGCAAATCTCCAGCAGAGTTATTCCTTGCAAGACAAATACAGACAAAATTACCTGCGTTGGAGCTTAAGTGTTACCACAGGGAAAAGACCCTGCATAAATGTTACAGACAACAGAAACAAAAGATGCATGAGAGACAAAGGAAAAATTATGACAAAAGTACAAAACCACTTGAACATTTACACATTGGAGATGATGTCAGAATTTGGAATAGATCTACCTGGAATGTAAAAGCACAAGTGCCATGCCTAGCTCGTTCTTATGAGGTTAAAACAAGCAATCGAAAAATTAAGGCGAAATATAAAATCCCAAAAAATACCAAGTGTGACTCATTATGGTGGCCAGCATTGTAATTAAAAATATGTCCAAAGTATTATAGTCCCAAGGTTCAACTGTGTTCACAATCCTTAGTCCAAATCCCAGTCTCTAAAATGAAAGCCAGCGCCATAGGCACAGGGAACAGACAAACGGATATATTGGGCGATATTGTTTTACAATGTCACCACCTTCTGTGTTCAAAAGGAATAATTATCCACCTTAATTGTCCACCCCTCTCCAATATTCACCACCACCCAAGGCAGAGTAGAAAGGTTTTTTTCTAAAACTTTTATTTAAAAACCTTTTTCAGGTGGGAACTCACAAACAAATGTTTTCAACTTGCATATATAAAAATCATGAAGTATGGCTCCTGGTGTAAGCTAATTTATTATAGGGACTTTAGATATAAAGTCCCTGTACAATCAAGGTATAAAATCAACAGCAAATTTCCTAGATGAAGATAAAGAAATGACCATCAAACAAAAAGAGTTAATTTTAAACTCCATAGAATGTATTTAGGAACATCGTTTTTCCTGGTTTGAGAATAAATTATATTTAAAATTGTGTGGCACTGCTATGGGAACAAGATTTGAGCCCAGCTATGCCAACCTATTTATGGGACTATGGGAGATTCACAACATACTCCCATTACTCCAGCTGGGCGAGAGCCTACTCCTGTTCTGGCGCTACATAAATTATATTACATTTATTTGTAGAGGTACTGAAGGGGAAATTACACAGTTTATAGAAGGACTGAATGAAAACAAGCTAAATATAGAGCTATGGCCCATAATCAGCAGAGAAAGTGTTGTATTCTTGGACCTCAAAATATTTGTAAAACATAACAAAATACATACAAAGACACACTTTAAACCTGTAGACTCAAACCATTATGTCATGCCCTCGAGTAATCATCATTCCCGGGGGATTCAAAATATTCCCCTGGGCCAGATGTGTAGGGTGAAAAGAAATTGCTCAGACCAAGTATTAATGAGCAATTAGGATTCATGAGCAATAGATTTAAAGAAAAATGGTATAATAAAGACCTAATTAACCAAACTGTTGATGTAGTTAACAAAATTCCAAGATAAACAAAGCCAAACAGCGCACACCCAATATAACAGTTGTAAGGTGCAGTACTTAGGCTACCCTCCCAACAGAGCCACCAAAAAGTTCAGGAAAGTTCCAAAAGTGAAGACTGAACACTTTAAAAATTCAAAAAAATTATTTTATTACATCAAATACATTTTACAAAAAATATAATGTCCTCATGTGTATAGGCCCTACGCATTTTGACCATTAGGGGCAAAAATATACAAAAGAATAGAAAAAGGTCAAGATCAGTACTTTTAGAGGGAAAGTTAAAAAAACAAATTGGGGAAAATGAGATAGTATTTTTGACTACGTACAAAAGAGATAGGGAGTATTATTAAGAAACATTTGAATATATTGAAAGGTGACATAGAAACTCCCTCCCCTCTCAGCCAATAGTATTTATAAAACACAGGAATCTTAAAGTGTGTCCAAACACTTTAAAATAGCTCATGACAAGAACTGAAAAGGCCTAAAGTTTTTGGGAATAGAACAAATTAAAAGAGATTGGAGAGGTGGAGATTTGGTAAATAAAATGTTACAGGTAGAAAGTAAATGGATACATAATATAGAGTCATCTGTACCGAAGAGGTTAAATATAGATATAAATTTGAGGGCATTTTTATGAAATTTATATATACTGTATTTGATAATTCTGGTTACATATGTTGGGTCCAGACTTCAGTTTCAGTCTATCCCAATTATTACAGCCAAAGCCCTTTTTTCAAAGTTTCAATCAGAGAAGGAAATTTACTCAAGCACAGATTACAGAAGCTCGGAGAGATCTGTGCCCCAGCTGACAATTACACATCTATTTATCACTTATCATATCATATCAAAAGCATTATCTTACAGATTATTGGTTAAAACATATTTTTACATCATCCTGCTAAGGCAAACTTGGTATCTGGGTTGAAAATTTGTTTTTGGCCAGATTTAACTTCTAAGCCACTTCTGTTTTCTGCATCTTATTTCCTTTGCTGCTGGCATGAGTTATTAGGTTCCACATTTTGACTGTCATGTGATAAACTGTATCAAAAGGGAAGAAATAAAATAGGTAAAAGGTCATTTAGGTGGGCTACCAGAAAGATCAGGATTCAACACATATAAAAAGGTAATTTAATGAGGAACCAAGCACATCGGAGTAGTGGTACATTTTTTACATCTTATGTTTATTTATGTTTTATTAGTGTTTAATATACACTATTTGGTCCTAGATTGAGTTTATTGTATTGTATTAGAAATTAGCTGCATAAATAGGTAGTTTGTATTTACCCTTTAAGTGCCAGCCAAATTTCACATTTTGGTTACGCGAATTGCCAGCTATTTTTGAAACATTAGTGTTCTTTCAGTTTAGGGGCGTTTTCTGAGGGGAAACCTATAGTTTACCTTGGAAAACTATACATTGGTTTTTTTTCAGGAGAAACTGAGCTTTCCAAATCTGAGTTTTTATGTATTTCCATCTCTGCAAAAAGATTTATAGCTCTAAATACAAAAAAAATCCTATTTTTCACAATATAAAATTTATACCAGAAAAATATTTCATTTACGCATGAAAATCCAATTGGTTTGGAAAGCCTCATGTCTCTCTAACATGCCAATACCAGATATGTATATGTACAGCACTTCCGGAAGTATATTTTGAAAGCACCAAGGCAGAAAATGGCATACTTTAGATTCCAAGGCCAAAAGATCCTGAAACAGTAGGTTTACCCCAGAAAACCATACATTTTTGAAAAGTACACATTCTTCTGATGCGAAAATGGGTAACTATGCCTCTCTACTCATAGTTACCAAACATCAAAGCTTGTCTGAATGTAGCGGTTTTTATAAAAATGTATTAAAAACTTATCAATTTGCTGCTCTGTATATCCCACATTGTATTAAGTACCAACAAAAAGCACCCTAAAATGATTGCCAGGAGACCAATGAACAGTTTGATGCCCATTCTGCATAAGTTTACCAAAGTATCTGGCATTTAGAGACCCCAATATGAAGTTAGCACATCCAAATTGCCCAGGACTTTACTTCTGCTACTGAAAAATCAACACATTGACTGCATTTTGTGGGGGTTAAAAACACAGAAATATATGTTTACCCCCCCAAAACCATATATTTTTAGAAAGAACATATTCTACTGAATCTAAAATGGGTACCCATGCCTTTCTGCTCAAAACTGCTGAGTTGAAAGGCTTTCCCAAAGTTTTGGTAAAATACCGGAAAATTGCCTCAAAGCTTCAACTTTCCAGCATTGTATCTTCCATGTATCATTACCAGCCTAAAGCATGCTAAATATGAATGCCAGGAGTCTACTAAACAGTTTGATACCCAATATATATAGATTTACCAAACTATGTGGCATACAGAGACCCCCAAATTCAAATAGGGCATATGAATTTTCACGTATGACACTCTGGCTACTACAACATAAGCACACAATGAGGCACCCTAACAGTATGGAGACCCTAGAAAACCATATATTTTCCGAAAGTACACATTCATACAAATCTAAAGCAGGTAATTACATCTTTCTACTGCAAACTACCAAACCGGAAATGCTAAACTTAATGCTTTTTATTAAATTTCTGAAAATAGTGCATTTTACCCCATTATATACCCCACATTTCATAACGCACCAGCAAAAGGCATCCTACATATGAATGCCAGGGGTCTACTAAACAGGTTGATGTCCAATATGCATAGATTTACCAAACTATTTTGCACACAGAGACACCCAAATGGATATATAGTAGACAAAATTTCCATGGGCAAAATGAAGTAACAAAGAACAGAGCGAAATGGTATAAAATCACAAGAACACCCTGAAAATGCAATAGAAGTGCTAAAAATGCAATAAAATGGCAAAAATTGCAGTATAATCCCGACATAACATACAAAAGGTATTGCGCAGTGCAATCAGTGAATACGCTTTTTGCAATGGCAATAAAACAAACGATGCAATAAAAAAAAAGATATAACATAGTATAAGTGTGTATGTGTGTGTACAATTGAGCAATTGCATGTTGTGTGCATGTGCATGCATGTGTGAGTGCTGTGAATGTGTGTGGCCCCCCTGATCCCTTAAAAATGTATGTGATTGTGTGTATGTTTGAATGTGTGTATTTGTAAAATAAGTGTGTGATAGTGTGTGATCGTGTGTGGGGGGGGCACTAACCTGGTGGTAGGGGGCCCATGATTATCCAGGAGGGGAGAGGAAGAAAAAGCACCATCTTCTGCTTGGATCTGTTGAAAGGGGTGCCGGAGCTGAGGAGCAAGAAGTGTGGGCAGCAGCAGAGCCTGCTGCTGCCTTAGGTGCCCCTGGGTGATCGTGCCTGAGGGGCCATTCATTCCCCACCTAGGCTTGTTGCCTAGGGGCAGGGGAATTAGTTAAAACAGAACAAGCAGCTTTACAAGCCGTTCCTCTGTTCTCAAAGTGCAGGCAGCAGCACAGCACGTAGATTTCAGGAAGATAAGGAATATCTAATACAATCTTTCGCAGTAGTTCCAGTGTTCCATCACCTCCCCAAAATCCACAAGACTTTAATGTAATTTTTTCTACTTCAATGGGGATTACTTCCTCCAAAGATGAGGGACTTTTATGGGTGCATCTTTTGCCCCAACATATGCCAACCTCTACAAAAGGGTGCTGGGAGAGGTCACGCATCCTAGGATGTGATAACCCCTATCGTAGTTACATTATTTGCAATGGTCGTTTTATTGATTACCTATTATTTATATGGGATGGTCCACTTGATTTAATAATAGACTTCCACAAATATCTAAATGAGAATAATTCAAATTTGGCATGTTCTTTAGTGCACCACAGTAATGAGATACATTTTCTGGACCTGAAATTGAGAGGTAATAGAGATAAAAGCAAGATCGACTAAGGTGTATCAATTGACTTAAAAACATACATATGAAGGAAATAAACAAAACAAGGACACACCACATGGTAAAAATGATAGCATTTATTTCGTAACTGAATACAGTAAAGTATAGCCGGATTAGCAAAATAGTAAAAATATACACCTCCCGATCTTAGGTGGAGTTGAAAAATTACATGAAAACCTATCCTCCAATGAAATCAAATTTTTAAATAAAAAAAGCCCCAACACTTGGCAGTATACTAGCACCCAATATGGTCTCTTCATCCATGCCTAAATAGAGGGGAGATTGGCTTTCCTCAAAGGATACCTTCAGATGTGGGTCTACGAGATGTAAAACCTGCAGGGTAATTGACACAAGTAGTGTCAATAAAGGATTTTATATTTGTAATTCCACGGATAGTATACTTATTGCCTGCCTGACTACATTTATACTCTTCCTGCCCCGACCCGTCCTGATTTGACCATGATTCTGTCTAACGCCTTGTACCATGACCTTCTGCTCAAAGACTTTGCTAACAGTCATGTCCCTTAGTCTATCCAGAACCTCTAGCCTTGCACCTCTCGTTTAAGTCCTGGTGGCATCCAAGTAGCTGAGGGCTCCTCCCGAGGACAAAGGCGGTCACACTACAGGTGAAGCATGAGCCAAGACCAGGGTGCTTGGCATTTGTTCTGGTGTTGGGTGCCGACCGTGACAGATATTTATTAAGACAGGCACATTTTTCAGCTATTGGCCACAGCAGCTCCTCTTGGGATTGTATATTGGTTATTTTAACCAGGACAATTGGTTTTAACTGTATAATAAATAGAGTTTTATCAGGTCTTTTTATTGGTACTTATATGGTTAAACAAAACAAGAAAGAGAAAGTGGAGCCAGATAGTTGATAGTGACTACGTAGGGACAAAGTGGGAGCTAGGCACCCCACCGTCCACCTATGCCGCCCAACGCGTTTCGCCGACTTACTCGGCTTCTTCAGGGGCATAAGTCTTATGCCCCTGAAGAAGCCGAGGAAGTCGGCGAAATGCGTTGGGCGGCATAGGTGGACGGTGGGGTGCCTAGCTCCCACTTTGTCCCTACGTAGTCAGGCAGGTTACGGCTGATGGGGGGCGGACTGAAAGGGTGGGAGCGGGCAGAACTATAGGCATTAAGCCTGTTACTTTTGACTAATGTATTACTGAACTTCATTCGTTCCACCGCCTGCGATTTTTTAATTATATGTGTTTTAGGGACACTGGTCCCGCACTGCGTTCACATTTAAATGGCAGTGTTGTTAGTAGTGAGTGCGGTCTGTTTTTAGCTACAATAGATTAAATGTTACGTTTTAACTGTTATGTGTCACTTTGCGCTTTAAACCCACTGAACTGGTTTGCTGGTGAGCAGGATTAGGATACATGAAATGGCAGTGTCCTTTCCTGGTTACATTTGTTTCTAATTGTACTTATATGGTTAATTCAACAAGACACATCTGAAAGATAACACACACGTTTTATATTGTATTCTTTTCTATATCCTATAGAGGCCACTGTTGTAGGGCCTATTTAAGGAAGTAACACAAATGTTTCTGTAAGCCTATGATTAAGGGAGTTGCTCCCAAAATGCATCAGGTGATGCCATTCTGTGACCTGTTGCAATAAACCACCCTTTTCTTTTTAACCGAAGTGCCGCCTTTCAATTTTTTTTGCTTATCAACATCTTATTATTGCATGATTTCCAAAGATAAGAGCTATTATAATACAACTGTGTGTAAAGTACATGTAAAGGTTTATCAATGTTTGTATTTTTTTCTGCATTTCAAATTTTTTGTGCTAAAAATGGGGAATTTGAATAATGGCTTAAAGAATAAAAATGTTCTACATTTATGAAACAAAAAACACAAATAACTCAAATGTAAAAAATTTGCATCTAAACGTTTGTAAGGTCACATAGAAATGCACCCATATGGGACCCTACCACTACAGTCTGATGCCCTCCCACCACACTTTCAGCAACACACCACATGTTCTTGATATGGATCAAAACAAGACATTGGCATAACCTGATCTCTACCAAGCCACTGACGAGGACATTTCTAAACAACTATGCATTCCAACCAGACATGGACCCATTATTTTCAGCCAAATGGGTCACATTTCAATGCTTCAAGGTACAAGACTTTCTTCATCCACAGACCTATACAATATTACCATTACAAACTATTCAAGCAAGGCAACCACAGGTAAAAATTTGATTATATGGAATACTTCCATGTTCGACACTTCCTGGAACCTTATGCTAAAAGAATAGCACAATGGCATTCAAGACTTTGGCAGCTAATGGACTACCACAGTAGAAACCTACACCCTACTTAAGACCTGAAAACCACTACAGCAGAGACACAAATATATGGACAAATGAGACCAAGCTCTCCCACAACCAGTTACAGCTGAAGACTGGCCCAAAATGTGAGATAATGCTGCCCACATTGTCTCCTGTGTACAATAAAAACAGCACATTTATAAAATCCTAACATTATGGTATTACATGCCAGATAGGCTACACAACACGGCCAGCTATTGCCGCTAAGTGGAAAAGTTCAACAATACCTACACTTAACAAAATCATTAGCAGAGTGAACATCAATAGGATTTTTGAGTCAAATATAGCCCATTTCCAAAATAAGACAGACCATTTTCTCAGTAATTAGTCTATAGGGGAGCTACGAAGTATGGCATCCACCTTGACCCACTAAAACCCAACTGAGTATTCCTAACTCTGATTCATAAGAATGTAATTATTTTGAATAACATTGTAAATTATATTTACCCGATACTGAATGTACTCAACTTTTCACTTTTAATTCTAAGTTCCAATTTCACATTTCCAGCATATACTGATATGGCATAGACATAAAGGGTAAATGCTGACACAGAACAGAACGCAGGCCATAAAGGCTATGGGTCTAGATGGAACCACATTTGCTAGATGTTATTTTTATGTAAGCAACAAACGGAACAATGTTTGAACACTGTTTGTAAAAACTTTGAAAACTGCTAATAAAAATTAAGTTACAAAAAAATATATAATTAGTCTTTTTGGGAATCATGGTCACTTACAGACACTTTAGGCAAGAGCATTCTGTCAAGGATTAGATAGGAGGCGCTGTGGAGGCTGAAGAGGGAAAATTAGTCCTTTAGGCAGGGGCTGGATGTGCCCACAGAATACAAAGGGAAATGCAGGAACAGGGTGACGAGGGAGTAGTCAGTGAGAGTGAACAGGTGCAGAGCGGGTCGGAGAAAGTGAAGATCAGGACTGGGCAGGATGAAGAGGGCGACAAGTTGGGACAGGAGCAGACTGGGTAGGAGTGAGATGAGTAGGTGTAAATCAGGAACAGACGGGCAGAGATCGGGTCAGAAAGGGGGATAGAGAAACAAGAGAGCGAGAGGTCTGGAGAGCAGGTGATCGAGAGCACTGGTGAGCTGGAGAGTGAGAGCACTGGAGAGCAGGAGAGTGAGAACACTGGAGAGCAAGAGCACTGGAGAGCAGGAGAGCAAGAGCACTGGAGAGCAGGAGAGCAAGAGCACTAGAGAGCAGGAGAGAAAGAGCACTGGAGAGCAGGAGAGCAAGAACACTGGAGAGCGAGAGGTACAAGGCAGAATAGGAAACCAAAATCAGGAACAGGCAAAGCAAGGTTGGGTCAAGGTGAATGCTGAGAAAGTACAAGTTAGGGTAAAGTAAGGCAGGGAAGGACAAGGCTAGGCAAGGCAGGACTGGGAAGGACAAAGCTAGATAGAATCAAGAGGAAACAGGACTAGAACAGGGAAAACCTAGCTAGGGGCACTGCCACAGTACTAGGATGGTCAATAATGCTCCAGCAAGGAGTGTTCTGAGGGCTGGCCTTAAATAGGGCAGAGTCAGCCCTATTTGGCTGACTGCAACCAATCAGGCTACTCAGTAGTGTAACTGGAGGGGGGGCAGGCCCTGATGTGTGACATGCAGCTGGGCCCACTGCCACTGCGGCCAGAAATCTGTAGTGCGCGAGCTGCCAGGAGGCCCTGAGAGGGTGCAGACCCTGGCCCAATCACACCCCCTGCTCCCCTGGTATTTCCACCACTGAGGCTGCTGCTGGGCTGAGGGTGTAGAAACCAGGTAACCTATAGTAAGCAAACCTACAGGCAGATCACCTGGCCCATTGGTTAAGGCATCGAGCCAGAAACCCCAGGCTTGAATCCCAGCACAGCCTGACAATCTTTGTGTCTTTTATAGAAAAAATAGTTTTTTCAAACAGTCCTTCTCAAAGGTTAGTAACTATTTTGTTACATGGAAGACAATTTCTTTAGTTGACATGGGGAGGAATGAAAATTAATAGAAACCAGCAAAATAATTAATAATACCCCACTTATCATATATCATCCCAGTGAAATATTATTTAGATATAACTGTAATAAAACAAGTTGTGTTCTCCAAACAGATCTTCAAGAAGATGTTATTAACAAGAGTAATTTTCTATTACATGGCAGTTTTCATCCCCCTAACACAAAGAAGGGATTACCCTACACCCAATTACTGAGAGTCTCAAGAGAAGGTGTGTGAAGCAAGGTTGAATGAGATGGCTGTAAATTTCATGGTTATGATCGGGCACTTGTTGAATCACAGAAATAAAAAATATAAAGTTTACAAAGCAAAGAATTATTGAAAGGAAAGCAGATTAAATGAGATGATCATTTTGCATTTGTAACTTTTAATTCCAACTCTGATCACATTAGTGCAATTACTGTATATATAAGCAGTGGGAGATCTTACAGATGGTGAATTTGGTAGATTGTTTGAAAAGCAACCATTGCTTTCATATAAAAGATCCCAGAATGTGGGTGATTTATTGGTTAAAATAAATTCATTGCAGTTTAAAACCAACCAATAGTGATGGGCGAATTTATTCGCCAGGGTCGAATTCGCGGCGAATTCCCGCGATTCGCCGCTGGCGAATAAATTCGCGAATCACAGCGAAATTTCGGCAAGCCAAGTTGATGCGACGCGCGTCAAAAGCGTCCCGTGACTCGTTTCGCGAATTTTTCGCCGATTCGCGAATTTCTCTAGAAATTCGCAAATTTTTCGGCGAAGCGAATTGCGGGAGATTCGCCCATCACTACCAACCAACTCACATTCTTTGGGAACTCTAAGACTAGTACTTTCCAGGTTCTTATCATGTGGATGTGGCAGCATCATTTAAGGAGAAAGTATCAATCAGCCATCCAAAGGTTTTACTATTAAACTGGATTTTTTAAAAGGGATTTTGCCACCTGTACCACTAAAGAAATCATAAATATGTTAAAGTATCCTTATGGCAAATCATATGTGGGAAAAACTAAGAGAAAAATTAGAGCAAGAATTGGTAAACCCGTAAGAGCAATAAAAAATTGTGATTTGTAAAAATTTAAATAGGTTACACCTGTAAGCAAAATTTTACATTACAGGGCCACAGTAGTAAGCAATTAAGATGGCAGGTACTACAGGTGGTAGAGGTTCCTCCTAGAGGTGGAAATTATAACAAGATAGTGTATGGGATTAAATAAATTTTTGCACTACTCTTGTTTCTTTTAAGAATATGATGCTTTTTCAGGTGTAATGTGGAAGTGACTACTGAGACATATGAAGAATGATTAGATTTGGTCTAAATTAGAATATTGTTGAACTTTTTGGCAAATTACATGTTATATTTTGATACCTGTCCGTGATTTTGACACAGGCAGGTAATACTTGGAATTAATAGATGGGGACATTCACTTTGGAATTGCTGCTAATTGAAGGGTGGAGCTTTTAATTGTCTTGCCGATTTATACCTGTTTCCTATTCGCTATTGTAAGAGCAGTCGAGAAAGGGTATAGATCCTCTGAAATGTTGTGTGGATGTTTCAATAAACCAATAATATTAAGCATATTTTGCAGTGGTGAGTGCCATCTGATTTTCTATATATGTATTTGGAACGTATTTGGAACCATTGAGCAGCAGAGTTCCTTGTTAGAGCGCCACAATATTTATTACACAGAACCTGGAATTGTATTAAATTGACTTGGAAAGGGCCTTACAGAAATTCTGATATCCAACTGATAATAACATTAGAATGTTTAACTTCACACCTCAATAGATTTCTTGTTCTGGAACATTGGTCACAATCTAAAGCTATCAATACACACTTTATCAAAAAGTGTAATTTAAATATATTAATATCTTATATGTTTAATTAAACATATCCACACAAATCCTAAATAGGCCTTTTAATAAGTGTCATCACAAATCATTCTTCATAATTTCCCTTTCAATGGATTCCACTAATCCACTGAGTAAAACATTTAACAGTCTCCAACTGTATGCACATGAGCTCAGTTACAATATTGTTTTAAAGATCCAGATCCAAGCCAAACAGAATTATAACAATCCTTCACTCCTTGGCTTCTTGCCTGTACAATATGGACTATTATGGGCTCCTTTGTGGATCAGATGTATCTGGAATGCTGAGAAGTAACATTACTTAGAAGAGAAAGGAAACTTTGTTTAAGATTGCAGGTTAGAAGGGCTGTTGCTTCTCCTGCTGCATCACACCATTTTGCAGAGGATCCACTACTAGTTGTTCCAGCACCTCTGCCTTTCATCCCTGAAAGTCCGCCAAGACTATACAGAGCCAAGGTTTTGCTGGCTGACTTAGGGAAAACTTATGTCATAGATCAATGTCTTGTGGATCTGTAAGAGCTTATTAAAAATTATATTGATCCTCTGGCACCTACAAATTGGTTATCTCTAGGCTTCAGCAAGTTATTGGTAACCATTTCTGGCAGCTTTCAGTCATTAGAAGCTCTTGTCAGTGGTATGTCTGAATCCACTTTCTCTCTCGTTCATTGACTCAAGTTCT
The DNA here is from genome assembly GCA_024363595.1 of Xenopus borealis. Classification (NCBI taxonomy): domain Eukaryota; kingdom Metazoa; phylum Chordata; class Amphibia; order Anura; family Pipidae; genus Xenopus; species Xenopus borealis. Next base: position 34,480,295 of record CM044444.1, on the reverse strand, counting down.
ACAAATGCTTAAAAAGATCACATTTATTTATTATTTTTCCTAACATCAAACAGGAGTGACTGAAAGTGAAAAGGGACTTTTATGTCCGAGGCAGTCTGATTAACATCATGGGTACAATAGATTGCACTCGTGTGGCTTTATTGGCCCCTCATGGTCAGGAACACATTTTCTGCAACAGTATGCAATTTCATTCAATCAACACTCAAATCATTTGTGATGGAAATATACATTGGAAGAATGATTTTGTTGCCTTCCATGGAAGAACACATGATTTGTATATTCTGCACAGTTCAGCAGTCTGCAAGCATTTGAATCTGGTCAATTAAGTGGTGGTTTGCTTGTAGGTAAGTATTGTTTAAATTTTCCATATAATATTAAACATGTTATCATAGTTTAGTTATAGAAGTTTTATTACATACTAATGTTGTTTAAAGAGTGTCAAACACTTGTTAATAAACATCAACTTTTACAAGTCATTATTTGTCAAAACCCATCCTTAGTATGCATTCCCTTAGTCTATATGATGTTTGTGAGATGTGTAACTACTAAACACTCATACTAGGTCTGTTAGTAAAGGATGAGAGACACAACCATTAAAATGTGTTTATTAGTTGATACTCAAAACTTTGTTTGTTAGTAGCTACTGTAGGTGTTTGGCATCAAAGAGTTTTCTCTTCACTCTATTTGCCACCCAACTACAAAAACTAAAATTCAATTGGAAACAGAATTAAAGAAGTCAAAAGTGCAATGTAAAGTGAAAATTGTTAATAAAGGTTAATCTATGTAGTATACTAAAACTCATTATTGATTGAAGCAGATATCCAATCTTTTTTCAGGAGATGACTTTGATTGCTAATCCAGCCACACCTGGTGAAGAAAGACACCATGCAGCTCATCAAAGGGCCAGACAAGTTATTAAAAGAATTTGGCTTATTCAATATGTGCTTCTACTGTTTTGACCATTCAGGGGTGTTCTGCAGTATTCCAAAGTAAAGTGTGCAATATAATTTTAGCTGCCTGCATTTTACATACTATTGCAGTGGCCAATCAGCTATTGGGGGATCTACAATTAACTGAAGTTATTGAAAGTGATGAGCAAGATGAAGATCCTCCTGTTCATCCTGCAGATGCAGGCCAACGTGGAAACTAGGTCCGGCAGGAAATGTTTCTTGGACATTTCTCTTGTAAGTTTGTTTCAAATGCTCTCACACATGGGATTCTTATTAGCTGTTTAGTTTATATATAATGCGCCTGCTACCTCAGCTATCAACTATCAATATGCTAATTTTCATTTGAGATGGTTTATAATATCAAACATTATTCCCTTTCTTTTTTCACGCAGGATCATTGTAATGTTGTTGTTTGGCCCTGTCTATTTCTGTGTAATTTGAACATTACATGCTTCTAAACATTTCTTAGTGTCCCCACCACACAATTTTTTTTCTTATGTGATGTTGCGCTTTGCTATTTACTGAACCATTATCAGCATCCTTCTTCTATAACACCCTCTCCAGTTCACATTACACTCTCTCATTCAAACAGGCTGCTTGCTATAATAAAATGTACCCTAGCAACCACACATCTCTCTAAGATATCAAAAGTGTAGGTATTGCAAGCAAAGCTATGTTTGATGTTCAATTATAAAACAATATTCTATGTGTGTGTGTGTGTGTGTGTGTGTGTGTGTGTGTGAAATACAATTCTTTACATAAAAAAAAACAGGATGCTTTTGTTTTGGCTTGTGTTGTGGCTTGTGTGGCAAAAATATCATTCTTTCCACTTATAAACATCTGAACATTGGTGTCAAATCAAAAAGGTACTTTGCAGCAAATGTTACAACTGAAATACAATATCCACATAGCAAATGAGACAAATAAAGTCTTATAATAATAGGTTTAGCAAAGGGACGTAACTACGCTAATTCACTAAGATGACCATTTTACTGAACATTACCTCTTGTGCTAGACTTTACTTCGCCAGGTCAGAATTGGCTATTCTTGTAATTACCATCATACGAATCTAAATAAATGTTTTCTACTTTTACTTGTGTGTGTGCAAAAAAGGTTTAATCATTGATCCTGTATATTTGTATTAATATATTTATTAATATTAATTAATACAATTATTATTGATAAATGTTTACTCCTTTATTACACACTCAAATTATATTTGATGTTCCATTCATACTAACTGCACACATAATTTAAAAATGACTCTATTTCTGGTTTGCTGCAAATTCACCATATCATTATGGCATCTTATTTGTATTTCCATATAAGAATTGTTGAAAGATTGGAATGTCTTTGTGTAGAAGACACATTGGAATAAGGATGTAGATGATAAGTGTGTAAAAAAGTATCTAACTCTCACAGCATCATAAAGTTGTGGTGTTGTTGTTGTTGGGTTTTACCTGCATTTATATTGGGTATAGTTTCACAATCAACACTATATGGGTGTGTTGTTGGCCAGCTAGGAAAATATGGTTGGTGCATGACAAAATGAACCCTTCTTACATTTTCAGGATGATGGACAATTGGAATTTCTTTTCCTATTGGATTAGGAGTGTCACTTGAAACAGCATCTGTTAAAGATTGGGAAGATATGCTATTGTTTTTTGCCAAGTTGGTTTTTTGTTCTACACAACAAGATTGTCCCATAGATGGTGGTCAATGTTGTTTTGATTGTTGATCTGTAAAATAAGACATTAATGTTTTAATCATTCATAAGCAAATGGGAGAATGGGAGATTTAGTGCACTGCTCCAAAAAACATGTATCTATCTTTCTTTCTCTCCCTCTACCTTTCTTAACCTAGAAATTAGATACAATTTAGGTATATATATATATATATATATATATGTGGATATATTATATCACAATAAATATTATGGTTAAGGTCAAGTAAAAAATCAAGTATTAGAATATTTTTATTGTATGGGTTATCTCCCTGACATTATAGAAATATAGCAGCAGTAATACAAAAGGAAATAGAGGTATACTATACAAATGGTGGCAAGTTTGTTGAGCATTTAAAATTTAGGGTTCTATTAAAGTTGGGATTATATAGTATCTTGAAACGCTAGGAAATGTTTCCCAGTGCAGTAGCTTATGACCTACTTTAACTATTTGTTATCTCACTACATGGTCACTACATCTATGCCAACATTTAAGTTAATTAAAATATTATTCATTATAACAATTTCAAGCAACTTTGCAGTATACTGTACATCACTTAAACATTTTTTGACTTATCATGGTTTTTAATGGTTTCTAAGCCTAGCCCCCTGCTCTCCTGCTGATCTTTCTGACTACTTTGCTGAGCTGGCTGACTACTGTTACTTTGTATCAGCAGCCAGCTGTCCTCAGCTTGCATCCTCCAAATCCCACAATTCTCTGCACACGTGATTTCAATAAGGATTGGAACATCACAGTGCAATGCATTGTGGGTTTTGTAGGAATAAAATAGCCCATCTTTCAATGCCTTAAAATGATGTTTTGTCCCGGTCTCTCAGCAGACCTCAATGAATAAAATTAATCAATATTAATCAATATCAAACTTAATTTGCCAATTTGCATTTACAGCTCTTTGCAAAGTACAGGTAAGGGATCTATTATGTGGAATACTTAAGACCTGGGATTGTTTGCATAACACGTTTAATCATTTAGATAACCATACCTTAAAGATGAAAAATAAATTAAGCCCAATATGACTGTTTGCAACAAATATGAATTTATGCAGCTGAGCTAAAATTAAATGCAAGTTAGTGTTTTGCTAACCTTTAAATTCCCCAGGGATTGTGTTAGTCAGCTAGGCTATGTCCTTCTTTACAGATGAAAGGGGGAGTAGTTCCCCAGAGATTATAAAAAGTTATGCCCACATGTGTTCTGAAATATTCTTCATTAGGCTTTTATTGCAATGCAAATCTTAATTGAACATTGCAAACCTTTAACACCTGGGCTGCAAGTTTGTGAGAAACGTTATTACATAAACTGCAATCATTTTCAAGCTAATGTTCACAGTCGCTATCTTACTGTCAAGAACTCCCTGGTTTCAAACCAGGGACTTGTTGCATACCAGACGCTGCTCCTCCTGCTTTAGCCACAGGAGGCAGTGCGGTGGCTATTTAAGCCTGATTCCCAGACCATCTTGCTGGATTAGTGTCAATTGCCATTCCTGACAGCTCCATGCCTCATGTCCTGACGATCTGGTTCCTGCTGCTGTCCTGTTCTTTATTCGGTGGCATTGTTTTTGTTGCTGTATTGAACCTGTTTCCTCTGACATTTGATCACTTGGTTTTGACCCTGGCTTGTTTAACGACTGAGTGTATTCTGCCTGTCCTGAACTATGGTCTGTCTCTAAAACGTTTGTCTGCCGCCTGCACTTGACCCATGGCCTGAACTTGGATTTGTTTTTGCTGCCTTTTTATATCCCTCTGCAGAGGTTTGTGCACATTTTTTCCTCATTAAAACTAAAGGTTACACAGCACATTGGCTCTTGTCGGTCAGTCCTTACACTAACTTTCCTGTGAGGGGCAACATGTTTGCAGAGGCAAAATTGTTTCCTTTGCTAGCATTTATTCACATTGTGAATGATTGTGAATGATTTTTCTGCTAACGACCAATATTACATTCCCCCATAGAGTCTAGTACGCACCTACCTTGCCAGGGTCCCTACCCTAAAGATATACAGTAACCAGAGAGATTCGGGGACACCCCATTTATATGTGTACCAATACCTGATTTTTATTACTGTTTGTATGTGCTGATATCTATTATTAAATTGCAAAACTAAGTAAAAGTTATTAAACAATATCTGTATTTAACAGTAGCAAGCTAACTGGCATATGTCTGGTAAGCAGCATGTATATTGGTGCATTTTCTCAGATCTGTAATCTGTAATTGAGTGGCACCTATTCACAGAAAAAAACACTTGAATAAATGTAATTGGGTATTTTTTATGGCTGTTTTTTCACCTCAGTTTTGTTTAAAAGATGAAGTTGCACTTTAAAGTGTGATTTATATATTTTTTTTTTTTTACAAATTTTGGACCAGATTCAATTAATTGAGAAAAAGTTATCTCATGGTTTATAACCTGAAAACGTATGGACAGGATTCAATTTGAGGAGAAGAATTTTTCTCCTGATTCAGTTCCATTTTTTTTCCCATAGACTTCAATAGAGTTTTCACACGATAAACTGTGAGAAAAGTTTTCATAATTGAATTGCATCTCAAATTAAATCTTGTACATGAGGAAAAATCTAAATTTTTTTGCTGAGAGTTGCTTGAATTACAGACCCAAACATTAATAAATTGTTTTTCTGGCGATTCGCGAATTTATTCGCCAGCGGCGAATCACGGTAATTCCATGCGATTTCGCCCCTGGCGAATAAATTCGCCCATCACTAATGAAAAAGTAATGTAAACACAATGTGAACATTTATCAAAAACAAAACTAATGTTCAGGTAACTCTTTCTAAAATTAAATGATTATATTCACATAGCTACTTTTGTTTTCTATAATTCAAAAAAGGGAAACTTTGTAAGAACAGATTTTATCAGTAAAAGTAACAGGTGCATAGCTAAATTGATAAATTACAGGAAAAGATAAATCATGCTAAATACATTTTGGAACTCTACCATTATGTGAATTATAAACATTATGTGAATTATAAACAAATATGGCAATTATTCAATGTACAAATTCTAAAAACATCCTTTAAAATCCTAATACTAAAGTTTGTCTGTATTATCAAATAATAAATGTCCATTTAAAGGAACAGTAACACCAAAAAATCTATGTTAAAGTAATTCATATTTGATGTACTATTGCACTGCACTGGTAATGTGTTTGATTCAGAAACAGTACAATAGCTAATATATACAAACTTCTGTGTAGCCATTGGGGCAGCCATTCAGTTTAAAAAAAGGCACATGTAACATAGTAGATAACATAAAAGTTCCCTTTGAATTCTACAAAGGGTATCTGTTCTCTGCCATGTAAACCTATGGGATACATTTGCCCATCACTAATGGGTATATAAGTGTCAGGAGCGCCCGATGGCGCTCTGCTCCTCTTCAGTGCCGCGTCCAAGATTGCGTGCCCATGACCTACATGGGCCGACACCGGCGTGATGACGTCATGTGCCCAGGGCAAAATTTGAAGACCAAAGGATTTCCAGGTCATGGGTCTGATGCCCGATTGTAGTATTTATTAGGAACATTCCTGGGTGTTTGATAATTCTTCCTGTATTGATTCCTGGACTTTGACCCTACCTGAACCTTGACTTTGAACTTCTGCCAGCCTTCTGGACTTTTTGCCTGCACTTTGATTACGATTTTGCCTATTACCATTTGTACCACAAAATCAGACTTTAACCCCTAAAGCTTCCTCCTTGGTCCTAACACAGTACAACCAAGTTTTCATACCAAGTAATACTCTATATGAAAGATAACATTTTAGTGTTTTTTTATTGTTTTTAATAACCATATTCTACTGCCTGTCTGAAAATATAGCTTCCCTTCCATTCTAAATAATATTCTTTCTCTTATGTTAGGGATAACAACACACAAAAAGTTTGACTACCATGGATATCTCGAGAAATTCATACAACTTTATATGAAACAGAGTCACTCATTGCTCCTATTTAATGGCCTGGGTCAAGGGCCCAACTGCACAGAAAGAGGAGAGTCTAACTTACAGATACAAAAGCATGCACTCAAGGGTAGAGATAAAACCAGCATATTTTACTTCACACATAGGCGTCGGAACCTGGGGGGGGCTACAGGGGCTGTAGCCCCCCCCAGAATTTTCCTCTTCCAATTTGGTATTTTTATTTTTATTTTTTTCCAATTGGAGCGGTGGAGCCGGTGTAGTGGCGGGCCGCAGGCGGGCTGGCGGCATAATTGGGGATCGCCGCCCAGAATGGGGAAAAACATAATCTGCCCGGGACCCCCACTGGATGCATCTTCGGTGTTCCTTCCGGCGGCAGTGTGCTGATGTCAATGTGCACACTGCGCTCCGACATAACGGCAGGCGCTGTCCAAAGGAGAAAGCGTTTGAGAAGACAGGGACAGGGAAAGTGAGACACAGTAAGAGTGTGTGGGGGGGGAGTTTGTGTGAGT
>CM044444.1:34455209-34467677 GCA_024363595.1 Xenopus borealis | reverse complement strand
CCCCCCCCTGAGTCTGCCCACTCCCTCCCAACTTGTTTTCCCCTTGCCGGTAAGAGAAAGCGTCTGTGGAGGAGGGGTTTTTTATTAGCTATAGAGGAAGCAGATCCCCTTGTTCTCCAGGCTCACCTGTGACTGCAAGGTCTGCTTCCTCACCACTGTGACTAATCTACTGCAAATTCATTCCCACCAGCAATAATGTAAATCAGCAGCTGGAAAAATTGTCATCTCTTCATTCTTCCAAAGTAGCCAGTAGTATTCTCATCATGAAAAAAAACTTTGTAGCTGTACTACTTACGTGCTCCTCCCTGGAACAACTCAAAGGTGTTAATTTAGCAATGCAAATCCTTCTGATGCACAAGAAACAATCACAAGCTCGATTTCACTGGTTAGTAAATTATTTATTAGTATGCTAGTATCAGTCATTGGTTTTATGAAATTCATGATGGATTTTTAATGTCTGATCTGGATAAGACCACAACTAAATTCTCATGAAATTAATTAACATGAGTTAGTCTTGACGTATAAGGTTCAAAATGGAAATGTAAACTAACAAGAGTTAACCATTTAACATTTTTTTTATTTTAGCAATGTCTGCTTACAGATTGGTTATTAATAGTGATGAGCGAATTTGTTTAAAAATTTGTGAAACAACAACAAAATTATGAAACTTTTAAGTTAATAGGCACCAAAATTTGTTTTGTTTACAATTTGTACACATGCGACAATTTTTCTCACTCCAAATGCAAAAGTGTTTTTTCAGTGGTTGTTTTTCTTGTGGTGACTTGGGGGCAAATTTACTAAATTCACATCTATTCACATGAATGATTCGAAACTAGATCGAATTTTCAAAAAGATTCTAATTCGAATTTCGAATATGTAAATTAGGTGACCTTGACCTGTGAATTCAGTAAATTCGATTGGATCAAATGATTAGAATAATTCGAATAAAAATCTATTCGAATATTCGAATACTCGACTATCGAATTACTTCCCCTTTAAATTTTTATTCGACTGCCTAGTTCGCCAGTTTCAATCTGCCAAATTGGCTTTGCTGAATTTTGATTGAATTATAAAAATTTGATCGAATGGTTAAAATCGTTCGAATCGATCAATTTGAATTTTTATAATTTGATCATTCGACCAGTAAAATCCTTCGAATTTGATGGATTTTAATTACCTAAATATTCCCATGGTCGAATTTCGATTTTTTTTTTTTTTATTTGAAATTCGACCATGGTAATTGAGATACGAAAATGTATTTGCAAGTCTAATCTGAATTTTTTTCAAAAACAATGGTCCAAACTAGAAAAAAAATTGAATCAACTATGGGATGCCTAACATATTGGCTGCCCCTAGCGAATCAGGTTTTCCTTGTCCTTTTACCAATATATGAAGCTGATAATGCTTTTTTTACTTTTAATCTCTTCCAGCTAACCATTTGCTTATCATATTTTCTGAATCTCAGTTCAAATATTTAATCGTTGATGATGTTGAAATATATTTAGATTGCTTTTATTAAACTTTCAAATTCAGTAGGAGTTTCTGATAAAGGCACAGTAGTTGCCAAATGTTCACAGAAAGCATAATTGTTTCTCTTTTAAATACAAATCAGACCTTTTTCTGTAACTAGAATACTTGATTAGGTTCCTCACACATGTATGCAACATCTTGATTGGAACAGTAGTGATTTGTCATTTAAAGTGCCCCAAAGGGGGTATAAATGTCCTTCACAACTTGTCCTTAGCATGGTGCATCTCATTCTCTCATTCTTTGAAAATTACTTTTTTTTCATCTTAACTAAATTACAGATTAGGTATGTTGCTGATTTTCTTTGTGCATCACACCCAGTGAAGGCAAGTTACACAGAAGGCTTTATAGTTGTCCTGACTTGCCTGTTATATGTTTTACATAATACCTAATATGTAATAATTTTCTTCTGTTTTCACATCAGCTTTTCATGTTTTAGATGCTTTTAGTTACATAGAGGGGCAAATTTACTATTATTCCCCATAATTAGCTCGACCAAATTCGCAATTCCATAAGTATTCGACTATCGAAAGCTTATCGAATTGTTTTAGGCTATCATTTTGCTTGATATCCGATTCCTCGATGAATTTGTACAATCGGATACCGATCGTTTGATTTCACGAAAAAGTCATGAAATTTCCTTCGAGAGTCCAAAAAATTCCTACGATCGGAGCATTCGATCATACAATTTTTTTGTACTCTCGAAGGAAATTTCATGGTATTCGAGCAGGACTTAGTCTCTGAAGCCTATGGGGAGCTTTCCATAGGCTTCTATTGCAATTCGGTAGGTTCAATCTGGTGAAGTAGGCAATCGAATATCCGATCATTCACTCTATTCGATCTATTCGATATTCGATGATCGAAGAGGCCAAATTTCACAAAAAATTTGTACGATCGTTCTTCGATCGAACTTCGATCATTTCACATGAAATTCATAAATCAGCCCCATAGCTTTACATATTTATTTTGTCCAACATTTGTCTGCATCATTCAAAATAACATTTCGGCATAACAGTTTTTTATGTTACTATGCTATTGGGCTAAATTAACATCAACTTTCCAAAACAGGTGTACATCTCCATGATTTGTATACCCCAACACCTCAGAAGTAATATTCACTGCTTTGTGAAACTATCCCCAGCACTAGACAGAACTCACAGCAACAGCAGTTTTGAGCTCAACTCTCTTTATCAAGTGTGAGTAGCATTGATACCATAGGTTACTAACCTTTCATGGCCTCCTCACTGGAGCTTCTGGCTGTGATCCTGTCTCTCACTTTTAGGGGCAGATTTATCAATGGTCGAAGTGAAAATTCTAATTTAAAAAATTTGAATTTCTAAGTAATTTTTGGTTACTTTAATTATCGAAATTGTCCAAAATATTGTGAGTAGAATTTTTACAGGAAAACAATGCATAATGCATAATTTTATGTTGGGGGAGTCAATTGTAGCGCCACCACGTCTATATACAATGCGATCTATATTAATAAACAATCGTTAGATGCGAGGCTGTGGCTATTATGGAAGTGGATGAATGCATACGGTCAATAAAATTTGACACAGAATAACTTAACTCAGACATACCATTTAACTCACTTACCACAGAATATTGTGTCACTGCATCCCATCCAATCAAAGAGTTCACCATTGAAAACAATGGTGCTTTGGTATGCTAATGAAAAGGTTAAATGCATTAAATGAGTTAAGATGACTTTAGATAACATAGTTTATTCAATTAACCCTGAGTCACAACGTATTTAACACACAAATCCAAGTGGCTGCATCTGTAACCTGTTAACGCTAGCTGATGCTTTAATCACTTCCCAAATCTACCAAATCTAAAGCGTGGGATGAGTATAGTATTCTTTCAGAATACAAGCTTAATTTCAACACACATGAACTAAGTTGTCAGCAAATCCTATGCTTTTATTCAGCATTAATAATTAGTGGCTGGCCAGCATATTCCATAATTAGTGATGGGCGAAACGGGCGCGTTTCGCTTCGACGAAAAAATCGCGAATTTCCAGAGAAATTCAGTTCAAATTTCAAAATTCAGTTCAAAGTTCAAAAACGACGCGCGACTCGTTTTTGCGCGGCGAATTTTTGTTGGCAAATTTTTTTGCCCGTTTCCCGAATTTATTCGCCAGCGGCGAATCGCGGGAATTCGCCGCGAATAAATTCGCCCATCACTATCCATAATATAATATAAATATATATATATAATAATATAAAAGCAAGTATATGCAATATGTAGTGCTAAATCCTCTAATTTCAATTGATAAATCCTAACAAAAATGCATATATCCAAGTGGACAAAGTCCCTGCTGTATAGAATCCAGTTCCCCATCAACTTAATTTAAAAACAAAAAGAAAAAATGGAGGAATAGTCTCAAAGACCCTTCGCCTTGAGCTATCCCACTGAACCCAATTATTACATACCTTAATGAAACCAGGAGACAGAGATGGGTGTAAAATAGCCACAGCATTTATTCACATTTTATCAAATAAATAGGACCTTGCCAGCTCAACCCTGGGCAATGTTTATACCTGCTCAGAAGATAAGGAAGTGAACTGCTTCTTCCCCTGACATCACATCCCTCTTTTAGGGCTCTTACACACGAGCGTTTTTACCTGCGAGTGCAGGTATAGACGCACTCAATGCTTTTCAATGAGGCTATACTCACACAAGTGCATGTAGGCGCAGAACGCAGGAAAAATGCAGCATGTTGCATCTGAACCTGCGTTCGGCACCTACATGCGTTCGTGTGAGTACAGCCACATTGAAAAGCATTGAGTGCGTCTATAACTGCGCTCCCCTGCAGCTGAACGCAGCAAAATGGAACGCAGGGGAGCGCAGGTAAAAACGCTCGTGTTTAAAGGACATGTAAAGCCTCCCATGTACAGATGCAGTCACTTTGGATTGTGTGTTAAATGCGTCGTGACTTAACTCATCTATTCCATTTATCCCACTTATCACAGCATTAATGAGTTCACCATTGAAAACAATGGTGCTTTGGTATGCTAATGAAAAGGTTAAATGCATTAAGATAACTTTGGATAACACAGTTTCTTCATTTAGCCCTGAGTCACGACGCATTTAACTTACAAATTCAAGTGACTGCATCTGTATATAAGTTGGGCATATCTTCCCCACCCAAACTGCATCATATGTACTGCATATACCCCCTCTGTTTGCCAGCACCATCACATTTTCCTAAAACACATAGCAGCTTTCACCTGGCGGCATTTTCCCTCTGATACATTATCAGTACTATTGACATCTGAAATAACACATGTATGCTGTAAAGTCCATGCAGTGCGGAATGCAGGTTTACACAGGCACAAGTTCTGCTGGGTTTGAGCACTGTGATTGTTAAGCTGAGCTCGGGAGAGGTGGTTAGGAGAAAAAAAATAGCAACAGACAGTTTCTATAGGAACAAGCAATGCTTTCTCTTCATTGGCTGTTAGTCAGGAGGGTGTGTTTGTAATCTGAGCTGAGAGGAACTGAGCATGCTCACTGAGCCAAGAGCCAAAGAAAATTCCTGAGGGAGGGGGCAGAGTGGTTTAGTGTAGTAGAAGAATTTGTAAATGATTAAGTGGATACTGTAGCCTTACTGTTGACCTTTTAACAACCAGAGTGGCAGTTATCTAAAGATTTCAAAGAGGCTATTCATTGATTACATTTTTGTGGAGAGGGTTGACATGTCCTTTAAGAGCCCTTACTCTGAACATCCTGCTTTAACTCATTCCTTCTCACCTAAACACAGCTACATGTGATTCTGTTCATCTCTAGTGATGGGCGAATTTATTAGCCAGGGGCGAATTCCCGCGATTCGCCGCAGGCGAATAAATTTGCGAATCACCAGCGAAATGTCGCTTAGCGAAAATTCGCTAAAAAAAGAGTCGCACATCATTTTTGACGTGACGCACCGAAAACAACGCGACGCGCGTCGGAAACGACGCGACGTGCCAAAGTTGACGCGACACGCATCAAAAGCGTCCCGCGACTCGTTTCGCGAATTTTTCGCCAATTTCTCTGGAAATTCGCGAATTTTTCGGCGAAGCGAATCTCGGGAGATTCGCCCATCACTACTCATCTCTGACCTAGACCAGTATAATTTGGCTGCTGGTGATCTGGATCCCTTGTCATGCAGCCCCTGCGCTTATACTGTAGCTCCAGGGCTTTCCTGAAATAGTACAGTCAGGGCCCCATTAGCAAGGCCCTGTTACAGGGCCAGGAACCTCCCTCCCCATAATATCAATATTTGGATCAACTTAGTTTGTAAATCAGAATTGAAGAAAAGCAGACTTTACCTGAAAAATATATTCTTCTTTATTTTATAATTATTTTTTTGATTTGCAGTACAATATAATACAGCCTTAGTTCACAGCAGGAATTCAGTCACCATCAGGTGCATTTTTTGCACTAGTTTAGAACAAGCAGTTGTCATTTCATCTCTTTTATATCTTCGCACATCAAAGGGTTGACGCACCCACCTTGTGCAAAACACATCACAGATTTTTTTTAATACTGTCTTCACACAGATAAGTCATTTTTATGATGAAAAGATCTGAGTCTGAATATAATCTCACATTTACATATTTAATTATTTTCTCACAAATATCTCAAAATGAAGGGGGTTAATTATGTCTGATTTTTTTCTGGTCAGACTCAATTTTTTTCATGATTTATCAAACTCTAATGGTGTTAAAAGGCCAACTCAGACCTACTGAGATCATATAGAAGTCAATGGCACATGTCCCGTTGACATTTTGCAGATATCCTAATATGCGCTGGATTTTGTACAATAATCTGAAGAATTCATAGTTTTCTGATGATAACCTGAAAAAGTCCAAGTTTTTATTAGTATATATTATTCAGGAAGTCAGTTATGGAACCATGGATAGATGAAATGTCTGAATTAGCATATTATACCCATTTGTAGGCACCTATACAGTGCTATGAAGTCAAGTAATCACCTGATGATTAGATAAACATTGTATTTGACATTAATGGTTTACATGGAATTTTGTATTATATAACACATACTGTATTTATAAAGTGCTTAACAATTTCTCAGTACTGCACAATAGAATATATGTATACAAATACTGCTCAAAATAGGAGGTAAAGAGGCCTCTGTTCTGTAAAGTTTGCAATCTAAAAGGAGAATGGGTTCTTGCATTTGAATATTGCATTTAAGGGGTAGCAGTGGCATATACATTACTGAATCACAGAGGATATATGAGTATAAGATTGTCTGAGGTGCAGGGAGACAGAACAAAGTCAGATGTAATGTGAAATGCAATACTAGAAAAAGTGTGCAACTCTAACAAAGTTATTATTTTATGTATGTGAAAAGATTATGAGGAGGTTGTGAAGAATAGATTTTTAGAAGAGAACAATTAAAGATAAATTCAGACGTACTGTTTGATGGGACAGGTTTGTGAACTGTTATTAGTAGATTGAATTTTATGCAGAAAGGTAGGAGATCACCATATAGGGCATGGCAGAAAAAAGCAGTTGTGAGATGTACTGTATGAGGCAATGGCAGCTGTAGTGTTGACAGCATCAGGAGATACTGAATTAGAGTTTTATGTGGCATCTTGTGTGAAAAACATGAATGTCACTGTTTTTACTGGGACATTCTAAACTGGACAATGCTTAGAATGCTCAGACAAATTCAAATAAAAACCAAAATAGTAGATAAGATTCCTAAGCCACATTTCCTGATTGCTCATCATTCAAAGAAGAAAGGTTCCACAAATTCTTGTGTACCAAAATGAATGCTAGAGGTCTACTGTACTGTTGGCCAATGTTTCTTCCACATAGATTTACTCAAATATATGGCATGTAGAAGATTCAGAATAATAATAATTCATATACATCATGATTAGCAATTTAGTGGCTGCAAAATAAGTCATTCATGAATTTTATGTCATCAGAACCCCTAAAAAGGCAAAGTTATGCTACGCCTAAAAATATTGCAAATTACTGCTTTATTTACACACTTTATTACAATTACAAGCTTGTATGATTTCTTACAATGGCCCAGATTAAATTCAGTGAGAAAAAGTTATCTTCTGGTTCATCACGTGAAAACATGGACAAGATTTAATTCAAGGAGAAAAACTATTTAATTCCAGTTTTTCCCATCTCTTCAATAAAGTTGTCACATGATAAACCATGATATTATTTTTTCTGAAATAAATTGCATAAACTGGCCCAATGTTACAATTAGAATAAAACATCCTAAATATAAACGCTAGGGACAGTTTTAAATCCAATTATGTGTGTATAGTATGTGATGTGTCCTAACATGAATATATATATATTTTTTTCTTCTGCCAATTCAGCTTCTGCAGACAAAGTACAATGTAACATTGCCTTTGAAACTATCATATGTTATGTGTTAGGGTAAATTATTCTGAAATTTATTAATCTTATTATTGATTTTTTTAACTTGTACCTTCCATTAATTGTAAATGGCTGTTAACTCACTTTATGACTTTATTTATCATTTTGCATTGTGTTTCTGATTTATACAAAACAGATCAAGCTGTCATGGAGAATAAAAGTCAATGCAATAATAAAGTTGCAGCTCATTAGAATTCTAGTTCTGTCTATGCTGCAATCTTTAGAGATGAACTGGTAACAGTGGACCCAGCCTATGCTGTTCATCTGTAAAGCAGTTCTGCTGGTTATTATACTTGAAATGCTAATGCGGTCTCTGACTTCGTGTTCATATCATTTCCCCTGCTAGCCCTCATATATTATATTTGGCAGACAGACAACTGTAAAGTGAATCCACAAGAATGATTTTGTTGCAGTTCACTTATTACCTTAATTGGAATCTGATCCGAAGGAATCCCCATTTTAATTAGACTGATTGATTTATGGCAAAGGATCAAAAACTTCAGTACAAATCATCAGGGAAGGACTTCACAACAAAAAGTATAGGTCTACCATAGCCTATTTATATAGTTATAAGTAATTAGGGTAAATAAATCCATAAACTACACAATGGTGAGTTACTCTAAATCTATTGAAATACAACTCACAGCATGCCCCTGACAACTGATGATTACAAGAGAATGCTGGCAGTTGATAATTAAGAGAACATCTGGAGTGTCTCCATTTTATATATAAATATATATATACCTGTATAGCAAAAAAATACCACACTCAACAGGCTTTTTTTTCCATGGAATATCTTTTGTTTTTCCATTAAAATCAGTTATCCTAACTGAGCCTGTTGAGGCAGTATTTTTTTGCTATTTTGTACACATTTTGTACATTTTACACAGGGACTTTTGACAAAGGCCACAGTGAGGGCCAATAGATTGATTATGCAATCAATCAATTTAAAAGTCCCTATGTGCGACAGGCAGCATTTTTTCAATTTTCTATATATTTTTCTGCTTGCACCAGGGCCCATAACACCAAAGTTGGCATATTACATTTGGTTTGCTGGCTTTAGAATGCTGGATAAGGGGTCCCTGGAGTGAATGAAGGGAGAGTAGGGTGGGCCCACCATTCTTTATTTTATTTACTGATCAGAGTTTGCAGCTGATCAGCCAGGTAGCTGCTTAATTAGCATGCAGTTGTGCAGGAGAGGCTAGATCCCTGGTAAATAGGGCTTCTGTCTATTTGTGCCTGGGGAAGCAAAATTTGAAAGTGAGAGAACTTGTTGGAAATTCTGTGAGTTTTTTCTAAAAACTGTGTTTGTGTTTGGAAGGCCTGGGTACTAGGGGGGAAATTCACTAAGAAGTGAAGCTGCACTAGCGCAGCATTCACCATACTTCGCCTGGCGAATTTTCACCAGCACTCGTCCAATTCACTAAAAAGCGTAGTTGGGTTCATACAAGAGAACGGTAGCGAAATTGTGCTAGCGAAAATTCGCCAGGCAAAGTGCAGTTGCGCTAGAGAAGGCTAATTTGCATACGTCTGGAACTTGAAAGTTTGAATAGAGTATATGTTATAGTTCAAACATTACACTACACAAGCTCAGGGAACCTTAATAAAGCTTAATCTAGTTGTTTTATTGCCCTACACATGTGCCCCTAGTCTAGTATATTTGCCCTATGTTAGGAAATTAAGGTGGGAACAGGGTACCCAAAAAAAATTTTTGTTCATTTTTTTTTCTATCACCCTAAGCTAAGGAAAAAAACGCCAGCGTTTTTTTGTGACTTAGACAAAATGTCAACTATTTTGGGACTTTTCAGCTTTCCTATCTACTCTATTGCACTTGCTCTAAGCTGGCGAAGTGAACTCTGGCGAAGGGGCTAACATCCAGAAAAATAACTAACTTAGTGAATTTGCGAATTTTCTCCCGCTTCACCAGAGTGCAACTTCGCCAGTGTTAGGGTGCGAAGTTGCACTAGACTATCTACATCGCTGGTGAATTTACACCAATTTACGTAAATTTGCAAAGTTACGATTTGCAGCGTTAGTCACTTCACGCTTTAGAGAATTCACCCCTTGGCCTCAATCTTTATAAAGAGAGTTGACTTCTGTATCATAGCACCAAGTTGGCCTAGGATTTGTTATTCCATTTCATGACTGCAGGTCAGTTGTACCCTATGTTTGGGACTTTTGTGTGGGTGTCTGAGCAAGAGTGAGTCTGGTCTGCCAGACCATCATCCTGCTTTCTGAAATCCCTACTATATATATCCATTATCCAATGTGCCCTTTTACAACTTCTTCATAAGCAATTTAATTTGAAGCAGTTTATATATTTTAGAGCAACCTAACACAATAGATATCTGACAAGCTGAAGATAATTGTAGAGGTCAATAATAGATAGGCAACTTTAAACACGGTCTCCAATTAAAAAGGCTTTGACATATGCATATTAAAGTTTCTTGACAATGTTAATACTTGGACAGATTGGAAAATCATTATACAGAGTACATTTAGTCCTGATCTGCATATTTTAAATGAAAGGATTGTGGGTCAAGGTATACTGTATCTGTTTTGTTTTATGCAAAACAGCATGCAGAGTAAAAGAAATACAAATGAATATTGTGTACCCAGGTATTTTTGGCATTCAATATTTTCAATGCAAAAATGCTTACTATGTGTTACTAATATATTTGACTTGTTTTACACACTATTCATAGGGTGACTGTTTCTATGAATGCTAAGGGGCAAATTTAATATTATTCCCCCAAAAAATTTGTTCCTACTCGAAATTCGATTAGCATTCGATTTTTTCGAATGTTAATCGAATAGTTCTAGGCTACCTTTTATTCGATATTCGATCATTCGACGATCGAATACAAATGTATTCGTTCAGTCGAATAAATCATTCGACTGAACGAATAAATCATTCGACTGAACGAATAAATCATTCGAATGATTCGTATGATTTGAACGATCGAAGACTTCGATAGTACAAATCCTATTCGATCAGGACTTAGCCTCAGAAGCCTATCGGAGGGCTCCCATAGGCTTCTATTGCAATTCGGTAGGTCCAATCTGCCTAAGTAGGCAATCGAAATAATCTTTAAAATTAAAATCTTTCGCTGGTTGAATGATCTAATATTCATTCATTCGACTCTTTTTGAATGTATTCGATCGTTCGACCATTCGTTATTCGATGATCGAATATGCCAAAATTTGCATATTCGACCAAACGAATAAATCCTATGTTCGAAATTCAATCGAATTTGTTCGAACTTCGAATCCTTCATGTGAATTAAGTAAATCGCCCACTCAGTGAGCCTATGTTGTAATTTAGTAGCACTCACATACAATGAGGTGCCCTGGCTTACTAACACCAATTTTTTGTAATAATGAATTTTAAAGGCAAACCATGGCCTGGCAATCTTTCTCCTTCTCTTTTGTACAAATAATGGCCATTTATTGCTTGTAGCAGCTATACGTGTTTTTAGAGGTACCATTCCTGTATGTCGATAAGACTGAGAGCTGGCATAAGGGTGCTTTTATCCTCTGGTCATGCCACAGCATGGGTTAGATCGAGTGCTGGTGATTTCTTTCTGTGTTTCTTGTACAAATTGTAGCCTAACATTGCTTCTAGCTGCCATTCAACCTTTAGAACAAGGAATTATTTATAGGTTTAGTTCAATTGGCTGGGGCTTAAAAGCTCCCTGCTTTCTCACTAGAGCTTCTGAGTTAAGGGTACGTGCAATGTGGTCTTACTACTTAGTAACATAGTAACATAGTAAGTTAGGTTGAAAAAAGACATACGTCCATCAAGTTCAACCTTTTAACTTTTTAACCTGCCTAACTGCTAGTTGATCCAGAGAAAGGCAAAAACCCCATCTGAAGCCTCTCCAATTTGCCTCAGTGGGGGGAAATTCCTTCCTGACTCCAAAATTGGACTAGTCCCTGGATCAACTTGTACTGTGAGCTATCTCCAATAATCCTGTATTCCCTCACTTGCTAAAAAGCCGCTCAAACTGTTCTTAAAGCTATCTAATGTATCAGCCTGTACCACTGATTCAGGGAGAGAATTTCACATCTTCACAGCTCTCACTGTAAAAAACCCCTTCCGAATATTAAGGTGGAACCACTTTTCTTCTAATCAGAATGGGTGACCATGTTATTCTAGATGGGGCCTTACAAGTGCTCTATAAAGTGGACCCCCTCCTCCCGTGACTCTATGCCCCTTTTAATAAAGACCTTTGCCTTTGAACAAGTTAAATAACAGTGGACCCAATACTGAGCCCTGAACCTTACTCCAAGTAATGTACCCTTAACAACCACCCTCTGTACCCGATCCTGTAGCCAGTTTCCTATCCATGTTCAAACAACTTAATTAAGCCCAACAGACCTTAGTTTAGAAAGCAGCCCTTTGTGGGGCACGGTATCAAATTCTTTGGCAAAATCCAAATAGATCTACTGCCCCCCACAGTTCAGCATCTTACTTACCTCATCATAAATAGGGATGTAGCGAACGTCGGAAAAAAAGTTCGC
>CM044444.1:34429473-34443221 GCA_024363595.1 Xenopus borealis | reverse complement strand
GTTTATTCAATCCGACGTTTCGGCTCCACACTAGAGCCTTTCTCAAGGACAAACAGTGCTTAACAGAAAAGTGACAGTTTAAATACAAAAAAAGGCGCCAAACTGGTTGCTTTGCAACCCTTACACCCACCTCCCACACCATGTGAGCTTGAAAACATCATATAAAGATATTGCATAGAAACAAATGCGATGTAGCAATATAAAAGGCAGGGATAACAACATGTTCATTGGTCCTAACACCGGGTCTCTTAGTATCTGGCTCAAATCATAGGCCCACTCAAGCATTTGTATGGTCGACCAAAACATCTAGTGGATTTCTGTTGACTTGCGAAACAGCCTAGTCCCTAGGCCCCGTTCATGTTTGTAGATATTGAGGTCAAGAAAATCAACTTCTTGTGCATGATAATTCACAGTAGTGCAGCCTGTATGTTGGTATCTACTGTATGCTCCAGAAATCCACTAGATGTTTTGGTCGACCATACAAATGCTTGAGTGGGCCTATGATTTGAGCCAGATACTAAGAGACCCGGTGTTTTGCTACATCGCATTTGTTTCTATGCAATATCTTTATATGATGTTTTCAAGCTCACATGGTGTAGGAGGTGGGTGTAAGGGTTGCCAAGCAACCGGTTTGGCGCCTTTTTTTGTATTTAAACTGTCACTTTTCTGTTGAGCACTGTTTGTCCTTGAGAAAGGCTCTAGTGTGGAGCCGAAACGTCGGATTGAATAAACCTGAATTTTTTATGTTTTCACCATATTGACTGATTGACTTTCTACACAAATCCTGTGAGTGCCAGTACCAAGCACAGTGTCTATTCGATTTTTTTCGACCAGAGCACCCAGGTAGATGTCTTTATTTCAAGGTGTGCAGCCTGCACCCACTACCTTTTATTTATATATATATATATATATATATATATATATATATATATATACTGTATATATATATATATATATATATATAAAAATAGTAGTAAAGATAAATTTGGATTTTGATAAATAACCCCCTCAGAGTTAATTACCTCAGCATAACCAAGAAAAAGAAAAAGAAAAACATTTTATGGGAAATGGTCTTAGAACAACTCAAACCAATATTAAGGGGACTCTGAGAATTTTGTATTGGCTTCCTCTCTACATGGTTCCCCTTTTCACAAGACACAATGAATAAATCAAGCCAGTGATTACCTTTCAGTTTGAATTCACACTGCAGGATATACTAGCAATGCTCTGCAGAGAAACACAACTCAACAAAGATATTTGTAATCTGAGCAATAATTTAATAATCTATAAACCGGAAATTACCAAAAGAGTATCTCCACAGCCACACAGGCACATTAAGCAAAAGATTATATACAAACAGGATTTATGCTCTTTGAACAGGCTTGGTAATGATCAAATATTTGAATCGGTATGTATACAAATAAAAAGACAATGTTAATTAACAACCGTACCAATAAATCACAGTAAATATAAAAACATGTAAAAACTAAATAATGCTGTTGTGTAAAAGAAGGGGCCTCTCCTTAATTAATTTTAGCACTCTATGAACCGTAATTACCATAATACGAACATTTACATGTACTAAGATGCAGTGAAAGAACGAAAGATCATAAGGTCAGCAATAATAATGTCGGAATCCCAACATACTGCATGCATCTTTAAATCCAAACTGCACATAGTATCCAATGGTGCTGGGGTTATAGAGATGAGTTCCTGGATATATTAACTCCCTGTAGTTATCTGGTTTCCTGACAGAAAAAAAATCAGGTATAACGATTTAGAATAGACAGGATTTGTAAAGCGACTGTACAGATAGCACTAGATTTTGGAGGTAATTAGTGGAGAAAAGGCAATAGTCGCAGCATGCTGTATTGATTAAGTTAGTCCGTCATTAATTAGTGAACCCGGCAGCTGTTGTTCATTGTATCAAAATATAAAAATATGAATGAGCCAAGTTTTACAAGATATATGTGGCATCTTGTTAGAATTAATTAGTATGATACTTAGCTGTATCGCTGTTCCACTTGAGACTCCATATCAAGGTGCTGAAGAGCAAACATGTTCATGTGGACAATTATTTAGTGGGTTTCTGCTAATAAGGAGTTATAAAAGTTATTGATCAAGTACCATATGCTGTTTTATTATTATAGAGAGTAAGGAAATCATTTTTTAAAAAAGTCAAATAATTTGTTTTAAATAGACTCTGTGGGAGATGACCATGCCATATTTCAGAGCTTTCTGTATAACAGGTTTCCAGATAAGTGATCCATACCATACTTGTACAGGGAATAAATTAAAATACCATAAAGAATATCTCTGCACTAGGTACAATCACTTTAGAACAGTGATCCCCAACCATGGGCTTGTGAGCAACCTGTTTTCATCAACCCATTTAATGTTGCTCCCAGGGGCTTCAAAGCAGGATCTTGTTTTTGAATTATTAGCTTGTAGGCATGTTTTTAAAAGCACAAAGACTTTGTGAAAGACCATCTGCCAGCTTAAAGTCCCCATGGTGCTACCAAATAGCCAGTTAATATCCTTATTTGGCACTCTCTTTTAGTTTTTTCAGTGTTTGTGTTGCTCTGTAAAAAACTGGGGATCCCTGCTTTAGAGAGTCCCATTTATGTATGCTTATCCAATAGCAATGCATAGCAAGTTCTGTATTGTATTAGGTAGATGCAAGAGACAAGTCAACCAAGTATGCATCGTTTCTATAAATGTAAAACAAATGTGATGGGTTGTTTAGTATCAATGTAATATTTACAGCAATAACAACAGAATCACCTGTGACTGGCCAGCGTACATAAAAAAAATCACATACTGCATACCTATACTACTAAAATGTTCAACAATTAAAAGGAGTCCATTCAACCATGGACTCGTGAGCAGCCTGTTTTCATCAACCCATTTAATGTTGCTCCCATGGGCTTCAAAGCAGGATCTAATTTTTAATTTCTAGCTTGTATGCATGTTTTTAAAAGCACAAAGACCATGTGCACTACCAAACAGATCCTTCTGCCAGCTGAAAGTCCACATGGTGCTACTCAATAGCCAATTAATATCCTTATTTGGCCCTCTGTTTTAGTCTTTTCAGTGTTTGTGTTGCTCCCTTAAAAAACTGGGGATCCCTGTTTTAGAGAGTCACATTTCTGTGTGTTTATCCAATAGCAATGTATAGCAAGTTCTATATTGTATTAATTTTTAATGTTACTATGTTACTATGTACTATGTAGAAACAGGTGTTACTTGTTGGAGTACAGATGCTAGAACAGAATTGGATGTTGCAGTCAGGTGATGCTAAAGTACCCCTGCCTCTGTTTAGGTATGGTTTTTCCACCTTAACATGAATCAATTCTTTTACACCTTGTTCATACCAGGTGTGGCTACCCATACTGGGAGATTAGTCACCAAATCCCGAAAAATCAAATGAGTGGGAGCACTTACCAGGCAGATAGGCTCAGCGTGCTGCTCGTATACCGCTATCACATGCAGTCCAATCAATAAAGAAGAGAATAAAAAAACGGAGCACTGGAGAAGCCAAAACAGTAAAAATAAAAATTTATTAAATAAGCATAAAATCCATTGGCAGCAGCATGAAACAGGACAAGGCTGCCCGCTTAACGCATTTTGTGGCTTCTGATGAAGTGGCGGGAATTTGCAGAGAAATATATAAACCAATGTAGCAGAATTTTGGAGAAATAAAAAAAAACTGTAAAAAATAAAATTAGGAAAGCAATAGAAATGTTTTTTTTAATCCAGCCTAAACAAAATAACCAAGTTGCTTGATATATATTCTAAGGCCTCTAACCACAAACGGTGTAGTTAAATCTTCATGTAAAAATATACACCCTTTATGACATGAGCACAAACAGAAAAGGTGCATAAGCACTAAACTTCCAAAATTAAATATGAATTTATTTTTTTAAATATACATACTGTACATGATTCATGGACCCCCCTCCCCATAGACTAACAGAGTGATCCAACCTCTTCCCTGACGTTTTTTCATTGTTAAGTAATTAAAGGACATGAAGTTCCCCTGTTAATAGTTCACATATCTGTGCAAAGCAGCTGGACTTCAAGTAACAGAATCTATCACTTTACAATAGAACAAGGCCAGGGAGGGGCTGTTTGAGAGTGTGAGCCTAAAAGGAATTGGGAAATAGTTTGAACGAGTACCATGGTTTTCTTTCAAAATGTCATCAGATACAGTACATTGAAAAACATATACCTACTGTATATATATCTTTGGACACCTTTTCATTTAGACAACATAAAAAAGGTAATCATGCATCCTGTGTATTGCAGAATTTACTTTTTCTGCAAGGTTGTATTTTACTAGCAAACACAATATTTTAAATAATTATATCCACAATAAATACATTCTCTTAGTTCCTACTGCAAAATTTTAAAAAATAACAAAATTAATTATTTGTCATCTAAATAAACCCCAATATGCTATCCTCCCTTTTTGAGACCAATCAGTGATCATTTAACAAATACTTGTGCCCATGATCACTAATGAGACTTTTCCTTTTCAATCTATTTTGTCAGAAGGCAGAACCGAGGCCTGTCCTTAAAACCATAGGCCAGGCAGTGCCTACTGCTGCTCCCTAACTTGCATGTCTGAATGATGTGCAAGTTAGGAAATGGGAATGTAGCAGAAGGGCAGGAACATGCCTCCCCCTCCTGCCCCTCTTTGATAGATCACTGCTCAATTCAGATGGCCCCCTTTTTCTAGCTCTTTCTAGGTCTAGCCTCAGATCTCTGTGCTCCAAAACAAAGTGAACAGAAAAAAGGATGGCAGACATTCTGCAGGAGCACAGTTTGGAAAGTGCAAGAAACAGGACATGGTGGCCTTTTTCCACTTTGCAAATCACATTCTACATTCTAATGCATCTTTCCCTACTGGTGCAGCTTGCACCCATTTTTTGTAGACAACTTTTGTTTGTGCCTCTATAAAAAAACATGCCTACTTTTATTGTATTTTGCACTGCTTTATTGAATGGACCCTTTTGCATCTTTTCTTTGTACCTGAAATGTTTAAGTTTACAGTTATTTCAAGGTAAACAAAACAATTATTTAATTAAAAGATTATTTTTATTTTAACATCTTAAATGTATTTCAAATTGTATTTCAATGTTTTTTGAGCAATTTAGTATTCAACATTTATTTGTCTTTGGCTGCTGCAATAAATGTATTAGAAAAAGTAATCACTGATAGAGTTTCTAACTGCCAAGTATGCAATTAAAGTTAAATGTATGCTGAAGGAAATTTGATTAAGGACACGTTAGTGAATTAATTTGTTAATGTTCTTGAAGTTAAGCTATGACATTCAAACAAACAATATACTGATATGATTTAATCAGACTAATTGTAGGATCCTTGATTGTAGAAAAAATCTTGCTTGAGGTTTTTGAGATACAAAACTTACTTTAAAGTTATTATTTAAAAACGGAGACTTCATATTTGTAATGGACACATCAATGTACATTTTTTAAATACTGAAAACATCCCCTTGCCCCTATCTATGGACAACTGTATATGATGCCATGCATGATGTATAATTTGCATAGTGCATGGTATAAGCATTTGTACAGTATGTGTGCGACACACATCAACATCAGTATGGTTGCAGAAAATAAAGCGTACCCCCCTTTTCACATTTGAACAAATTAGTGTAACTGCATTACTGAAAACTGGATTACTTACACAATAAATTAAAAGTCAATACTTTTTAAGAAATAAAGGGGAAGATCTATCAGCTTTTCAAGCATTAATAATTAAAAAGTTATCAATAGTTTAAACAACAAGAAAATGGTTTATCCATAATGTGGTTAGGAATCCCTCAGTGATGAAAAATCTAACCTCAGCCACCAAGACTATTTTCAGAAAAATGGTCCCAGGTAATATTCTTTAAGGTGCCACACCATAATCTTGGCTCTTGCCCAGGGATCCCCTGTGACTTCTCAGAGAGGTGCACATGCTCAACAGAGTAAAACCTTAGATTTTATTCTTTAAGTTCTTTAAGTTCTTCCAGGTGCCAGGTGCATGTATCAGGAAAGAGGAGTGCTAATCCAGGGTCTGAAGTTAGCATTTATAATTACTGTGGTGTGCCTGACATAGCGGCGCTAAGTTGACAGGTATCACATCTGATGAATTTGTTAAGTCATTAAAATGTTCCAGTTTCTTATTTTAGGGAAGGGCAGGGACACTGCTGTCATAAGGCAAGTTTAGCTATTAGACTCAGGCAGCAGAGCCTGAGAATCAAGTTCCCAACGATGGCAAAAACCCACTCCTGTTATCTTTAAGAACCAACTTTCAGGTTTTGTGCTATTGAGCACTCTGTACTTTCTTGGAAAGGGGCTTCAGGATGCTCTCATATCAGTACGTAGTACTATACTCAGTATTTTGGAGTTTCAGAATCTTTTTTTCATAAACTAGATTTTATAAAACATACAAAAAATGTTACAGGTATAGTGCAAAGATACAATCCTCCCTCATTTTACTACTGCTGTCCTGCAGAAATTTTAGAAAAATAAATAAAATGCTTTATGGGCAAAAGAAGGCAAAATGGGGAAGGAGATTTGGTTGGGGGAAATGTTAAGGACAGGGAGGACCACATGTCATGTGCTCAATATGGTACCATTATTAAATGTATCTTTACAAATGCAAGGAGTATGACTGGTAACATTTGAGAGTATGGAGTATGATTGGTAACATTGGAGAGCTGGAGGTGCAGGAGGGAAAATATGATGTAATTGGTAAGTGAGGGAATACAGAAAGGATAATTTACAAGAAACAGAAAGGATCATTTACGAGTGGTGCTGCAGTCACATAAAATTGACCTGTCAGTTTTCAATCGAATTTGAATTGTTCAAATTGATTTTGCAGGAAAGCTTCCAGGAAATCCCCCATAGGCATCCGTTTTTGGATACCAGCGCCCATTGCCGGTGTCGAAAATGGAACTTTTCCGTTTGTGTTCACCATAATTTTGGGTTAGAATTTTCCTTTAATTACAGTACATACATCTGGCATAGGCAAAGATATATGCAATAGTACCTTTACTATTTTATATACTTTACAAAACTTAAAAGAAACATAAATATATTGATATCAAAGTAAAGTAATTAAAAAATTAGATATTCTGGTTGGCATGTGAATGTTATAGTAGGTATTTGATAAACCTGCAGGAGAGTTCATCAAGAACATTGCAACTATCATTTGTGTGGGTGAAGACCACTTTCATCAGTGTGCTACTGGTTTTTGCTACGCATGGATTATTTGGAACTGAAGGGCAGGCGAAGGTCATCCAGTTTGAGCACTTGTTACCCTAATTTGGGTTGTCTGGGCAAGGGTTTGAGCACTCCATTTTGTATAGCATTTCTACTGATATTTGACACTTGGGATTATTTCAGTGTGTCTTGTGAGCCAATGAAAGATTTATAAGTTCTGGTAAGGGTTTAAATACAGACAAACAATGTATATTGTACATGGCTGTACCATTTCATTAAAATATATAGAAGAAGAATAATGTAAACACAAAGGGGCAGATTTACAAAATTCATTGTGAATAATTCGAAGTTCTATCGAATTTAATATAAATGTTGAATATGCAAATTAGGCTAATTTTACCATCGAATATTCGAATTCGAATGATTCGAATATTCAAATAAAATTTTATTTGAATATTCGAATATTCGATGGTCGAATACTTCCCCTTTAAATTTTAATTCGACCACCTACTTTGCCAGGATCAAGCTACAGAATTGGCAATCCTTAGCTGAGATCAAATATAAAAAATTCAATCAATCGAATTTTTTATATTTGATCGTTCCATCGATCGAATTGCGGTTAAATCCTTCGAATTCGAAGGATTTTACTTCACCACTATTCCCATGGTCGAATTTAGATTTTTTTTTTTTTTAATTCGGAATTCGACCATTAGTAAATCTGCCCCAAACTCTTCACAACATATAATTAAATGAACACTCTTGTGATTACATTTATCTGTTCCCTAACATTTTCAGATTCTTTTGGTCTCAATTTTCTTTCTTCAAAAACATATTTTCTTTATAGCTGCCCAAACATCCAGTTCAGATCACTTTTACAGTGGTGGACGGTTGACTGCTGACCTTTTCTAGTTGGAAATTCTGGTGCTAATAAGGCTGCTGCTTAGGTCAGTTTCTGTTGGAAGTACGGGTAGCTGTGCATCTATAAAAATAGATTTTTTTTTTAATATCGGTTGTAAACCCTAAAGACATTAGAAAAAGGAATAGTGCAAAGATGTTTGTATTCTTTGGACATGCTTTAATTTTTTTCTTTGTCTTCAGTTTATTTCTTCACAACAGTTTCATTTGATATTGTACCTAGTTTGTTTATCCTTGAGGCTATCTTTTAATGTACAGTACCTTAGAAAAATACGGGGTCACATATACAAAACATGAAATTGGCAAAACGTGTTTAAACAATTGATACATTTATCAAAGCAGATCTATTTTTCAGAATGTACAGGACTGATTTTACTCCTTATGCTTAAATGCTATGGTTGTTCAGTGGCAACAATGTGTTCTAACACCACATAGAATGACTAGTAAAACATTGTGTTCATGTGAAGGCCTCTTTAGCAAAGTCTCATGTTAGTTGTTTTAGAGGTTTCTGAAGCCACAACTATACTCACTTACTATAAAACCACGAATGCCATGAAATTATTTAAAAGATCCTAACAAAAAAGCACAAAAGGCAAACATTGCAGAAAAGTTGTGAATATTTATGTACACACTGTGTTTGAGTTATGCTACAGTGCCATGACTTTGGTGACAGAGAAAATATTTGCAAAACAATTTAGCAAATTACTGGTAATGCTGTTTTCATATACAAAAGCCTTAGACAGTGGACACACTCAAACAAACACCCTTCTCATTTGCAAGCCATTTGTGAATAATTGTGTGCAATGCAAATTCGCAAAAAATGGAAAGATGGGCACAAAAATGTGATATTTTAGCATTTAGGAAAAAACATGGGCAATACAACCATTTGTGAATAGCTGTGCAAACTTTATAAACAAAAACCCCATTGTGTTTATTAATAACAATGTAATTGTATGCAATAGAACTGTACATGGAATAAGAAGTAAAAAAAAAGGATTGGTGATAAAGATATTTTATTGTAAAAACTTGCGCACAGCATAATAACAAATGGTTTAATCATTTGTATTCTGAAACATTTGTCATGGTCCCTGTAAGCTACTACATGACATTATAAATTTATACTTACCAACTGAATTCTCTCATTCTTTTTCCATTGTATATCCTATTGTTTATTTATTGTTAGGGAGAATCCCACTGACAAACCAAGCTATATCTACAGGACACATGCAAGAAACGTACAGAGTGAATTTTTAATCCTACTTCTTTTTAAACTTGAAACACAAAGGATCAAACAGCCAGAATTCTGTAATTTCACTGTGCTCTTCTAGTGGTGTTGCTTTGAAGCTCGCATTAACACATTGTTCTGTCTCTCTGCTCCTTTTTGTATACAGATTAGCTGTAATGTGGAATGCTAATATGCATGTTCATCCTACCTGTTTTTAAACACTACTTTAATATTTATAAAAGCAAATGTTAATAAACACATTCACAGGGGTGAGCATGACAGGAGAGCTATGGCAGATATAATAACTTAAAGTCCAGCAATTTAGTACGGGAATTTTAAGTACAACATATAGGGGCAGATTCACTAATGGCCGAATTTTTGCCAGCATCAGCTTCGCACCCCTCGCACCATTTCGCCAGGTGCAAATGTGCTGCAAATATGCTAATTCACTAATATTCAAAGCTTTGTCCTGGGCATCGAGCTGGCGACATTTAGCGTTTCTTCAGCTGTGGAAAACTCTTTTTCTTTTTGTATTATATTTTAATTGTGATCCAACAGAAAACCACGTTCCATTTGTTTGGAAGAAAAAATCCTCCTAGCTATGCTGGAGGAGTGCCCAAAACCTTTTACGTTTCAAAGCCTTTGTTAGGTGTCAGAGCAGAGGGGATAAGTGGGACAGAGTACTGAGCTTTTCCTGATCAGAAAACGGTAGAATTCTCCCCTCAGGGCTTGAAAGTCTATTTTAAAAGATAAAGGATAAGTATAAGGGCAATAATTTTACTATACACATTGCATGCCATTAGATCTGACAGGCCTATGCCAACCAACAGAAAGTCGATGCATCTCACATATGCTTTAGCTGAGCCATTACAACTATTCTCTGCTCCTTGTTCAGCAACCCTAAATCCAGTCCTTAATATGGATGCTCAGGAGCAATTAAATGCCATCCTAAATATGCCTATTGACAACATTAGAGTAGCACAGGGTTACACAGTCTCAGACGTTTGCATTCCACAGACCCAGTAAACCCCAGTAATGACGATTCTTATTGGGCTAATGTTTCAAGATGATTTGATCTTACTAAAAGTAGTAATTTCCCTGAATATTCTGAAGCCAAATGTCCAAACGGCCAAACACGTAAATCATGGTCAGTTTTTTCAAATGCCAAGGCACCCTAACACTGAAGTCAGAAAACTTGATGGTTCACCCTTTAAGAGGAAATCTTGTTATTTGTCCGAACAATTACAGGAAAAAATGTATCTGCTGGAACTGTTATAAACCAGGGGATTGTTTCCGAGAATGTCGTAAGCATAACTGCCAGTCGAATGCAAACTCCAACTCCCACAATTCTCAGTTGCACAACTCTTTTGGTTATTTTTCAAACAGATGATAATCTATTGTTTCATACGTATTTCTTATTATCTTAAATATTGTTGAGTATTGTATTGTGGGTTCTGCTGTTGTTAATATTTTTGGAATATTTGAATACGTTTTCAGTTCGTGAGAGTGCAGCATATGTGCTTGTGCCACTGCTGCAGAAGAAAAAAAAATTTCTTGTATCATTGCAGTTGTGTATATTGCATCACAAGTCTGCAAGTGTAAGAATATGCAGAAGTAACTTAATAGATACATTGCTGATCTCCAATTTCACTGCCAAATTTGTAGAAATAAATGATACTAAGAAAATGTTAACTTATGGATAAAAATTATGAATACTATATACTAAATTTGTCTATGTCATTCTTATCTGTGCTAAATGTGTTAAGGTACAAGAGGGGATTTGTTGAAGGTATTTCCCAGTTATGATTGATCTATATTTATTTTGTTGTAAGAAGGAAACAGTACATGTTGTATTTGACAGTTTACACAATTAAATTTTCCCCAGATATGGTATTCTCCTGCTAATTGTCTTGGACAATAGAAGTAATAAATAATTCAATTCTATGAGACAATTACAAATTACACTGAAATCAAGTGGAGTTATGTGTCTTTGTACCGTCCTAATTCCAACGGCACAATTACTGGCAGCGTTTGGTTGGATTTATTTCCAGCTGCCTTGTCAATTCTCCACA
The DNA here is from genome assembly GCA_024363595.1 of Xenopus borealis. Classification (NCBI taxonomy): domain Eukaryota; kingdom Metazoa; phylum Chordata; class Amphibia; order Anura; family Pipidae; genus Xenopus; species Xenopus borealis. The sequence goes on along the minus strand of CM044444.1, from coordinate 34,431,774 downwards.
GCAATCCTATCAGGTGTTGTGGACTTTCTCCATTTGAATTAACCACAAAAAACAAACGTCCTTCACCCATATCATAAATATACAAGCACTTGTTATTACTGAAAGTTCATACAGTTTCATTAGAGATCTTTAGCTAGCACACTAGATTACTCAAATCTATATTACCAGAGTACCACGTTTTTCTCTTTGTTTCCAGGTTGGTAATCTGATTTACAAGCAAAACCCTATCAAAAGCTGTTCAGATAATCCACTATATTACAATCATTTTCAAATAGAACAGCTATCATTGATCACACCATACTGTACATTGAAGGAAATTCTGCAGGCGTACAAAGAGCAGTTTGCCATTCATATCTGTGTTAGATTTACATGTTGCCTATTCCAGTATTGGATTCATGGACTGCTTATCAACTGTGCAAGACCACTGCATTACCTGAAAACCAAGTGACTGTTGAGTATGTCTTCATATGCCTATTAACAGCTGTGATGTCTTTCTGAGTGGACTTTGCTTATAATCAACTGATGGACTGATACTGAAGCTGGTTATTTTTAGTTTTTTTTAATTTATACAGTATTGAATGTGATATAGTTAAATTGTGTGAAATTGAGAATGTGATAATTAAGATGTTTCTCTGTATGGTTAGTTATAGGTTAGCTATGAAAAACAACAAAGGTAAAATTGTATTTGTTTAAAGATGGCTTTAGAAGGGAAGTTTCTTGTAATTAATTGATTGTATTATTGTCCCAGGTCCCCAGCTCTTTTTTGTAGCTGGTTGTGTGCAAACTGCACTGACATAGACAAAATGATAGACCCCATAATAAAAGAACTCTGTCATGTGCTAATAATAGAATGGAATATAGCCTAAATTCCAAGACTAGCCCCACATTTATTAAGTCTATTATCTATCATAGCCATGAATATAGAGGTTGCCAAAATAAATAGAATAGATATCTAAAATAGTATAACTTTAGATTAGTATGTTTTGATAGGAGAAAGAAGGTTGTACTTATATTGTTTGTACAGTGTTTGCTAAATGTCATATAGCCAAGGTTTTAGAGCTGCAAAAACAAGTGTATCTCAGATGATTAGGTAAAGTTTATAGCTGGTTAAACAACCTCATAGGAAGTTGGGTCTATCCTAGCACTGGTACTTGGTCTATATTTACTTGTTAGAAGTATGCTTTGTGTCACTGTACCTCCTCCCTAGCTTCTGCTCACATTTGATTTACATACAGTATATAAAGTATAGCTTTTATTAGCTACATATGGGGGGGGGTTTGAAAAGAAAAACATTTTTTTTTTGCTTTAAAATTGCAATAAGATCAGTATTATCTTATTCATTATGATTGGTATTATTTTTTTATATTTTATTCATATTAAATATTTTCTTTCAAAGTATAATATTTCTATGCTCATATATTTACTTTATCCTCTTATAACATGTGGAATATATATATATTTATATATATATATACTCACACATATACTTGTGCATATTTTTTCATTATTGTAAGGTTTCCTGTTGCCAACATCACTTAACCAAGTTATTTCCTTAACCAAGTTCAGCTGTCAGTTTTACTTCTGTATTTGTGTTGCCATGCTGTTCAAAAATAACCCACAGCCCACGGTCCTAATTAAAACGAACCTCCCTCATTCTCTGGGGCCCCTCTGTACCCTTACTATGCTAATATGCGGCTGGTGCAGGACAGCCGCAAGAGGGGATATGATGATTAAAAATGGATGTGATGATAAATCTTTCAAAATCAGAACTAATAATATTTCCTCCTTGATCTTCCCCTGTCCCTCAGATATCACTCACAGTACACAACATCACCTTTCTCACCGCTCAACATCATCTGCTCTAATATGCATATCCCTTCACTGGCTCCCATTCTTCTCTAGAATCATATTCATACTACTAAGACTCACATTCAAGAATGTAAGTGTTAACAATGAAGCCTCTTCCTATATTTCATCTCTGATCTCCAAATGCACTCCTTTCTGCAACATTTGCTCTTCTTCTGACCTTTGCCTCACTTCTCCTCTCATCACGTCTGCCCATTCTCATCTACAAGACTTCTCTCAAGCTTCTGATTTTCTCTGGAACTCTCTGCCTCAAGCTGTCTCCTTCTTTACAAAATTTCAAATGTTCCTTAAAGTCCCACCTATTTAAAATAGCTTATTCAATGTTCCTTAATTAATCAATAATTGCTGCATCATAATTTACAATTTTTTAATAAAATCCTAATTAGGGATGGCGCGAACCGCCGAAAAAAAGTTCGCGAACATGTTCGCGAACTT
>CM044444.1:34413324-34426104 GCA_024363595.1 Xenopus borealis | reverse complement strand
CGGATGTTCGCGCGAACTAGTTCGCCGGCGAACAGTTCGCGCCATCCCTAATCCTAATGTCTCAATTGTACCCTGACCTTTAGTTTGTAAACTCTCATGTGTAAGGCCCTCTAATCCTATTGTACTCTGTAAACCCTTGTTTGTATTTCACCATTGATTAGTTTGTTATAATTAAAGTAAAGCACTGCTTAAATTGCCAGTGCTATACAAATACATTAGGATGAGGATGATATATATGTATATATATGTATCACATATTTCCTTTTTCTCTGTAATAATAAACCAATACCTTGTCCTTGATCCAAACTAATATATAATGAAAGAAGAAGGAAAGGCATCCCCAAGTGACTACTTTTACCTACCTGATACCTGGAGCCCGTGCTCCTATGAGCCAAAAACCGCACTGCTCCAGGGTTCTTCTAGTGGATAGATCAGCTTCCTGCTACTTTGATTTTCAAATTTACTGGTGAAATCACATGCGCAGTAGAGCAAAATAGCCAACTTTTTTGATAAAGTTTGGCTTTCCGCTCTACTGCACATATGCAGCTCTGAGACGACGAAAGGAAGTAGGAAGTTGATCTCTCCATGATGCTCGCTAGAAGAACCTTGGATTGGTGCGGTTTTCGATTTATAGGAGCAACGGCCCAGGGAATCCGTTAGGTAAAAGTGGTCACATGGGGCTGCCTAACATTTAGCACCCCCAAAAATCCTTTCCTTCTCCTTTAAGCCTAATTAGAGGTAAAACAATCCTACTGGGTTAAATGATTTTTAGTAGAGTTTAGTAATGGAGATCCAAATTAGAGAAAGACTGCAAAACCAAAACTCTCCAGCATTCTGTATAAGCAATTTAATAAATCCAGGCACTGCTAGCTATAGACATGCTTTATACCCACACTGAAAGATTAACATAAATATGGCCATTTGCAATATTAATATGTTTTAAATAATAAACAGCTGTATACTGTATAAATTGTTTTGTTGTTTTGCCTTTCACTCAGGCATTCTTTCTCAGTAGATTTGCAGGGGAAGAAATGTTCATGGCAAAATGAGTCTATGGGGCAAGTTTATTATAGATTGAACTGAGGAATCCAGTAGGATCAACTTATTCTATTTTATAATTCAGCAAAACTTATCCACTGTTAAGAATATTTTCCTGATAGTCAGGAATTGAATCCTTTACCAAAGCAGTATGTTTGACTGCTATAAGCAGTTGCATGCTGATTGTTCCAGGAGAATACTGTTGAATTACTGTTGAAATAAAGGAGAATACTGGTGTAGGGGACTGGTAAATTAGTCTCCCAGTATTATTTAGCAGGCAGTACCCTAGTGTTAAAATACAGTTAGGAGGGTGTAGTAATAGGAGTTTTTTTTAATAATGGCTCATGGTAATACAGTACTTTGATTAAACCCAATAGCTCATTGCAATATTTTGCTACAGAACTATATAAATCTATAACACAAAGAACTATTCTACTGTTGAGCCAGATGTTGTAAGTTGAACCCAATATAGTATACAAGACAGCTTTATAATCTATAATCCCTTATTGTGCAAGAGAAATCATGGGATTTCGATGATCTAATACTTGTTCTTTATTCTCACTCTGGATATTATGTATTACCTGATATGTTTATGATTTCTGAAGCCCTTATCAGACACTTCTTTATTGTAGCTAGGGGCACAATATGCTATTCAGCTACTAGATAGCTAGATAAAATCTTTGCTTCGGATGTGCTTTCTGGGAGTCTGGCCAGATCCTCATGAGTGCATAGATCTGTTATTAACCAAATCATTATATCTTCTTTATTGACTGCATCACTAAATGAGCTCATAGTTAGCAAGTCTAGAAAAACTGGGGATCTTCATCCAGTTAGTTGAGATCTCGCATGTGGGGTTGACATGTGACAGCCACAGGACCTTTTGGCATAGTTTGAGAGTACTTCCATCTGCGGGCTGCTCTTGGGACCTCCCAGCCTTTTTCATTCTATGTATGTAATAAACATTTGCTTATACATAGCCAGTGTGTTTCAATTAATTCCGAGAGACTCATAGAACCATAATTAAAACAGAGGGGGACCTGTTTCCTTATCCTGATTAAAGCTATGCCCCTTGGTGTTCACACAGTGACCAGTAGATGGCACTGTGATTAAGTCCTGTGTAGCCATGTGCTCAGGGTCCATCTTGTGCTTGCTCTGGTCTGAGCAAGCAGGCAGAGCTTGAGTGGAACCTAGACAGGTTAGGTCCACTAAGGATACACTACTCACTTAAGAGAAGAAAGACCTTAATTCTTAGGGAGTGGCAGATAGTTAGGCTATTTAGCCTAGTAGTTTGTCTATCCACTGTTGATGAATGATCCTGCTTGCTATTCCTGTACACTCCTTTGTGGAAGTTATATGCTCAATAAATATGTTCTTGGTTAAATTATAAGAACCACTGGTGCCCAATTATTGCACCCTGCTTTAAGTTACAGTTACACTACACCCTGCCTCTATACTCCCTAAGAATGAAGGTCTCATCTGGAGCATAGTATTGGTAGTGAAGCCTATCGATAGAGAATGGTGCACTCAATTTACTATAGCGCTACACTGGCAAACACAAGGCTTAAGGCTGCTTACTGTAAATAGTAGCTAGCCACATCTTCCTTTTATTTTAAAAGAGGCCTGTAAATTGTGAGGCCTGTGAGGAAATAATTCCTTGGGTTTTTCTTAAAGAGTTTACAGAGTTATCCACATTACTTCTTAAAATCATTTTTGCATCTAGATGTAAAGATTAGCAATAAGAGATGCTGTAAATTAAAGGAGAACAAAAACTTATGTGATACTCTAGGTGATACTCTCCCTGCTGATTCCCTTGAAAGAGAGGACCTCCTGCTGTGCGGCTCTGTGTGGTGTGCGAATTCACCCTGATCTGTTGCTATAAGTCTGCGGAATTGTGCGGTGGAGGTCCGTTTTCACCAACACAGATCTTTGAGGAGAATGCAGATTTGAATCCATGTCCCTAATCCACTTCAACTGTGCATGCCCCTGCAAGATCCATATAGGCGACTGACAGAAGGTCTGAAGACTGACAGAAGATGGTGATTTGAACTCCACTGCACAACTCTGCACATTTATGGCAGGTTGAAGTGAATTCCAAGTTAACTACGAAGCTGAATATGAAGGAGAAGGGAACACATACAGTGAAAAACTATTATTACATGCAACCCAGGGAGTGAGTCCTGTAAGTAGGCATTTTTTATCAGATCGGTGAAGGAGCTCTGTAGTCTAACAAGATTTCCCCATTATTGGAGAAAAAACACACTTTCTTTGGTATAACAACCTCTACGCACACGTGGTGTATGATCATCATATTATTGTGAATTACTACACCATATACGGCCCCTGGTTTCTCTGTCTGCCCTAGGTGCTGATCCATTTGTGTGACTGGAACTTTTAACCCTAAACAAAGGACATTGGGAAAAGGATCGGCAAGAGAAGAAACACCCCTAAAGGACAAACTAACATTTCCTCCCCCCCTTTTTTTTTTTTTTTTTCTACTCCCGCGATATTTGATATACTGTAGTGAATTGCTGAGCTTTATTTTTCTATTAAAGTTTTAGGATGCTTGTAAATCACCTCTCTTATTTCTGGCCTCCCATAGGCTCTCTGTTTGCACATGCACTAGTTAAACCCTTGTGACAATGACAGTGAATGAAGAAACAATTAGTTCATGAGATTAATGATCTGTGCCCAGGGCAGAAGGGGTGTGGAAGTCAAGAAATGCAGTGATGTCACTGTAGTGTTATGGAGAGTTTTTCGATGACTGGAGCATCCTGAGAGAAGCGATCACATACAATAGTTGATGTGATGTAATTCTGCTGTGCTAACTGGCCAGCCTGGTATTGTTCGCTGCATATACAGTATGCTCATCTCTATGTGGATGCATGCTGGGTGCACATAAAGGCGAGTATTATGACAGCCCTGTAAATAAATCAAATGTAATTCAATATATTGAGAGAAAGTTATTCACTCACATGTATGTTTGGGTCTATCTATATGTTTTATATATGATCTATATGTTGCAAATGTATGTGATACTTGTTTTGAGTTGCCAGTGCATCCCATGGCAAAATAAAGTTTTAATCAATTTTATGAGAAATCCACTATCCACAGGTGACAAAGCTCCTGAAAATACCTCTCCCTTCACTAACATTCAGAGGGCACCATATTAAACACTTTACTTACAGCAGAAAAAAAGCATAATTACTAAAAAAAAGTTTGCAAGGCATTTTTGGGAGGTGTCACCCACTGCAGCATAGATCTTCAGCAGGAGAGAAGTCTTCTTTTGTACCATAACCTTTATCATTGTCACATCTTACTGTTGGTTACACAGTGACAGTGCTTTGCCCCCACGTTCCTTGTCTCTTGGGGAGGTGACAGAAAAGGTAGTGGGTGACAGAACCCACTGATTTTCATTGTAAATAATGTGCTTGTGCCAGTATGAACTGTCTTTTATTGTGTATATTGTGGTTGAGGTGCCAGTAGCCACTGTCTCATACTGAATATAATATGCTTTGTGTGTCAGTGCCCAGTGCTATGAAATGTTGAGGGCAAAGGAACAACAGAGAAATGTGAAAATATATTGTTACAGTAGCAGTCTTGTGGAGAGAACCAGTTACTATTTGCCCGCCCAGCCCTGATGATTTCATGTTTATAGATCACACATCTATCCCCCATATGTAATATAAGGCAATAAGTTTGCCTGGGATTAGTAACCCATGGCAGCCATTAAGATACTTGCATTTGAACAGGAGACTATCCAATTCTACCTGCTGGTTGCTTGTTATTGGTTACTACTCCTGGACTTTCTTAGTGCCTTTTATTACATAATCCCATAGATATGTAATGTGAGGGAGTTACAGGTCATTTCTTTACTGAGATCATTATTGTGTTAAGATGATAACATTGCTGCTAGCTGGAACATTTAGAATAGCAAGACAAAGTTAAATATTTTATTTACTTTATCAAGCACAACATTGTTGCTCCTTCTAACCAGGGAATCATAAACTCCTCTAACTCTCATTTACACTTTTTTTTTTTTTAATTTCATAAATTCGGTGTTTACATATAGGATTAAAAACTGATCTAAATATACACAGAAGGATATGAAATGAGTGGATATCACACTGGGAAACATAAAATGGAGAGAATGAAAAATGTTAAATTAATTTTCCAGCTGTAAAAAGTAGCATAACACTTCTTACATAAACTATCAAAATTTAGACAAGCATTTATTGTTGATCAACAATTACAGCTGTACAATTATACTGAACTAAAGAATACTTTGTGTTTATTGTGTGCGTAAAATACATTCTATGGTAACTGGTACATTTATTTGTATCCCCTGTTACTTGCATCTTTGACAGCAATAAAAATGCCAAAGGAGGAAAAGGCTACAGGAGTATAAAGAATGCTTGTTTCTCGTATCTTAGGTTGGTGACAAAATTACATCTTAGCAGCATGAAGCATAACAAGATATTTTTCCTTTCTAAGATTTGTTTTCCTAACTAAACTTCAAAGAAGAATCTGTAAAGTAGTGGAACGAACCTTTGAGTTCTTATGACATGTTATCTTTTCTCAGCAGATATACCCTCTAGAAAACCTGTTTAGTTTATGTTTTTACCTGCAGGTTATATTCCTTAATTCACTTCTCACAGGATGACACATTATTCTCTACAATTTATAGCATAATTGCAAACATCCAGCCATATCCATAAAATAATTAATTTGCTTTTGGGATTTTGCAGATTATGTGATTTATATTTGTCCTTTTGTCAATTGAACTGTTACTCCAGAGAAGAAGAATGAAATATTAAAAGCACTACTGTAAAATGCATTTTTTTTAAAGGAAATTGTATTGTAAGATGAGCACTGTATTATCAAATCACACAAGTGTTACATGTGTGCACAGTAGCCAGAAAGGCGCTAGAGGGAAGGTCTGTCTCACCCAGAATGCACCACAAAACAGAGTAGAAATGGAGGATACAGAGGCTGTGCTCTCCAAGGCTGAAAGGTCAGTGCAGGTGCAGAAATATATGATTGGATGATAGGGAATCAGCACTGTGTTTTGGAAGTAGGAAGCAGAGAAGGTGAACATTTTGGGATGAAATGAGAAAACCAACTAAATGATGTGAGTGAACTGTTTTTAGTTTTTCAGGATTGATTTGCATTAATAGAGAGATAGCCATATAGAATGTTTCATGCAGACTGCCAGTGAAACTGTTTTATTTTCAAAGGAACCCAACCTTTCCCCTGTAATTTCCTGATTGGGGCTGTAAGCAAACTATGCAATTTTCCACTTCATCTTATCAAGAGCACAAATGATACTGTATGTTTTGTTTTCTTCTCTTTGTGTAATTCTGAATCTAGTCCCATATTAATCAAGAGTAAACCCATAAATAAGGCAGCTTTTATGAAACGTTGATGCACAATATTTACTATATGCAAAGCACTGTACAAATGCAAAAGAATGGGTGCAATTCACCACATAATTTTGCACTTTGCCCCTTGCCCTGCATGCAGAATAACTTCAGCAGTTCTCTGTGCTCCAAAATGTTTTCCCCATGAATATGGCATTGCCTTCATTCAACAGTGCTGTATAAATTAGCTGTGGGTTAAGGAGTTATGCAGCATCCCCATTTTATAATTCTTACATTATTCATACATGGAAGTTTGGAAGTGCACTTATATAAGCAGTCTGCCCTATAAAAGGCAATAAGATATGGTTGCTTTGCTCGTACTGGTACTGCACTCTGCACAGATTTTCAGTGCAGTGCTGGGTGCAACTGCTGTTTAATGTGTGCCAAGGGAAGCAATTTCACTTTCATTTTGACCTTTAACTTGTTTCTGGGGTCAAAGTAAAGGACCCCTTTTATGTTACACTATTAAAGTATTAGCTAGGCTTATTAAAGTAGGACTTAGGTTGGACCTACAATAGTGAGCCATTGACTAAAAGTGCAGTTTCCTAACAAGCACTGTCTTTGTCAGCATATGAAGATATCATATTTTGGACAACTGTTTACAGCTGTGACCAAAACCCTATAAAATAATGTAAAAACACAAAATTTTTAATTTATGGAAAGGGCATCTTTAGAGTATGAGCTCTGAAACTTACTTTGGTTAAGTAGGTCTTTTGTGGGTCTTTCAGTTCTGTTACTAGCACCTTGATTTTTTTGTCCAGTTAAGACTTTTCCCATTTTGAATTTTATATTCATTCTGTAATAATACATTTATCCAGTTGTTATGAAGAGTGACACATTTTTTATTTGTTGGAATTAAATTTTAATCTAAAGGAAAACAAATAATGTGCACTATGTTTTAGCTGTGGAATCCCCTCATTGGTGAAGCTGTTATGGCAGATTCCATTAAAGTTTTTTCAAATGGCTTTGATGTCTTCTTAGGCAGGCTAAAAATCTAGGGATATATTTTATGTGTCTATCTAAATATTATATATTTTTGTGCATATATGCATCAATGATCTACATTTCTCCCATAATGTAGATCATTGATGCTGGGAGGATAAAAAGAAGGGTTAAACTTGATGGACAGTTACCTTTTTTTATTAACAATGTAAATATGTAAGAAAAGTAGTTGCCAGACATTGTCTGCCTTTCATGTTGCAACATTCACTTTTGACTTGTAACTTACTTCCATTCATTGCTGTTTCACCACCCAGAGCTGATTTCTGTCTTGTCACTCAAAGATGTTCTTGCTTTGCTTTCTAATGGTTTGGTCATTTATCTTTACATGATAAGATAGCAGAGTATTTTAGTATCAGCACAGGTTATCAGTACAGGTACAAATCCTGTTTTCTGGTTATCCACATAGACAGTCAAGGATCTAAAGTAAAATGCAGGGCACTGAATTAAAAAAAAAAAGCTATTTTTTCTTTTTCTTTGGTGAATAGGCCAGATCAGTTTTCTCTAGTGCTACATATTGCTTTTTCTATGCTTTAACAAATAGTTTGAAAAAGTATTGTGAAAGATGCTTTACAGTATAAATGAAACATTGCTCTAGTGTGCTCTAAAATATAGACCATGCAGGTCTTGCTTTTGCAAAAATGGGCACAAACTACCAGAAAGTTAGAACACATAAGCATTAATCAAAAAATGTACATATGGGCTTCATAGACAGATATTTATTTACCTGGTCTGGAATAACATTTTTGTTAAATATTATGTTGAACTAAAAGGATATAAAAATGGCCAAAACAGAAATGGTTCAAGATGCAGAGTTCAGCAGACGCAAGTGCAGAGCGCTAAGTGAAAGAGCACTGTGTTGTGCATACATATATTTTTTCTTTAAATAAATGTTTAAAATATTTTTTTTTTAAAAATGACAATTTAAAATAAACTGTTAACACAGTATATAATAAGGGTACCAACCGTTCCCATTTCCTCACCATCTTTGCACACTATAAAGGGCTTCATAGACGGATCAAATTTATTTTCAATTTTGCTTGCTGATAGTACTATGATTATGGCTTTTATCACAAAGAACTTGTTGGTTTTTTTAACAGTATTACATTTATTTATTTTACTGCACATAGACTGTTTCACAACATCAATGCTAATATACTCTAACAATATAGGGGGAGTTTTTATATACATGGAAAATGGTAAAATAATAGGCATTATATCAAAGTTAGAGATACTAACCTCCCTTAAAAGAAAAATGTATGCACTGGGGATCTTACAAGGGCAACCAATGATAATGCATCTGGGAACCTGACACTGCTAAATATATTTTCGTAGAATCGGTAGTAAACAACAGCTACGGTATTTAACCTCTTCTGATGCAAGCAGCAAGAGATGGTATTAATATTATATAATATCATTATGGTTGACAATTATATTATTATTGCACCTGCTTATAGGATATAAAAATTATATACAGAGACAAAACCAGTGCAAAATTGTAAGCAGGATGAATTTCTAATTGCTGTATATTTAGAATATACTTTTGCTGTAGCATTAAAATTCTACATAAACATGCAGTGATTGCATGTACATTTTGATTTAATTTATCATGCATTACTTCTTGTGTGTAAATATTTGGTCAGAACAGAAAGCAACTATGTAGTTTACTGTCTAAGCACATTCTGAGCCTATGGCAAGGATTTATACTGTACATGTTTCAGAACCTATTGCAATAGGGCACAAGTTTGATCAACATATGATAAGAGACATTAGTGTTTATTTACTGAAATTAAGATTGATACAGCATTGGACTAGGGGGGCTCCAAGCCTCCAGCCTCAGTGGCCCCCCACACCTTTCCCAGGGCCCCCAGTCCACTGTACCTATTAAGCACCCCCGGACCCCCCTTGTCCGCACACCCACCCACATATGATTCTGGGGCCCACCGTTTTTTTTTCATGGTGTCCAGTCATACCAGTCTGACCCTGGATAGGTACATTTATACGGGCACCCCTTTACACTACCAACCTGTTGTTGCAAGACACATCTGAAGCCCAATGCTCAAAGCCTCAAAGATGCGTGTATTTGTGCTAATACATGCAATATCTTGCCCTCACTCTTGGCTTTATTATATAATGTAGTAGACAGAGTGACAGCACAATATGCTATTGTTTGTGAAGATTCATCCAGGTCATGGTATATTTGTAGAAATGAGTCAAATCAACTGGACTTGCTATGTTTTTTCCTTGAAGACGTGACACCAGTCATAAAGCTGGCTTTCTCAATTCTGAATAACTTAGTTCAGGATTGAGAAAGCCAGTTGGATGACTGGTGAAATGTATTCAAGGAAAACACACAAGTCCAGTTGATTTGACTTATTTCGACAGATACAATATGCTATTGCAGCTTTTTCAGAGTATGCTTTAGAAAGGCCTTCAAAGGTAACTAGAGAATAGCATCAGAGTACAATCATTTTGGCTGTTCCCTACAATGCAGCTGCAAGAAATAGCTACTTACCTCTATTCTCCATACTTGTAAAACTCTATGTGATATCTGGAAGGATTATCTGTTTCATGATATTTATTTCTTGTACATACTGAACTTGATGACATCACAGGGAGAGGGTTGGAAACTTTACACAGAATGAAGAATACTGGTGCGTTTGGGGTGTCTTGAGAAAGATCCTCTTAGCAGGACTGAACATTTTTTTTTCACTCAAAGTGCCATGAGTGCTACAGTTTTTCATGTGGATATATATGTGTGTGTGTGTGTGTATGTGTGTTTATACAATTTAACTTATATCATTGTATAAGAATTTTGACTGGGCTAGATTAGTCTTCTGTATACCTGTATGAAAGGATTATACCATTGCTTCCTTCTGTTGTGTGGAAATACTGAACCATCTTCAGCAATGGACTTTTTAGTTTTAATGTAGTTTTTATTCAAAAAGTAAATACAACAGATGTTGTTCTAAGGAAAGCTCTCCATATAATTCGATTTTAAAAAGTGGATGATTTTCACAAAAATAGAAGACATAAGGAGCAACAGTTTTAAAATATTTTGGCAGATGTTACTTTTAGCTTTATAAACAAAAAAATCTGTAATGTATAAGCGTCCCTAAAATTAACAATTATAAACAACTCTGGTATTTGAAAGTTAGTTGTTATTAAGCATTATTTATACAATGGTAATGTGTTACTCAGCACTATGTATAGCGTTGCCCAAAAAAGTGATGGGATACTATGTTGTATGGCAACTTTTTGTTTCTATTCAGAACCCTCTCCTATTCATAGTCCAGTCTTTTATTCAAATCAGTGCATGGTTGCTGAAACTGCATCCTGGAGAGCTGCTGAATAAAAAGCTAAATAACCACAAATAATAACAAATGAAAACCAATTGCACTATGTATAGCATTGCCCAAAAAAGTGATGGGATACTATGTTGTATGGCAACTTTTTGTTTCTATTCAGAACCCTCTCCTATTCATAGTCCAGTCTTTTATTCAAAGCAGTGCATGGTTGCTGAAACTGCATCCTGGAGAGCTGATGAATAAAAAGCTAAATTATCACAAATAATAACACATGAAAACCAATTGCAAATTGTCTTCATACTAGAAGTTAACTCAGTGGTGAACTATAGTGATGGGTGAATTTGTCGCGTTTTGCTTGGCCGAAAACTTAATGAAAGGGAATGCCCGTCTCAGTTTTGATGCCCATGACAATTTGACACCCATGACAATTTGATGCATTAAATGCAATGTGCATTAAAGTCAATTTTTTGATGCAGTGGATTTTTTTGAATTTATTCGCCCATCAATAGTGTACAACCCCTTTAATATAGTAACCATGAGAAAATGTCACAGAACGTTCCCTTCAGTACCGGATCAAGATCTCAGTGACTCTCAACTCTCAGCACGAAACAGCTATGTGACTCACCTTGAGACAGAGACAGGAGTTTTATGTCCAGATATGACTTTAACTAAGGATATGACACCTAAAAGAAAACACAGCCAAGGACAATCTACATCTTAAAGACATTTTCCTTAAAGGAATTGTTCAGTATAAAAGTAAAAACTGGGTAAATAGATAGGCTGTGCAAAATAAAACATGTTTTCAATATAGTTAGTCAGGCAAAAATGTAATATATAAAGGCTGGCGTAACTGTAAGTCTAACCTAAAAGAACAGGACACTACTTCTTGCTTTTCAGCTCTCTTGTTTACCACTGACTGGTTACCCTGGTTACCAGGCAGTAACCAATCAGTGACTTGAGGGAGGGCCACATGGGTCATAACTGTTGCTTTTGAATCTGAGCTGAATGCTGAGGATCAATTGCAAACTCACTGAACAGTTATGTCCCATGTGGCCCCCCTTCAAGTCGCTGACTAACTCAGATTTAGGGAGCTGAAAACCAGGAAGTTGGATTCTGGCTATTACATATATTGGACATCCAGTCACTCCAACTTTTATAGTTTGCATTTTTCCCTGACTAACTATATTAGAAACATTTTTTATTTTGCACAGCCTATCTATTTACCCAGTTTTTAATTTTACCCTGAACTGTTCCTTTAAGGTGTTGGCTGTACTAGTGTAAAGTCTTCACCCTTGGGACTTATCAATATCTTGGTTGGATTATTCACTTTTCTCTACAGGTCACTATTCCCATTTTCAGTTTGTCAAAGCCTGGTAAGGGAATGTGAAGTGGATAAGTTCTGGTGCCATATGCTATCCAACCCAGTGGTACCCTTATCTGTATCTTCACTTTTTTAGTTTCCAATTCCTAACTATGCACTGTTGTGTTAACCATACCCCATTCTGTCTTAGGGGTATGACCTGACTGAATCCAGACCCCTGAACTATTTACAACTCACCCTAATTACTTTTATTACCTTCTACAGGTTATCTCTGTCTATCTGTAACTTTCTAATTCATTGCCCATAAACCCTTTTTCAGTGATCTATTTGTATATATAATGTGCCTTTTCAATGTTCATTTGTATTTTGCCTGACGAAGGGGTCTGTGTGCTCCGAAAGCTTGCAATTGTTACTTATTCAGTTAGCCAATAAAAGGTATCATAAAACTTTACATTTTATACATTTTTTTCGAATGGCTAACACGGTACTACATCTCAATACTATGATCCCTACATAGTCAGAAAAGAAAAAAAAGAAAAATGTATGATTTTTGGGTGCTAGTCGGTCATCAAAAATAGATAAGGATGCAAAAATAGACAGCACTTGATTCAATTGTGCTTGGAGTGCTGTCTATTTTAGCAGTCCTTATATATACAGTATATATATATATATATATATATATATATATATACAACAA
>CM044444.1:34374575-34408626 GCA_024363595.1 Xenopus borealis | reverse complement strand
TTTAAAATGCTGCTTAATAAATATACATGCCAGTATATTCCCCTTGTAAGCAAGGAACGTCATTGCAAAGCAAAACCTTTTTTGTTCAATAGAAGTGTTGGTGCTGAGGTGGGTAAGAAAATATGAGCTTTTAAGGCTTTCAAGTTAGCTGGGACAAATAATTTTGGTCAAATATTTATTCAATTGATTTATCAATCAACTGACATTAATTTGGGTTATTTGCAATATGAGCACTTGCACTTTGGAACACTAGCACTCGCACTTATATAATAGTGAAATTTAAGTTAATGAATTTTAAGCTTATTAAGCAATCTATGGGCAATATTTTGATAATTTATTGTTAGACGATGAATTGAGTCTAATTAAGTTAATCTAGCATAACGGGTATCATATTAATTATTTATGCTCTCTAATTAATTCATGGAGACTCAATTAATGAATTTGAATGAATTCTACCAATGAATTAAAGGTTTCACAAAAAAAATGCAGATGGCAAAATTATGAAACTTGCCTACAATCCATGCCTGGTGAAAAAAAAACTCTCATTACTATTGAACATAGGTTATTACCAGATGAAAAAAAAATTTAACTAGGGGAGTTCAAAGGTGCTGAGCTTCAATTTACCATTTGTTTAACTGATAATCACGTTTGCCCATCTGACTCCATATTCTACCACATTGGAGAAAGAGAACTATTCCACAGTCAGCTGAGGTAAACTACAAAATATATACCTAGGGGTCTTAAGATTCAATTTGCATATGTTTAACTGGAAATCACAGGCCTAACCACCTGAGTGAGCTGCTTCATGGTATCTGAGAATGATTCTGCAGCCTACTTAAGCAAAGTAAGATAATGTTTCAAAGGTGCTGAGCATCAATCTCCCATCAGTTTACCCCGAAATCAAAGGCTTTTCTGTGAGATTGTGCTATTATTTCTACATCTAAGACAGCACATTGTTGCAAAAGAGAACATATGCTGTGTACCAAGGGTGGCAGGACCTGTCTGGATTCAATCCTTGAACTGTGTGCTGAACTGCTTCTAAATTAATGTATAAGGCAGTGGAGACTTTTACAGTTAGTGCTGATCAGTTACATCTATTATTCTCCTGCTCACTTCCCTCCGTCTACCTTGTTAACTCCATGTGTTACTGATCTTTCAATTAATGGCCTATATAAGCCTGTCTCTTACAAAGTGTAATTGTTTAATCATTAAAGCTCCCCAGTTTGATCCAGCCTGCTTTTCCTCTGAACTCCTGTGTCTCACTGTCTCACTGTGTCTCCAGTCTCCATCCTTTGCCCACTTTCTGTTGACCAAGGGCCAGATTTCCATTCATGGAGCCTGAAGACCTCCATGCTCTAGCACCTGCCAACCGTGAATTCCTAATGCCCTCATGTGATACAACACTGAGAACACTGCGTCCCCAATTCTGCTGGGTGGCATGCCTCCAGGAGAATTTCGCTGGCCTCAGCTCGGGCCTTTTTGGCCCTGCCACAAATCTGGGCCTGTGTAGATCTTCTGGATTTGACCTCTGGCCTGTTTCCTGGATGCTGCTTGCCTGCTGCCTGCCCAGACATTAGCTTTCTTTTAGACTGTGCCTGCCTTTTGCCTGCCTGATCCCTGACCTGTTACTGGGCTCTGTGTACACCAGCTTATCC
Organism: Xenopus borealis; assembly: GCA_024363595.1. Lineage (NCBI taxonomy): Eukaryota > Metazoa > Chordata > Amphibia > Anura > Pipidae > Xenopus > Xenopus borealis. Next base: position 34,406,971 of record CM044444.1, on the reverse strand, counting down.
AGCAGTTAGGCTCCTACCTTCCAATAACACTTCTGTGGCTAAGCCTGACTAATGGACATTGCTAGATTGTAAATTATTGTAAGCAGGACCCTCTGACCATATTTTTATTCGGTAACCCTAGTTTGTTAGATTACTGTAAGACCCATGTCTGCTACATAAATTAATTTGAAGGGCTTCATAACTGAAACTGCATAAATAAATGATGATCAGGAGGGCTTTTCAAGGGTGATAATCTTATTTACAAGACCCATGTGTCTGCAAACTGGATTTGTTTCCTGGAAATGCTGGGTACCGGCCTACCCAGATTGTGAAAAAGAAATGCTAAAGCTTATTGTATATAAACTGGTTCAGTTATAAATAGTCTGCACTGATTTTTAACATATATAAAAATGAAAAATATCCTGAGTGTCCTGGATTTTGCTGTGTTCATATCTACAGGCTCAATTACCTTTCAGATCAACCACACTGCAACATTCTACAATATTGGAATACTATTAATGGATGCACATTTTAACAATCAATCTCCTTTGATAGCCACGCCTTATTAACATACACGCTCGATTGCTTATACATAATGGTATAGTATCCAGTGATAATGAGTAATCATGTCAAGCAATGTTTTTAACTCAATACATATGCATAGCACAACAGATGTCAAGCACCTCTTGTGTTCTATTTTATTCCCCTTTAACCTTGTCATATTTGTAGTACATAGATAAGCTTTAAAAACAATAATATGTGTATGTGTATATATATATATATATATATATATTTTCCCTTGCAATATTTACCCAGTTAGTTGCTCTAATAATTCCATTGCACTTTGTACAGTTGTCCTCTGTATAATTACCTTCCTCCTGCCCGCACTCACGAACAGGATGAAGCCAGAGGTGCACGGCCAAGAGTTAATAATATGTCAAAGTAGGACCCGCACTCTCTGTAGATTGTGAAAAATAGTGATTTATTATTTCACATAAAAACGCATCTTGATCCAACGTTTTCAGTCTCACATGGATATCTTTGAAAAAGGTCTACAGAGAGTACGGGTCCTACTTTGACAAACATATAGTTTTCCCAAGGGGTTAATGTTTGGAGTGCTGGGGTATTCTTGTTTTTTGTATATCAAGCCTGACCCACGTGCACCCAATTGCAAAGGGATTGAGCTGCATCTTCTTGTTTAAATAGGTATTACAGTAATACAGATCCGCACACCGTCATTTGTTGTATTCAATTACCTGGGTGCTGCTCCAAGGGACATGTGTAGAAATATAGAACTGGACAGCTCACTCCTGGGATTTTTTAAAGCATCATATTTTATTCAATGTTTATTTCTGAACCATGGCCCCTTGTGCTGAACCTGGAATTTGGCCCTGATTTGTGTACCTGTTAGTATAATTGCCTGCTTATTTGGTTACTTATGCTCAGTCTTGAATAATTAACTGATTGTGCTTCAGTATAAGTGCCTACTTTCTATTCTCTGCTTGTGAACCTATAAAGTGTATTCTTGCTTGATTTACACCTGCTTGTGGCCCTGTTTCCCAACTAAACTCCCTCTTAGATATCTACTCACAAAACTCTTTGGGGGAGATTTATCAAAGAATGAAGTTAAGAGTGAAGTTCCGCCACTAGAGGGAAATTACACAGCTCTCCATTCATTTCTATGGGATTTTGAAAGGCGTATTCATCAAAAGGTGAACTTTCACTTCACCCATTGATGAATACGCCTTTCAAAATCCCATAGAAATGAATGGAGAGCTGTGTGATTTCCCTCTAGTGGCGGAACTTCACTCTTTGATGAATCTCCCCCTTTGCCCCTGACAACTGAGCCCTACAGCTCAATCCTTTTTCAATTTCACATATTTATTTCAGGAAAAATCAGTAAATGGAAAGATTGCCAGAATGTTTATATTTTGTGTAATCTGTATAAAAACGCATGCCTTGTAACTGCTAATATGTGATTTCATGGTTTCACGTGTGTGTCTATGAAAGTGAAATGTAAAATTTCAGTCTTTTTGGATGCACTTCATCTGGCAGAGTGATTCCTCGATACAGACAAGACGAGGAAATATTTAGAGCTTGCAGGGTTTCTGGCTTTCCTTTCCAGTAACAAAAGAAGAACAGATTGGCAAGAAAAAGCACAAATCTGACAGAATGTGAATTGGATCCTTTAGGCATGCCCACTTCATGACCTATTATGTTTTTAGAATGAACATACATATATATATATATATGTAACTCAATTTAATTTATTTACATTTTTTAAACAGTTTGAATAAGTGTATGTGATATTCCAAATCCTTCTAAAATTATGTATATAATCTATTTTTAATGATACCATCTCTTAGATAATTTTTTTTAGTTTCTAAAGGTTACAGTTCTGCACATGTCTTATGCTACACTGACATCTGGTGGACCTTAACCTTTGCCATTCTAATGGTAATGATAAAGGGATGCTGTACAAAGGATTATATTCTAAAGTATGTTTCCTAAACTTGAGGAATTGAAATGTAGTATATATTTTCTGTACAAGATTTATGTTCTGTTTATTGCACAATGTCTGGTTGATACTTTTTATAAATATTCTAATTAAATGGGAACTCCGGCTTCCAAACCAAAATTTGATTAATAGGTCCACATAGCACAGAAACCCCTAATATACTCAACACAGTTACCTGTTCCTTCATATAAGTATGAATAAATCCAATTTTCTATGCTGAAATACAGCTGTTAAACAGTTCTTCTCTTTGAAATCCTGGCAGGGAAGGAGGGACTAAAACACTGATGTTACAAACTGTTACAACTTCTCCACAGTTTACAGACAGCATGCAGGAACTACATAACCCACAATACATTACACTGTGTTGTTCCTTTCCTCATTGAAATCACGAGTACAGGGAATTGTGGGGTTTGGAAGATGCAGACTAAGGACAGTTGGGTGTTAACACAAAGTAACGGTAGTAAGCCAGCTCAGAAAAGTAGTCAGACAGATCAAAAAAGAGAACAGGCTTAAAAAATCATGAAAAGTCTGCATGTTTTTTAATTGATGTATATTGCAAAGTTGCTTGAAATTATGTTTACTTTTCAAAAAGCTTAAGTTATGGTTTGTAGAGTTTCCCTTTAAATACTGTATAGAGCTAATTTATTTTTGCCTGTGCTGCTAGCACATTATAAGTTTACAAATCTGGCAATGTATGTCCTCTTTTTTAATAGATAGTAAAAATGGATATATTGTAATATGCAAATTAGGGTTCATCTTTGGTTGAGTTTTACGCTTAATCCGCTTGTGGAGGATGCAGTATTTGGCCAAATGCCAAAATTATGGCTTTGGTGCATATTGAATGTAACCCCTTTTTGGCCACCCCCCTGGTGCCCAAGGCTATACACCAAGACATTTCTTACCAAATACCACTTACAGGTCCTGAGTCCCCTTTGCTAGGTGAAAGGGTACTAGGAAAACTCTTCTCTGTCAGTGCCTCCACTTAATGGGATCCTGGAATACACCTGAAGATAGTCTTATTAGGAAATAAAATTCAATAAACACGCTTGCTTTATAAAAATATCAACTTTATCCAAATAAATACAGATTAAAGGGGAAATAAACTGTAATAGTACACCACATTGTGCTCTCTGAATTGTTACAGGTCTTAGCATCTGCCACAAATGTCCAATTCCCCACAAATACAGTGTAAGGACTCACCCTGGTGGTCTAGCGGTGGCGCAGTGGGGACGCCCGCCGCACCATCTTCCTTCTGTCTTGCCGGTTTCTCTAGTTTGCGCGCGGCGCACTTCCGGGTTACTTAAAGGCGCAGGCGCGCTGACGTGATGACGTCAGCGCGCAATGGCGCCAAATTCAAATGCTTAAAAGGAAGATTCAGTTTGCAGCTCATTGCCCGTGATAGGATCTGTTCCTGGTGCCTATTATCTGTGCTGAAAAGCTTCTATTTGTTACTGACTACCTGTTTTGACCCTGCCTGGCTTTGACTAGTCTGATATTCTGTATCCTGACCTGTGCCTGTATTTGACCACCGATTCTGCCTCATCCTTGTCTGATTGATTACCTGGTTTGACCCTTTGCCTGCCTGACTACTCCTAGCAATCTGCCCGCCTCGACCCGGCCTGTTTGACCACAAACCTGTCTATACCTGTCTGTACCGTGACCTTTGGCCTTATTGACTTTACAGCTGTGCCCCTTTGCTTGCCCAGAACCATTCGCCTTGCATCTCTCGTTTTAAGACCTGGCGGCATCCAATTAGCCAAGGGCTCCTCCCAAGGTGAAAGGTGCCTGTTATAGGCAGAAGCACGAGCCTAGACCAGGGTGCTTGGCATTAGTTCTGGGTTTAGGGTGCCAGCCGTGACATACAGTAAGTGCATTCCTTAGCACTGAACTGGTAAATAGCAGGAAGGGAGGACATGTACATGCCCCCCCATCAGCTGATTTCAGTTACAAAGCATTACACCGCACAAGCCACAACAGGCCTTACAGTACATATGATTTGCCATATGGTAGCCACCAAGAACCAGACTGGTCTGTGGATTTTTATTTTACTGTCAGTACCGAGTACAGCATTAGCTCTCTAACACTTGCATGTTGGGCTCTGTAAATATCTCCTAATATTTTGCATTATTAATCTCTTGATAATTTTTTGTAATGTTACTGGAAATTAAATTGCTTTATTTCAAAAACATATCTACAACATCACCAGTCATTCATCTTTCTGTAACTTATACTAATATTTGAAATTTTATAACTAAAAAAGGCAAGTGCATTATCAATAGTGATGGGCGAATCTCCCGTGTTTCGCTTCGCAGAAAAATTAGCGAATTTCCAGAGAAATTCGCGAATTGGCGAAAAAATTCGCGAAACGAGTCGCGCGTCGTTTTTGATCACGGCGTGTTGTGTCGTTTCAGAAACGTCGTTTCAAAAACAACGCGTGACTCTTTTTTTGGCGAATTTTTGGGCGGCGAATTTTTGCTGCCGTTTCGCGAATTTATTCGCCAGTGGCGAATCGTGGGAATTCGCCGCGAATTCGCCCCTGGCGAATAAATTCGCCCATCACTAATTATCAACACTGAAGCAAAATTTACTTCCCCAACAAATTTTAAATTAAGCCCTTAAGTAACATAATGAAGACCCAACCCACCTGGAGTACCCTGATTTCTTTTCCAGAAGCTCAATTGTATACACTGAAGAAGATACAGTAACTGTTCTGCTTTTCGCTCTACTGTTCATGTGCAGCCGTGAGAAGAAAAGAGCAGGAAGAGGATCACTTCGTGGTGCTTAGAGAGCCTAGTTTTTTTTTAGACCAGCCTCTATTTCTGATTTTCTCAAACTCACTTTAATCTGGTATGGTACCTATGGATTAAAGGAAAGTTGATTTAAAAATGATTCTGATCAGCCTCAGCCTGGCAATTATAGGCCAGTAAGTTTTACATCCATGGTGGCTGAATCATTTGAAGTCCTGTTAAGAGTTCACATAAAAATATGAAATATGAGCAGCAATCAGCATGTCTTAATGAATAATATGAGACAAATTTATGATGTGGTAATTAAAATGCTGAACAATGGGGGGGGGGGGGGGGGGGGGGGCAGTAGATGTAATCTACTTGGATTTTGATAAAGTGTTTGATGCAGTGCCACACAAAAAATGACTACTTTCTAAACTAAGTGCTGGTGGTGTATGTCTGCACATGGATAGGAAACTGGCTACAGGATCAGGTACAGAGCATGGTTGTAGAGTAGGTTTAACGGAGCACTCAGGAGGTTTGATTAAAATTCAATTTCTTCCTTTATTTAGAATCATTAAAAAATCAAGGACATGAATGTGACAGAGCATGGTTGTAAATGGTACATTCTCTACTTGGAGTAAGGTTCTTAGTGGAGGGAAGAGCGGCCATCAAAAATCACGGGGCCCCACTCAACATAATTATCTGGGGCCCCCTAATAAATATATATATCAGACCAAGGAACCCTATGGTGCATATAGCTTAAAAGAACACAGATAGGATGACTAAAATATGTTCATACAATACTAAGCAGCCCAAAGGCAATTTTATTTATGTTAGACAACAACCTCTTTAAAGGAGAACTCAACCTAAAAGTTAAAAAATCCCTGCCCCCTCTACCCTACATAGATTACCCTCTCTCCTCCTCCCCCTACCCAGCCTAGCTGCTACACAGGCAAATGCCCCTAAATTTTTACTTACCCCTCCAGGCAGATTCAGGGATCGGCATTCATGGCAGCCATCTTCCAGGTCTTCAGTAAACTTTGTGTCTTCTTCCAGTATATTTTAATGCATTTTGGCGCATGCGCAGTTGTTGCAAACCTGGAGATTGCTCCAACTGTGCATGCGCCAAAATGCTGCTCCATTCACGAATATTACTGAAAAGAAGATGGCTGCTGTGAACTCTGATCCCTGAATCTGCATGGAGGGATAAGTAAAGAGTTAGGGGGGTCTATGTATGGTCCAGGGGTTGAGTTTACCTTTAAAAATTATTTCGACTAAAGACAATTGGTGGGGTTTATTTTTCACCAAAGCTCCATTTTATTTTAATAACTTTCATGACAGAAAATACCTCCTCACAAACAATCTGGTAAAGCATCTGAACGTTCAATCAAATAACTAAATATTCAAGTTTCCTTCCCATGTAAAATAATATTTACAGTGGCAAGACAAAAGTTTTCACTCAGTACCTGCATGTGTGCAGTAACATTGCCAGTGCCTTTTGGGTCTTGGAGGGGCAGTGGCTGTGCTCACACTGTGGCAGGGTTCCTGCTGCTGTCAGACAGCTGAAGAATAGGGTGGGGAGGAGGGACCAGTAGTGCCTTTCCCCTCCCCAGTTTCTATATTGTTCGTTCCATTAGAGCAGGACAGGGATTGGATAGGCTTGAGGGTGAAATCTGACCTTCTCTCCCAGCTTATCCAATGCCATACAGCTCTACCGTGACTAAGATTTTGTGAGAAAACGAACAGAATAGAAGGGGAAATAAATGTGCAGGTACTGCAGGTTCCTCCTCCTTCCATCTGTGCAGCTACTGTAAGTGGGATGAGATTCAGGGGGTTATCAAAGTCCGAATTTATCTCACTATTTGTGGAAAGCCACTCCAACCAAATCCGCATGGAATTTCCCCCCCGTTTATCATTAAATTTTCCCAAAAAATTCTTGTGCAGGAAAAGTCTTAATAAGATTGTAAGTACGTTGCTCTTTTGTATTTGATGCCCAAATACCGTGACTTTTTCAGAAACCCAGAGCAAATCGGCATATCTTTGGGGTATCTGCCATTGACTTCTACATGAACTCGGCAGGTCTGAGTTGGAGTACTTTTTATTTGAACTATTAACACCATCAGTAAATCATGAAGATTTTTCGTTTTTTTTTTTTTCTACGAAAAAAGGTGATTAAAAAGTACAATCAGAAAAAATCGGACTTTGATAAATACCTCCCTCAATATTGATAAATGTAAAGTCATGCACCTGGGATGTAAATATATGTGAGCCACTTATACCCTTAATGCAGGGGTGTCCTTTAGCTGGTGATCAGTAGATCTCATGACACTGTCAACAAACAGCTTGATTAATTCACCCTCGTATTTCATGTATTTCATTACATGATATAGGTTTGCTAAATATAGCAATATAGGTTTGTTTGTTAAATATAGCAATATACATTTTCACATAATCAGAATTTAAGTAATATTTTCCATGGAAGATAATGCTAACAATGCTTTTGTGGATTTAGATCATAATGGGATAAAATCATTAAAAGTAGAACATGCATTAGTAAAGTATAGGCACTCCTGCCTTAATAGGACTGCATTAGGCAAATCCATAATAGCAGAGGATATTGGATTCCTTGTAGATAATAATCTCGGCTGTAGCAAGCAATACCAGTCAGCAGCTTTAAGGTTAAATAAGTGCACATCCTGGCTATATTTTAGTAGCGTTAGCTACAAGGTTTGCAAACTGTTGGGCACAAGAAACTATTACTTGTGCAACATGTTTTCCAGTAATGCTTGCCCCTGTTTAGATGTAAGTAGTGTCTTGACCATGTATGGCAATTCTGTGTACTATTTATTTACAGTGAATGCTCTGTACAATGTATACAAATCATGTCAAATAGACATGACATTTGAAGCGCTCCGTGCCAAATTAAGTGTGATATTGTGACAAGCTTCCCAAGATTCCAGTGTTTTGACTAATAAATAAATCATTTATTCTAAAGAACCTTCTTTGTCTTGAAGTCTTGTAAAAAAATAAGGTTCTGGTAAGTAAACTACCAACAAGAAGGAGTTTTCCCCCTCTGAGGCAAAAACCTATAACCAGGGCTTTTTTTTGCCTTCCTCTAAATCAGCTAGCAGTTAGGCAGGTTATATATAGACTTAATGGGTTGAACATGATGGATGTGTGTCTTTTTTCAACCTAATTAACTATGTTACCATGTTACTTCAGCTGCAGCTTCAGCTCCTACTTGGGTAACTCAAGGGGGCCAGCTAATCCAGGAAGAGCAGCACAGCCAGTCATCCTTTAACTCATAAAAACAACCAGGCCGGGAACAACTGCCATTCCAGTGTCCCCCTCATGGTAGCCCTGAGCTCATATTCTCTTTTACCCATTCAGCCTTCAGGTTAAAGAAGGACAGAGTGTGTACCAAACATAGAATTGTTCTGATACTACTTTCACTCATTTTACAAAACATAAAGCAGCTAACTGAAGGGTTGCTAAACTACATGGAAACTACACTGAAGGTATGGAGCATAAGGTAAATGAAATAATGTTTTATTCTCTAGCTACATCGTTAGAACACTCTTGTGTTTTTGAGATAATACAGTATGTGATAAAACCTATTATTATGTCAACATAAACACAATACTAGCTTCAATATTAGTTCATGCATGTGAATTATTATTGCCAATATCCAGTTAAATATGGACCATTAGCTAAAAAAGCAGCATTGGGCACTTTTGCTTTCTGCAATTTAATTAATTTGCAATTATCACTCAGAGCAGGCTCAGTAAAGGTGTTTTATATACATATTAATGAATATATGTCAACTATCTATTATAATAGAATTCCCTGTTAATTTTACTCCTAGAATAATATCCAGGTTTGAATCTTAAAACAAAAATAAAAAAAAGTACTCTTTGACTTTTTTTTAATATATTGATATAAAAAGGAGTAAACAATTCAGATATGCACTGTTGTGATTGAAGAGATAATCATCATTTATATGCTAATTTTCCTGGAGGTGCTGTATTAACAAATGATCATAAAGTGTTTGTTTTTCTTACACTGAAGAACTCAAAGATAAGTGCTGTCTCAAATTTCAGATAATAAAGAGCAAATTATCCATTATTCACATTTGTAGAGTAATCCCTTTATTTACCATAGATGTTTTCATTAGTACCGCATGACCACTCATTTCTTTTTTGCCAAAATGAAGTCACAACATGGCACCATTTTGCCAAAAATTCACCAAATACATTAGAGGCAGCGTGAAGGGTTTTTAGCTCTGCAATGGCATAAACATTGCCCCACCTTGTTATTGAAGCTCCTTTCCACTGTGCTACATGCTCCCACATTGCCAATTTCTTCCAAACATGTGCCAGACAACTTGTAATAGAGAGGGCTCTGTTCTCAGGGTCAGACTGGGGGGCCTGGGGCCCACCAGGACTGCTGTACAGGGCCCCCTGCCCTCCCTTGTTGTGGCACCCGCATGCATGCGCAGATGGCTCCCTGTCTGTGTGATTGTGCAGACGCAGCAGACAGTGCAACATTAAATTTTTTCTTTTTAATATGTGACAATTGGGGGTCTGACCTTGTCTGTTCAGAATTGGTTGCAAGGCAAGGGGGCATAATAATAAAGTCAGTGGTATTTTTCTCTTTTCCAGCAAAATACTTGTGAAAATACTTAGTGAAACTAAAATACTACTGAAAATGCCTGAATGGGTGTAATAAATAATGTATATACAATTTAATGTAAATAAAATAAAAAATATTCATAATACAAAATGTATGCCTCTGTGTATTTGCTTGAATTTAATATAGCTTTAAGGAACCCTGAAATTTAGTGACAACTTATACAGTGGATGAAACAAATGTTATAGCTGTCAGTTTGCAGTGTTTATAAGAAAACATCTAAAAGTTTTATTATTGTTCCAAAAGATTGTCACCATAAAGCAAGCCTTAAAAGTGCAATGAGCAACAGAGATTCTCAATTTATTAGCAAGGAAATGTGAAATGCTAAATGTTATTCTTCCTTAGCTAACACAAGTAACTCAAAACAACTGGACTTGCTGAGCAGTGATGGGCGAATTTATTCATTTATTCACCAGGTGCGAATTCGCTGGAAATTCCCGCAATTCGCCGCCAGCGAATAAATTCGCGAAACGGCAGCAAAAATGTGCCTGCCAAAAATTTGCTGGCGTAAGAAAAAAACGATTCCTGTTCCGAAAATGACACGACGCGCACCCAAAACGACGCGCCGCGTCAAAGATAACAGGATGCTCGTCATAAACGATGTGATGAAACTGACGCGACACACATCGAAATTGACATAACGCGCATCAAAAACGTGCTGCGAATCGTTTCGCAGATTTTTTGCCTATTCGCGAATTTCTAGCGAATTTTTCAGCGAAGCGAAATAGGATAGAATCGCCCATCACTATTGCTGAGAAATTTTAATGAAGATGTTTCACTGAATTCTCTGAATTCTTCAGAGAGTTGACATCTGAAATGTGTCATGCAACTCCTAGATACAGGAGTTACTTGTGAGAGTTGCATGAATGGATGTGTGAAGAGTTCTGAAATCGCTGGGGTACAGATGTTAGAACAGCATTGCATGTAGCAGACAGGTGGTGTCGAAGGCCCCCACCTCTGTTTAGGGATGGTTTCTCCACCATAACATAAATCACCTCTTTCACATCTCTTTCAAACCAGGGGTCTTCTTTATCCAAGATTCGGACATTGCATTCTTCAAATGAGTGTCCCTTGTCTTTTAGGTTTAGAAAGACAGCCGAGTCTGGTCCTGTAGAGTTTGTCCTCCTATGCTGATCCATTCACTTATTGAGCAGTTGTTTTGCCTCCCCAATATATAGATCAGTGCAATCATTGCTACACTGGACTACATATACCACATAACTTTGTTTTCCTTTAGGAGTTGGATCCTTTGGGTGTACCCTTTTTTGTCTCAGTGTTGCTAGGTTTGAAAAACACAGGGATGTGGTGTTTGTTGAAAATCCTCCCGAGTTTCTCTGACACTCCAGCTACATATGGAATGACTATGTGTCTCCGGGTAGTTATTTCATTTGATGTTCTGCTTGGTTGCTGCTGTTTTGACAAAGGCCTAGTCTGGGTAGCCACACTCTTTCAAAGCTCCTCTGAGATGTTTATGCTCCTTGTCCTTGGACTCTCTATCAGTTGCCACATATTCTGCCCTGTGGTGCAGAGTTCTAATGTCACCCAGTTTGTGTTCCAGCGGATGGTGGGAATCGAACAACAGATATTGATCCGTATGAGTGGGTTTCCTGGATACCTCCGTTTTTAAGTTACCCCCCCCCCTTGGATGCATATCATCTTCCCTTGTGAACTTGATGTTATTGTCCATTGAATTAATGTGTTCTGTAAAGGACGCCACATCATTGTATCTGATTTTAACCCAAGTGTCATCCACATATCTGAACCAGTGACTCAGTGTAGTTCCCTGGAAAGTAAGTAAAGCCCTCCTTTCCCTTTCCTCCACGTACAAGTTAGCTACAATGGGAAAGACTGGAGAACCCATTGTACAGCCATGTTTCTGTCTATAGAAAAGGTCCGTGTACTTGAATTACATGGTGTTAAGACTCAAATCTAACAACAAACATACTTGGTTAAGATTGAGCTGTGTTCTACTGCTAAGGGTGTTATCTTGCGGCAGTCCATTTCTTACAGTCTCAATTGCCTCTGTCATGGGTATACATGTAAACAAAGATGTGACATCATATGATACCATTGTTTCTTCTGCCTCTAGCACCACACCATGAATCTTGGTTACAAAATCCTACCGGAGCTGTTGGTAGGCAATACAGTGTATCATATCCAGATGTTAGCCAAGAATTTTGCAATGGTGTATGTCACTGAATTTATGCTGCTGACAATGGGCCTTCGTGGGGCTCCTTCTTTGTGTATATTGGGGAATCTGTATAAGCATGGTGTGGCTTCTCTGGGATACAAACGGTGGTATAAAACTCGATCGATGGCTTTAGCCTTTTCAAGTTGTTGTAAGCAACCTATCACCTTTTTTTTAAAACAGCTGGTTGGGTCCTTAAAGGTTCATATGTATTGTTATCACTGAGTAGTGTAGTTATCTTGCAGTGATAGTAAGTTATGTTGAGCACAAGTGTTTGTCTGCTGGCAGGGTAGTGATGTTCGGGAAGACCGCTGGTTTGAAAGAGGTGTGAAACAGGCGATTTATGTTAAGGTGGAGAAACCATCCCTGAACAGAGGCAGGGGCCTTCGACACCACCTGTCTGCTACATACAATGCTGTTCTAACATCTGTACCCTGGAAGTTTCAGAATACTTCACACATCCATTCATGCAACTCTCACAAGTAGCACCTGTGTCTAGGAGTTTCATGGCACATTGGTAATCTTATCATAGTAACTACACAGAATCAACACCTCTGTGAATTTCAGATGTCGCCTCTCTGCAGAGTTACAATTTGCCATTGTGATTGGATTGTTGGAAGAGTCTATATGTCGAGAACTCCCCTACACCAGTCAGTTGAACTGAAGAAGCTGCTCGAATGAGCAGTGAAACGTCTTCATTAAAATATCTCTGCAAGTCTGCCAATATGTTTATAGTCTGTTTGTTTAAAGGGCAACCAAACCTAAAAGCCTGGTGACACACTTCACTTCAAGTAGCACAAATAGTGATTAGGTTTAAACACTAATACTATAATAAACATTTTATTCTATTATTTTCTATTCATTTCATGTGTTCATTCACCAGTCTTCACCAGCATTGGATAATCTAAGGTTAAAACTGCATAAACTTTATCAGAAAGGTCTATATAAATACACGCATAAACACTCACAATGCTGCTGCTCTATGAAAGGAACCACCACTCTCCTTTCCTCCTATTCTGGCCCCAGGCAGGAGCCTGTGCAGTTTCCTCCCCTCTATCCCTTTCTCACTCCTCTCTACCCCTTCTTTCTCTTCCCCCCTCCCTTGTCCCTGCAGTAATCTGAGCAGAGCCAGCAGACACAAGACAGCAGGAGAGACACTGGCAGGGAATTACATCAGAGAAAGAGCATCTAAGGCTGTTTATTCAGATATATAATTTTACACCGTAAATATTCTCGCTTGCACTATTGTGACTAATCGATTGGCAAAAAAGCATCAGTATAATTCCTTCTCTTTTAAACAGAGGTTCAATCTCCTGCTCCCCAATGGCATGTAAATGCAGTTAGGCAGCATGCCTATAATCTCACTGCCTTAGGTCTATTGACCTCTCACAAATACAGGAATAGATTTCTATATTTGCAACCACAGGCCACCAGGGTCTTTCCGCCCGCTGCGATGCGCGAACCCCCCCCCCCCGCTAGCGCTAGTGCTGGCCAGGTTCTTGCCCTAGTGAACTTTGAGGCTTCCCATTGCTTCTCTACATGCCTCCCCAAATTTTGCCGCTCTAGGCCCAGGCCTTTGTGGCCTTGCCACAAATCCTGGCCCAGAGATACCATTCAACATCCCCTTTAATTTTGTGTTGGTCACACAAATATTTTGTACACAGAGAAAGGGTGCATCTGAACAACTACTATCTGTAGTTGGCACAATGTTCTCTGGTCTTGAAATGTATGTGTGCCCTAATGGGGCTGAAACGTTGGGTGCACAAGTATGATGGTTCACTGACACTGAGTCAGGTCCTTCTGAACATTGTATAAAATAACTTGGTCCATCACCCACTATAATAAAGGCGAGGAGGCATACTGTATTTATCAAGGGTCAGCATTAGAATTAAACTCCCATGAACTAGAAATTTTACCAATTTAAGGTAATTTATTATAAAAAAAATTTAAACTCGAGTGAATAGGATCAACCTGAAAACTCTAATTGAATTTGAATCAAATTCAATTTGAATTTTAAAAACTCAAATCTGCTCTTGTCAACAAGACCAATCTCTACAAAGTCTGGAAATGGATACCCATCTATCTGTGTGACTCTGAAACCACCTTGGCCAACAAAAATTGAGTCAGATTATTATTAAGATACAATTTGCTGCCTTTTTGTGCAAAGAATCACAAGTTATTGATCTTATCAGTCACAATGGCACTTGTTACTGTCTCTGTGGTATCATTGGAGGATCAGCAATGTCTGCCCATAGGACCTTCTGCAGTCTGTAAACATGAAATGAACATACTTTACACAACGTTTTGGTAAACACATAAAATTGTGATAGTAGACCATTTAGACCAGAAGTTTGTGAGCATCATATATATATATTAAAATATATGAAAAGGATATAGGGGAATTTGATAATTTTAGTTTTAGCCAATTCTTTACTCAGTCGTCTGGTTAATCTATTTAGACTAAAATGCGTCTGTTCCTGTATTTTTGGATTTGTCAAGATAGATGAATAGAAAGAATGACAGGCAAATTTACGTGCTCATATTCTCTCATGCATTACACTTGCCTGCATAATACAGTCGTGCATAGTTATCATGTCTCCTGGGTTTACACTACACACTGTAAAACTGATTTGCTTTATGCATACTTGAGATAAGATTATTTATCTGGTCATAGTCATGCATATACAAGTATACTTTATATATAAAATTGAGGTGAATTTCTTAAGATTAGTTTTAATGTCTACATTAATAATTGGATAACAGAAACAAATCAAACACATAGTATTTTTATGGTTTCCTTGTTTTTAGAACTTTAGGTAATTGTATTCCTTAAGGCATCAATTTTGTAGGTTGTCAGAGGAGTGATATATGTGGCATTTAAAATCATTATAGTATAACTTTTACTACATTCTTAAACCTTAGTTCATTATTCACTATGAAGGCACCTTGAATGAATTATGAAGATTATGTCTTAATTTGTTACAGGCAGTGGAAATGCCTTATATCTACAGTTGTCTGTGTTATTTATACTACATTAAGCCTTAAATGTGCTGTGGACAACTGTCTAAGTGCACATACAGGAAGATAAAGAACATAATAAGTAATTCACCTTCTGGGAATAGCATGGATGTTTTAGAGAGTTTTAGTCTTGTAGATGACATACTCAATTAGCTACTAAAACATATCTGATTCACTGTTGTTATAGTTATATTTATGACTGAAATATAATATATACAAAAAACATATAATGTAGGTGGATGCACAATAATACGTCCTATACTAATTACAAGCTATACTACACTTATCTAACAGAAGATGGAAGTGGTGGCCTTGGTCCAGGAAAATAAATTTAAGGGGACATAAAACATAATGTAACAGGCATTAAGGTTTACCTTTCTGCACCCTGCAATAAGAAGAATATTTTCAAAATATATTTTCCCTAAATGTGCCAGTATTGATGACAACATATTTAAAGCACCTTGCAACTGTTTGCTTATTATTTTGTATTCTAATCTTTTTTATTATAACTCTGAGTTTACACTTGGTATACTTATTCCTTTGTATATAGTGTGGATATAACCTCATAGTAATGTAATTTAGTTTTGTTTAAAAATAGATATACGAGGAAGAGAATGTGTAACTAGATGTAGATAAAAGTAAGTATTTGGTGTAGTTCTATTTTGCGTCTTTATTTTTCAACTGGTGTGTTCTTTTAGTATCATTTATATTACCACAATGATTTTATATTTTTATTTAAGAAAGGATATTAAATGCTGAACATCACAATTGTATTAAGAGATATATTAAATTAAAAGGTAAAAAACATAGATGTCAGATATTATATTCCTATAATTACAGATCACATGCTATTTGCTCTACATATTTTGAACAGGTTTAACCACAAGATGCTATACGAGCTGCTGTTTTTTTGTGGTCTGTTTTATGAGTTTATTGGGCAAATATTTTTATTACACTTGGTTTGAATCTAATTCTTTATCTTTTGAATATATATGATTGTTGTAATTATGATGATTATTGCTAAATTTTTTCTTGGGCATTTAAGTGTTATTTCTAGTGATGGGCGAATCTCCCGCGTTTCGCTTCTCTGGAAATTCGCGAACTGGCGAAAAAATTTGCGAAATGAGTCGCGCGTCGTTTTTGACACGCGTCACGTCAAACACGTTGCGTCGTTTCTGACGCACGTCGCGTCAATTGCGGCGCCTCAAAAACGCAGCACGACTCGTTTTTTCTGCGAATTTTTCGGCGGCAAATTTTTGCTGGCGTTTCGCGAATTTATTCGCCAGCAGCGAATCGCGGGAATCCGCTGCGAATTCGCCCCTGGCAATTAAATTCGCCCATCACTAGTTATTTCATATATGATATATATAATTTTGCATGTATGATTTATACCTACCTGAATGTTTTATGTATCTGCTTAATATAATTGCTCCATTTAGTTTTTCATTTATATCAAGCACATACTGTATATATTACAGAAGCATTGATTTATGTGATGTTCTTGAAAATATATGTACCAATTCTTCATAGAATAATTCATCATAGAATGATTCATTTAAAACTGCTAACTATGCACATTTATTGTTTTTTAGGGGGCTATTTATAGTTTTTCCATTTGTGCTATTTATAGAATAAGACAATGTAGCTCTTGCTTTTCAAATGATGAATTATTCTGTGATAAATAATAAATTATCTTTTACTCGGGGTGGGGGGTTTATAGTCCAGGTTATATGTAGTTAGGCAAAGATCAGATTGCTCCTGCATCCGTTGTCTTCAAATGAACGTTTAGGACTAGTCAAACCAAAAATAAATTCAAATTAATCATCTTAAATGTATTTTAATATAGAGGCAAGCAATCACTATTTATTTAAACAGGAAATCAATTTAATATTTTTTTAAATGCCTAAAAAGATCATCAAGGCAAGCATTAATAATTAAAGACATTGGGGGTCATTTATAAACTGTGAATATATTTGCCCTGCGCCTGGTTATATTTAATAATAAGAGAAGAGAATAAGAGTGTGCAAACAGATTTTCAAATTTGTTTTTCACATTGCGAATGTCTATAGGAGCTTTTTAAATATGGCAAAAATCACAAATTGCAAACACTCTGCACCACAACTTTGGTGGCGGAGAAAATACTCGCAAAACTGTTTCGCAAATTCCGAATTTAATTAACTTTTTTCGCACAAAACAACCTTGCAAAGTGCCTGTACTCTCGCAAAAACCCATCTTGTTTGTGAGTTGTTTGCGAAAATCCATTCACAATGCGAATTCAAAAAAAACAGAAAACGGGCACAGTAGTGCAATATTGTAGCGTTCAGGAAAAAGCATGGGCAAAACTACCATTTGCGAACAATTATGCACTGCGCAAACTTTATAAATGACCCCCATTCTGTTCAGATTTTTATGATATATTTTTTATTACTATATTGCAAACAATTTATCTCACCATTCAAAGTTTTAATCTTGAAGCAAGAATGTGTTTTAGTTTTAATAATGGTCTGTAGGCAGTCATCTCAGTCAGTACTTTTAGACAGAGGTTACCTCACCTATTCAATTATCTCCCAGTTGTTAATAACTCCTTTTTTGCTCCTATTTTTGCCTGGGTGCTATTCTCTTATCTAGCACTAGGAAGCATTTTAACAATGCAAACCAAAACATACTTTTTAGAGAGGTAAGGGGTGGATCTATTTATTTTAGCAGTTTAGTATAATTGGCAAAGATATGCCTAAAACCACCCATTTTCTATTTATGTAAACTGAAAATGTGTCAGTAAGTAGACTTGCTTCTCATCCCAAAAACACATATTACAACATATTAATATGGGATTTGTTATCCAGAATCCCATTATCCAGAAATCTTTGAATAACGGAAAGGCTGTCTTTCATAGACTCCTTTATAATCAAAACATCTTGTACCTGATCCAAACTAAATAAGCAACCCTTTTTAGAAGCAAAACCTGCTTATTGGGATAATGTAATATTTACTAGATTTATGAAGATCCAAATTACAGAAAGATCCCTTATCCAGACAACCCCAGGTCCCAGGTAAACTGGATAATAGGTCTCATACCTGTAGTAGTATTAGCCATTAGGGTTTTCGCACACAGAGCATTTTGTTCTCCAACAGTCAGGGCAATTAATATACCCCATTACTACTCCTAATACTATTAAAGGAAAAATAAACCCCCCAAACAATGTAGGTCTCTATAAAAAGATATTGCATAAAACAGCTCATGTGTACAACCCTGCTTCATGTAATATTTCATAGTAATATACTTTTTTAGTAGCATGTGCCATTAGGTAATCCTAATTAGAAAATTGCCTTTTTTAAAAATAACAGCTGCCCCCTTGGATCGTACAATTCACGGTGCACACAAACAAACCAAACCAACATACTTGTTAGGTCACATGAGCCAATTAACAGACTTAAGGGTCCGTTTACTAAAGTGCGATAAATTTGAATTTGAAGTTTCCATATGTTGTCACTGAGAATATTTTTCCACCAGAATATTCGCAGCGACTAAATTTACTAAACAGCGATGTGCTCAGAAGTCATTGCGATCACTTGCGGTAGCTACGTTAGCGAACCAGCTTACGTTAGCGGTAATTTTAGAGAGTTGGCCATTTTCTGGTGACATATTATGTTTGCAAATATTTATTCTAGAAAATAGTCTTGTTTTATGGCGTTAATAATGGTGTTAATTATGACATTACCAGAGTGACACCAATCAAACATGTATGCATCATATAAACCCATACTTCTCCATCCACGTACACACTAGTGATGGGCAAATTTATTCGCCAGGGGCGAATTCGCGGCGAATTCCAATTTGCGAAACGCCAGCAAAAATTCGCCAACAAAATTTCGCCAAAAAAAACGAGTCGCACGTTGTTTTTGACGCGACACGTCGAAAACTACGCAACGTGCGCCGAAAATGACGCGACGGAAATGACACGCCGCGAGACGGAAACGACGCAACGTGCCACGCGTCAAAAACGACCCGCGACTCGTTTCGCGAGTTTTTTCGTCAATTCGCGAATTTCGCTGGAAATTCACGAATTTTTCGGAGAAGCGAAACGGGTGAGATTCACCCATCACTAGTACACACCCTTCTGCCAATAGAATCATTTGAAAAAAAATAAAACGTTGCGAATATTCTGGCTTTAATTTTGTCTTTTCAACACATTTCGTTGTAAAACCAGGCGTTAATGTGTACGTAGCGAATGCGATCATTTATTTAATAAACTCGCAAAAACATATTCTGGGTTAAGTTTGTCTATATTTTGTGTGCAAATTTTTACAGCACTTTAGTAAACGGACCCCAGAGTTCTATCTTTTGCTCCTACAATTCTTCCTGTTACAGTTAGAGTTGTAGTATTTCTGATCAGGAGATCTCTGATACGATCACAAAATGATGGTCCAAGGCAAGAAATGTAAAAGGACAATATTTACTTAAAAATATATTCCAGTTTGATAAGATTCTTTAATATGCCACTTAATATGATATAAACTTTCTGATACTTAAATATTCATGAGGGAAAAGTTTCCGTAAATGAAAACTGACCTTGCATGATCCCTTTAGCACAGAGATCCCCAACCTTTTTTTACCCGTGAGCCACATTCAAATGTAAAAAGAGTTGGGGAGCAACACAAGCATAAAAAAGTCCCTTGAGTAGCCACAAATGGTCTGTGATTGCATATTTGGTAGCCTCTATGTGGACTGGCAGCCTAC
This sequence comes from Xenopus borealis, assembly GCA_024363595.1. NCBI lineage: Eukaryota > Metazoa > Chordata > Amphibia > Anura > Pipidae > Xenopus > Xenopus borealis. The sequence goes on along the minus strand of CM044444.1, from coordinate 34,387,112 downwards.
AGGAGGCTCTACTTGGCACTATACTTAGTTTTTATGCAATCAAAACTTTTTTCAAAGTCTGGAATTAAAAAATAAGCACCTGCTTTGAGGACACTGTGAGCAACATCCAAGGTGTTGGAGAGCAACATGTTGCTCACGAGCTACTGGTTGGGGATCACTACTTTAGCATCTTTGAACTATTACATGATAGGTTAATTTTACCAACAGCAATTCTCATAGGGAGCAATTGAAATTTGTAGGTGCTCTGGGGCAGATTCACTATAGAGTGAAGTGGCTAATGCTAGCAACTTTTTGCCAGAAATCCAATCCGCAGGGACATCACCAATTCACTAACAGGTGCAAACAACAATTCGCTAGCGAAAGTGACCATTGTTAGCATTCGTTTGCACTCTATTGCCACGCGACTTTTCACTGAATTGAAGATTTTACTGAACATTACCTCTTTTGCCAGAGTTTCCTTTGCCACCTCAGACCAGGCAAACTGCCAGTGACATCATATCCTGTACTCAGGAAAGTCATAAAAAGTGTAAAAAAAATGCAATTAACTTGTACTTTTTTTTTTTCAAAAGTTCTAACAACCTTTTTTGGGTAAACATTTTTCCCCAGACATTTAAGGGCTATGGAACATTCATTTTACAGTAGGCTCATGTGTAGAGCATTAGAGGCTCCCTTTTGTCTTTATTGAGGTTCCTTGGACATTTGTAATAAGAAGGGGCCACTTCAAGCATTTGAACCAACACCTCCAATATAGACATCCACACAACATACTACTTTTTTTTTTACTAGGCATAAACAAATGATAGTGAATCTTCACTATGAAATTCTTGTACTGAAGAAGTATTGCTAGCAAAAAGTTGGCAACGTTTGGTGCACAGGAGGCAACTTCACATTTAAGTGAATTAGCGTAGTGGTAACAAATTTTTCGCCTGGTGCGAAATGTCCGAAGAGGTCGCTGGCAACAATTTGCCCTTTAGTAAATCTACCCCATCTGGTGTTTGTAGTAAGAAGGATTGCTTGAGAGCAACAAAGTGCACAAAATAGGTTGATTGAATACAATACTGGCATTACAGGCTAACAGGAAATTCTAAATTATGATCTTAACTTTTGAAACATAAAAACAATGCATTATGACATTTAAAGGATGTGGGCATAGGATAACTCTCACATACACTCAATTCAATTAGTGAATGAGGCACGTTATTGCATCATGGCACTTACATTTTTCTATTTTCCCATAGAATTTCTAGGTCAACCAATACCCATTTGGGACTGTGGAGGATTTTTTTACCATTTGCCACACCATTACATTAGGGAAAGGGACATGTTTTCTTCAAAGGAAAATGTTTTTTATTACAATTATGATGGATAGAAATACATTACAATTGTAATAATATTTGATATTTAACAACCCTTTCTTTTAAATTTCGGAACCTTTCATTTGTTCACTCAGTACTTTTCATTTAGATAATATTTATATATCGGGGCTGCAGTGATTTTAACAATGTTTCTTATGTTTTTGACATCAGCATTTTCTTCAAAGGCAAATACAATTTGTACTATACACGTTTCATAAAATGAGTTTATTAAAAAATGTAAGTACTGCAAATTTTTCTATTTCAATCATTTGCTCCCTTGCACATCTCTGAGCAGGCGCCTGATAACTATCTAAAAAAGAATAACGTATGGCCACAAGCCACATTATTTCATTTATACAACTTGTGTTTCCTCGGCTTCAGTATGCCAACCACTTCCCAGGAGCAGGACAAATAGAAAACATTCTCAGACATGAGCAAGATATTTCCTCACAGAGATTCAATAACTCAATCAATTCCACTTCTGTTTAAATATATTATTAAAACCAGGATGGGGTCAGCAGGATCTAGAATGTCTATTTTTTTAATTTATTTGTGCATATTTACTTACATTTCCATTCCCTTTTTCTAGTATGGTAGACAGCCTCCCTTTTGAGAGAATAATGTGCTTTATTTAGTCTTTGGATGAGTATAACCTATAAAGAAGCTAAATGCTTTTCCACAAAGGCGTTTAAAGGCACCGTGGGTCTGATTTATCAATGTTTGAATTTGATTCTTTACCAGGATTGAAAGTGGATTATCAATAACGGAAGTAGTAGGGCCTCTGCATTTCTGTTTTAAAATCAGATTATTTGTCCATTCAATAAAGTACCAAAAAATATTTCCACAGTGTATTGTGAGATCTAAGGCTTGATATATATACAGTATGGTTCGATATAGTCTGAAATGCTTTTAGGACAAATTTGAACAATTTTGCATCTTAGTGGACAGTCATTTTATAAATATATAAATTTGTTCATATCATGCTTGTAACTGTCTTATAAATTAGAAAAGTATTTGCATAAATAAATATTATAGCGATTAAAAAAAGAAGACTAAATCCATTCTTAGCAACAAATTCACTAAGAGAAGAAATGTTTAATAAAGCAACTTATCATTGCAATGTTACCACTGAGAAAGGTATTGACCAGTACATTTCAAGGGTAACATAGAAATAAATGCTGACTAGCTCCAAGGTTCTAAATGCAGCATCATTTTATAATCAAAAAACCATCTGAAGTTGTTCACAATTAACTGCTTCATTATGTCAAAGCTATGTCGAGGAGTCTCTGACCAAAACCAGACTTGAAGTTCCACATAGTAGTGCTCGAAGTGGCTCCACAACTGAAGCATAGTTGGGAATAAACTTAGAATACCTAGAAGTAAGACCTAAGAATGCTCGTAAGGTCTGGAAATCAGTTGGAGTAGGTGCTTGTGTAACTGCATTGACATGGTCAGGCTCAGGCAGTAATCCATCTTGTGAAATTATATGACCCAGAAATTACAGCTACAGCTTTGTCTGAAGTGGCATTTCGAAAGGTTTAGTTTGAGTCCTGCAGAATCAATGCATTTCAGAACCCTTTCCAGGTACTTGTCATGGAGATCCATAGTTGGAGCGTATACAATTATATCATACAAGTAGCATTGTACACCAGGTATGTCATGGAGTATAGAAGACGTCAGTCTTTGAAAACAACTCTGTGCTGAAGCCAATCCATGAAGTACACGCTTGAACCAAAACAAACCATCATGGGTGATAAATGCAGTGAGGTCTCGGCTTTCTTCATGCAGTAATACTTGATGATAAGCACTCTGAAGATCCAGGGTTGAAAAAAATTGCTCCTCGGTGTTCTGAAACTATTTCCTCTATGTGTGGCAAGGGATGATTATCAATAACAACTGCTTTATTAGGTTCACGGAGATAAACACACAATCGAATACCTCCAGTTTTCTTGTTTGTTACAACAATTGGTGAAACCCATTCAGAGGATTCTGATTTTTCAATCACATCTTGTTCTACCAGTTTCTTTAGTTCCTGTGAGACAGTCTCCCTTATAGAGTAGGGCAAGCGCCTCAATTTCTGGCGTACTGGTTTTACATCTGGTCTTTGCACAGCCCAGTGATATGTTGCTTTGTGGTGAAATTTTAGACACAGGCTGTGTGGCAGGCACTGGTGCTGTAGTAATAAGACCATCAACTAATTGTAGGTTTAATGCAGCAAAGAGATCCCTTCCAAGTATAGCAGTACCTTATTATTATTCACAATGTAAATGTCACATTTTGCAGTATTTGTTTCAAATTGTACAGTCACTGGCAAGCAACCAAACACAGGGATTGGATCCTTTAAGTAACTGGCCAGTCTCAGGGCAGGTGCACCAGGCGTATCTTTGGCAAAGTATTTCAAGAAAATATCCTTTGGTAGTATTGAAACAGCTGAACCTGTATCAAGCATCAGGTTAATGGAGTGCCCCTTGTCAGCAGAAGCAGTACTGACACTGACAGTGCATATAAACTTGTCTGGAATAAATGTACCAGCTTTATCCACACTTAATACTGTAACATTTGTAGTAGTAAGTTCATGAATATATTTAGTAGAACTATGGCAGACCTGGCTTTAAATATTTGCGGCACTGTATAGCTTTTGCTGGACATTTAGCATAGTTTGCAAGGTGTTGTGTTGAACCACAGCGAAAGCAGTATTTTTTATTTGTATTTGCTGCATGGTTTTGCAGTGAATCCCTTTCCTTAGCACTGTATTTTTCCTGTGACTGTGTATTATTAGGCCACAGTTTTGATTTCACTATCTGTACATTCCCAGCAGTTTCCTGACTGAGAGTTTTAGCCTCAGCTGTTTCAATTTGGCAAGCAACTGTAATTGCCTTTGCAAGGGTTAAATCTTGCTCTAGGAGCAGTCTCTCTCTAATGTGCGGTGTTTGTTTTTTCCACTATTTGGTCTCTTAGCATTTAATTTGTTAGAATCCCAAACTCACAGATAACAAACAGCTCTCTCAAAGCTGCTACAAGATGTTCAGTGGATTCACCATTACACTGTCCACGTTTGCGGAATTTATATCTTTCAGCAACCACATTTACTTTTGGCACAAAAAAGTTCTTTATAGCAGTAAGAGCAGTTTCATAAGTATCATCAGGTAATGGTAATGTATGGAATGTACGCTGTCCCTCTGCCCCCAGGCAGTGAATAAGTAAAGCATGCTTTCTAGCTGCAGAAATCTCCCCTTGGTCAGCAGCAATAATTTAATTATCAAACATACGGATCCAAGCAGTAAAAGGTATGGTAGGCTCACCAGGGTTTGGTAGAAAAGGTGCAGGCATCCTTGTCTCCATTTGTTGTGTTTGGTAGCTGAGGATGAGGAGGGTATCACAATTCTTTATTAGCAGGTACATGCAGTTATTACATAACAGCAGTAAGTCTTACTTTCACTTTCAAGCTGTACAGAAAGTCCTGTGTATGCACAGTGACGCCTGCAGGCCATTTTTATAAACACCACAACTACTCAGTTGGGGATTGTATTACAGTATGTTTTCATAAGCACAAAAACCATTTGCAAACACCATTGCTAATGTTAATGACCAAATGGCTTTTGTGAACATTCACAGTGTAAGTAATAACATTTTGCAATCTCAAAGCATATTTTGAGCTGAAATATTTAAAGAAACTACAGAGCCGGTGTTAATGCTAACCTTTGCTTAGAAGTAAGAATTTAAAAAAAATCCATTCCAGGAATGAATGTATGATGTTCTTAGTGTGGCTTCTAGTTAGTATTAACATTGTCTGTTTATATTGATCTAGAAAGTGGAGATGGAAAACTGAAGTTTTAAATGAATACACTGGCATAATGCTAAGAATTTAATGCATAAAATATATATTAGATGTTGTATATCTGCAGGCGTCAGTGTGGCTCACCACCTTTAGCAGATTTATTGCTTTAAGCAACTTTAGACTGCACATCTGTTTAATTATAAATAGAGAAAAAGTGCTTCAGCTGGCCAAAGTACTGTCATGATATGTCAGATATGTATTGTAGGTTTTAAGATGTGATAAAAATAGATTAGTAATTCAACAGGGTGAGGATTTCAAGTGCATAAAATAATTTAGTGATGATTGTTGCTGGCATATGACCTTGAAGATATTATTGCCCTTACACATTATTTATGTAACTAAACAGAAATTAAATTAGTTGGTGTTGGTGCAGAGCAGAGTTGGTGCAGATGTGCAATACTGACAATGGATTACAGTACTCCCTTAGGGTGTCCGCAGGCACAATTACACAAAGCCAAACTAGGGAAATGCATAATTATGCCTTAGCACTTCATTGCACTGTTACACCTAAATAATGTGCCTTTTCTGCCTACCCTTTGTTCCATCCCTGACTTATGTATTATATATTTATGTATTATATTATTATATAATTGTAATCATGTTATCATGATGTAATGTAATGTAGTGCAAAAACTTCGAAATTTGACCATCCAATTTTTTTCTTTTTTTTGCCTTACTTCCTACTTTCACTTTCCTGTAACAGAAAGTCCTGTATATCTGCATAGCACAAGTAATGTGCACAGTGACACCCGCAGGCCATTTGTATAAACAACACATATTGATGATAAATGAATATGACATCTTTTGATTTGTGTCTGAATGTTCTGAATTGCACTAGAGACATAGAGAAGACCAAATCACACATGTATCTCTTAGTATACTGCTACACAAATGCCCTGCATTGTTAGAGGACGCCAATCTTTTCAAATGAAGAAAAGGGCTCCAATTTTGCCAGTTTAAAAACATCGGTCTCTATTACTTCTCTATATTGATGTTTAACCACAAAGTACCAGCTACAGTTTATACATTACTAATAGTTTACTAACACAGGCACAATTAATAATAAATCTGAACACATTAATCTCTGGGTGCTTTGTAGCCCACATGAAATAAATAAACCATATATTTATGTGCAAGTGTAAGGAATGAGAAATACTAGGTAATGGAGTGTTACATGACTGAGATTGAGAATAGTTGTGTCATATTTTCCAAACAACTCTTGTATTATCGGAGTGTTAGTTAAATGAAAAATAAACTCCAAATATACAGGTTTTTTTTAATAAAATGAAGACACACACAGTGCGCAACTAGAAGTCTGCTGCTGGTGGAGGAGGAGGGTTATCCCTGAACGAGTGAATAAAGTCCAGGGCTTCCTGGAGTTCCTTCCTCATCGTGCCAACCTGCTCAACCAGAGCAGACAACATGTTGAAGAGGAGGTGTTGCATTGGTGGTGTCTGTGTTGCAGCATCAACTGGCTGAAATGCTGCCACAACCGCCTCTTCTGGTGATGCAGGAGGTGCAGCAGGTTGAGCCTCCTCTTCTTCAGCTTTGCCTTCTTCTGCAGTGGGATCCTCTGCTAACCACTCAGCTGCCAATTAAAGAATTTCAGTTTGAGTAATACCGCAATCGCATGTGTACAGTATGAACTACACAGGATGAGGTGTATCCATGTATGTAACCATGAAATGTATGTAACCATGAAAACTAAACATCATCTTGTACTTATACATGTTTTTATATGGCCTTAGGAGTGCACCCACAACCCTCCTTTTTTACACTAAGCAAACTCTCTCAATCCTGTTCTCTCTAACCTACCAAAAACACCTCTGCACCTCCTTATATAGACAGTGGGAGGGCTAGGTGTTTACAAAGGTGCTAAGCTTTAACCTTCCATCAGTTTTGTTGAAAATCATTGACCTTTACATCTTACTAAAGAGCATAGCTGGGGATCATGAAGATTTAACTTCACTAAAAAACAATTGCTATATAGCTATATACAGGTAGAAATTTCCTAATTGAAAGCCCTTTATTGGTAATCTTTAGTGATGGGTGAATTTATTCGCCTGCGGAGTAACTAGGGAATTCGCAGCGAGTAGTGATCTGCGAATCTCCCGAGATTTGCTTCACCGACAAATTTGCGAAACGAGTCGCGGGACGCTTTTGACGTGCGTCGCGTCAACTTTGGCGCGTTGCGTCGTTTTCAGCGCGTCGCGTCTTAAAAAATTGTTGATTGCTTAAAAGATCTGCTATGTAAAAGTTGTCAAGGTCCTATAAAAGTCAGTGGGAGCTGCGCTGAACTTATTGGGCCACTTTTAATCAATTCAGACTTTAAGGGGTTTTCTGATTTTTTTTACTAGAAGATATTCATATATTATAGCACATTGTTCAGCACTTTTTTTTTTGTTCAAACTTTTTATATTTGGATCTATTAATAAATCAAAATCTTGACAAAGCCATCTTTCAGAGATTGCTTTTCAAGCAAATAACTATTGAAGCAATTTATATTTTTCTATATTAATAAAGCAGTACCTTAGATGGTAACTAAGTTGCACAAAAATATAAATATATTTAAGTTAAGGAGAAACCATATACAACAAATCTCATTTGGAAAAACCCTGGGTTCCAAGCATTTCTGATAATACATCCCATGCCTGTTTATTTGAATTAATTGTGCTGCAATCTTAACTAGCACTTTAATTAATTCTTTCACAATATAACTTATTTGATTCAAGTGACTTTCTAATTAATTTTATGAATTAAGATTCGTCATGAATTAAGATTTTTAATTAATGAATTTATGACTTCTTGATTGAACTATTTATTGCACTTCACTTTCTTAGTATATTTAAACATTTTCTAAAAAGCCTATTTTTTTAAATTATACTTGATTGAATTTAGCAGTTACAAGTGGGGTTATTTTTTCTTTAAAATGTCTTTCTTGTTATAAATTCTCCTTCTCCAGCTTGTAATCTGTACAAAAGGATTTTGCTATTTTTCTATATAGATAAGGGTATCCACTTGTCTAAGTTTCTACTAAGCAATATGTTGGCACTATAGAAATACATTTTAATATTAATAATACTCAGTAGCATTAGGGATTCAGAAGGTTGCAGCTAAAATATATTGTTGGACATTTTATGAAGGGTAAACTTGTTGTGGCCAACAGTACTATTTGCTGTTATGCGATTATCGTGTCAAACATTGTTACTGTGTGGGGCAGATTTATCAAGGGTTGAAGTGAAAATTCAAATAAAAAGTTTTCACAGTAATTTTTGGGTACTTTGACTATTTAATAGGCCAAAATGTGATTCTATTGAATTGTGAAAACTATTTGATTTGAATTTAAAAAATTCGACCATTCGTGTTCAAATCGAAAAATTTGATGGTCGGATTTCGAAGATTTTTCACTTCAAAATTTGACCCTTGTTAAATCTGCCCCCATATGTCTCATGTTCAATATAGTACCAGTATTAGTCTGACTGGTAACATGGGAAAATGGAGGTACTGGAGGGAAAATATGATGTGATTGGTGTGGCCAAAACCTAGCTGAATTAGTCACATGACAGGGCACGATATATATTAACTATAATAAAAATAATAATACCAGAAAATTAACAAGATTTCCATTTAAAAAAAAAAAAAAAATAGATTAATGTTCTTTAATAGTGATGGGCGAATCTCCCGCGATTCGCTTCGCCGAAAAATTTGCTAATTTCTAGAGAAATTCGCGAATCGGCGAATAATTCGCGAAACGAGTCACGGGACGCGTTTGACGCGCGTCGCGTCAACTTTGACACACATAGCGTCAATTTCGGTGCGTCGCGTTGTTTTTTGGCGCGCGTCGCGTCGTTTTCGACGCGTCGCGTCAAAAACGACACGCGGCTCGTTTTTTGGCGAATTTTCGCCAGGCGAAATTTCACAGGTGATTCACGAATTTATTCGCCAGCGGCGAATCGCGGGAATTCAACGCGAATTCGGCCCTGGCGAATAAATTTGCCCATCACTATTCTTTAATCATGTTATCACAGACTGTATTAATCATTTAAATGTCTTTATGTCACATCAGTGAAACATTAGATATTATTACAGATAGAGAGTATTTCAGTATTGTCAGGTCACTCATGGGAACATGTTTATAAACTTGTTGCATGACAATTTTATTAAGCAAGTTGTTGAGGAGCCAACCAGAAAAAATGCTATTCAGGATCTAGTGATCTCTAATGACCCAGAACATATAGCGAATGTGATATCAATTAATGTCTGCACTACACTGGGGCAACAAAAACCATGAATTTCAGAAAAACTAATTTTAGTGCTTTAAGGGCAGCCCTTCAGAGCATAGATTGGGACACAGAAAACACAGAACATAAATGGTTATCATTTTAAATATTAAATTGTTACTATTTGCAAGTAAATTTAGATGCACTAAGAATCACCCTATGTGGCTTAATATAGAAGGAAAGAAGTGAAAAGAATATAAAAACTACAGGTCTATTGGGACAGAAGCTGCATTTAATGAATCTAATGATATAATGAATACATCATTTTATCATATATATTTATATATAATGAATAGAATGATATATGATGAATATAAACACTAATAAATGTTGTGCAACAGCAATCTGAAAGGCAAAAAAAGGAAATGAGGAGCATATTGCGGCTGAGTCTAAGACTAAGTATTTTAAGGGGCAGATTTACTAATTTCGAGGGTTAATTAACCCTTAAATTCGACTTTTGAATTCGAGGGGTTTTAACGCAATTCGAATTATCGAACGATCGAATATAAAAAATGTGATCGATCTATAAAATCGTTCAATTCGATCACTTTTAACCAGGAAAGGCAAATGTACTAAATCAGTTCTTTTCTTCAGTGTATACAATAGAGTAGTCAGAGTTCCAAGGTTAACTTCATAGCTGCACTTATGTCTCAGCTCAATCTAGTCAGTGGCTGATTCAGGATATGATTCATAACACTTTAATAAAAATTAATGCAAACATGGTGTCAGGGCTAGTGATGGGCGAATTTATTCGCCAGGGGCAAATTCGCGGCAAATTCCCGCGATTCGCCGCTGGCTAATAAATTAGAAAATGCAGTGAGGCGTCGAAGTTGACGCGACGCGCGTCAAAAGCGTGCCGCGACTCGTTTCACGAATTTTTCACCAATTCGTGAATTTCTCTGGAAATTCGCTAATTTTTCGGCAAAGTGAAACTGGGGAGATTCACCGATCACTAGTCAGGGCCAAATGGCAAGGTTTGACATCTATGGTGGGCAAATTATGGTGGGCTTGTTAACTGCTCACATTCAAAATTTTATCCTAGTGAATGTTTCTAAACTAAGGTCTGTTGGGCTTAATGAAGTTGTTTTGCACATAGAGAGGAAACTGGCTACAGGATCAGGTACAGAGTGTGGTTGTTAATGGTACGTACATTGTCTAATTGGAGTAAGGTTCTTAGTGGGGTCCCTCAGGGCTTGTTATTGGGTCTACTTTTGTTTAACTTGTTCATGAATAATTTAGGGGAGGGTATTGTAAGTAATGTATCAGTGTTTGCAGATTACACAAAACGATCCAGCCTATTATTCCATCCAGGTTGGATCTGGACAGCTAAGTGGCAAATGAGATTCAATGTTGATAAATATAAAGTCTTGCACCTAGCAATGTGAAAATATCCAAGCCACTTATACCCTTAATGGGACTCCCTAGGCAAATCCCTAAAGGACCTTGGAGTCCTTGTACATAATAAACTTGGCTGTAGCAATGCCAGTCAGCATTAATTAAAATTAGAGAGGGTACAGAGAACAGCAACTAAGCTGGAAAAAAGTATGGAAAATATTAGCTATGAGTTGCTTAAGGGGTGATATGATAACTATGTATAAACACTAGCGCAACTACGCTACCGTTCGCCGACCTTAGCGTAACTTCGCACTTCAGTGAATTTGCATAGCACTGGCAAAAATTCGCCTGGCGAAGTGCGGCGAACGTTAGCGAAGGCAACGCTAGCGAAGTTTCGCCGCTTAGTGAACTTGCCCCTAAAGCTTTATTTACCAGTAGGTCTTTCCAGCTGGTGACCCATTCTGATTAGAAGAAAAGAGGTTCCTCCTAAATATTCGAAAGGGATTTTTAAACAGTGAGAGCTGTGAAGATGTGGAATTCTCTCCCTAAATCAGTCGTACAAACTGATACATTAGATAGCTTTAAGAAAGAGTTGGGTGTCTTTTTAGCAAGTTAGGGAATACAGGGTTATGTAAGATAGCTCATAATACAAGTTGATCCACAGACATTTTCCCCCCTCTGAGGCAAATTTTCCTTCCTCTGGATCACCTACAAGTTATGCAGGTTAATATAGCATTAAAAGTTTGAACCTGATGGGCGTGTGTCATTTTTCAACCTAACTTACAATGTTACTATGTATAATTTACAATCCATTGCAAATAACTGATTACTATTTCACCTTGTGTCAGAGAATCTCAGTATGTTCCATTGGTTTTTACTGTTATTAACAAGACCCATAGCAAAGTGATATGACTCAATAATAAAACATGAATGAACAAATCCCTCACAGTCCACAGTGCTAGCTGGATATTCTAGGAACAAAAAGAGCTGTGATTTAGGGAAAACCACCCATGAGACAACATGTGTTATTATAAGGGTACATAATAATATAAACTCCTAGGGCATTAGCCACATGAAACCATAAAATGCTTTCTTTGTAGTTTGCAACAAAATATTTTATGGTAGAGGGCTGTACTATGCAATATATGTATCAGAATCTTTGTTTATATTAAATCTGCTTAACCATTATAACACATATATTCAGTCACTGTAAACTTCAGAAATATTAAAATATTCTATAGACACATACAGTTTATTATGCATTGCTAATGCATGAACATAGTCTCATAAAGCAAGTGTATCTCATACTTTTCCCTTATTCCTCTGTAGAAGAACTCCTGGTGTTTTAATCAATAGTCTTCTGATTTGAAAGTATTGAAGGCATAGCAAAATATTCATCAGAGAGTTAATTATGCTTGCAGTGCAAGGGGAATTACTCATTCTCAACCAGTTAGAAACAATGCATACATATATCTTCCTGTTGGGGGGGAGGGATTAATGTACATAAAGATAGATACTCCTTGGAAATAATGGCTTATTTAGGTATTCATTTCATGATATTTCCCACACTCATTCTTTAGTTTTGTATAGTATGCTCTGTGTCCCTTTTATGTTGAGAATGTAGATTTTGTAAGGTTCTTTATAAAAACTGTTCAATAAAATGCACATGGTTTTCCCTGGCCGAACTCCATGTCAGTACTCATCGGGCAGCCCCTCCTCCGCTGCTCCC
>CM044444.1:34330361-34367045 GCA_024363595.1 Xenopus borealis | reverse complement strand
ACATGGAGTTCGTCCAGGAAAGGAAGATCACGGTAAGTATGATACAATCTTCCCTTTTTTCTTATATTTTGATATTTGGGTCTGGCAGTTGCCATCACTCTTTCTACCTGTTGGAAACTGTTAGAGATCTAGGAAACCTGCAGGATTCTCAGATCAAACCCTGCTAAATATGCTTGCATATTTTATGGGTGAATAGATGCAAAGGGGTAGATTTATCAGAGAGTGAAGTTAGAGCTTTCCACGGTCCATAGAGTGAAATACCGCCTCTCTCCATTCATTTATATAGGATTTTTTAAGGTGTTATTATCAAATGGTGAACTTTCACCCTTTGATAAATACACCTTTAAAAATCCCATAAAAATGAATGGAGAGAAGTGGTATTTACATTTATTCTAGAAAGAAAGCAATGTATAATTCCTGTAAAGCACTGCAGAATATACTGGTGAAATAAAAGGTAATATTCTACAGTGCAAATATAATTAGTGTAGGTAAATGGGCATTTGTATTGCATTATCAACTGCAAAGAAATCTCAGTTTTATTTGTTTAGGTAAAAAGTTATTTTTAAAACAAACACAACCCCTTTATTGAAACACTGTTCTCCTTCACGCTGTGTAGTCAAGATCAACTATAAAAAAATAATAATACAAGAAAATTAACAAGATTTCCATTAAAAAATTAGATTAATGTTCTTTAATTATGTTATCACAGAATGTATTAATCTTTTAAAGGTCTTTATGTCACATCTGTGAAACATTAGATGTTATTACAGATAGTGAGCATTTCAGTTTACAAAAACATGTAAATCTTTTAGGGATCATCTCCATTTATTATTATATTGATCAATATACCTGACAAGCAAATCGGCTAATGCTGGTACTGTATATAACCTTGAACCACCAGAAGTTATTTATTTAAGTAACAAGCATATTGTAAATTATAACTAATGATGTGAAGACAAGGCAGAAAATTAAAATTTGTTAAGGCGCAGATTTATCAAATTCACATGAAGGATTCGACATTCGATCAAATTTTCAAAAATATTCTAATTTGAACTTCAAATATGCAAATGAGGCAAATTCGACCATCAAATTTTGAATATTCGACCGATTCGAATAATTCAAATATTCAAATGTAATTGTGTTCAAATATTCGAATATTCCATGGTCGAAGTACTTCCCCTTTAAAAAATCATTTGAAAGGCCAGTTCGCCAGGCTGAATCTACAGAATTGCTTTAAAACCCTATGGGAAGCTCCCATAGGTATTTTAAAGTTTTTTTTTATCGAATAGGAAAAATTCGATTGAACGGTTAAAATTGATACGAATGTTTTAATGGATCAAATTTTTAATCGAATTTTTCCCATTAGATCGTTCGAATATTCGAATAGTAAAATCCTTAGCGGTAAAATCCTTCGAATTTGATTTTTGAATTCAAAGGATTTTATTTCCCTCACTAGTCACCAATGATAAATCTGCCCCTAAGTGTTTTTTTTTTTTTAATATATATATATAATCTTCAAAAGTGGACCAGCACTCCCAATTTCTCTTGCAAAAAACTTTTTATTATTCAAACATCACTCTTGTGCTCCAACGTTTCGGCCCACATTAGGACCTTGATAAATTGGGAGTGCTGGTCCACTTTTGAAGATTGTATGACCGAATTGACTGAGCACTAGGGATGGCGCGAACTGTTCGCCGGCGAACTTGTTCGCGCGAACATCGGGGTGTTCGCGCTCGCCGGAAGTTCGCGAACGTCGCGCGACGTTCGCCAATTTGGGTTCGCCTTAGTTGGCGCTTTTATTTTGCCATTTCTCCCCCAGACCAGCAGATACATGGCAGCCAATCAGTAAGCTCTCCCTCCTGGACCACCCCCACACCCCCTGGACCACTCCCCTTCCCTATAAAAACCGAAGCCCTGCAGCGTTTTTTCACTCTGCCTGTGTGTGCTGAAGAGATAGTGTAGGGAGAGAGCTGCCTGTTAGTGATTTCAGGGACAGTGGGGGACAGTGGATAGTAAGTTTGCTGGCTAGTAATCTACTGTACTTCAAACAACTGCCATCTAGCTGTGTGAGCTTGTTCACATTCTGTCTAAATATCAATAATATTACAGTGTCCACAACCACCTGAGTGACTTTTTTCCCTTTACAGCACAAAACGCAGCGCTGTGTCAACAATGGATTTTTCTGATACATTTTTGCCCTTGATCCCCCTCTGGCATGCCACTGTCCAGGTCGTTGCACCCTTTAAACAATTTAAAAATAATTTTTCTGGCCAGAAATATCTTTTTTAGCTGTTAAAGTTCGCCTTCCCATTGAAGTCTATGGGGTTCGCGAACCGTTCGCAAATTTCCGGAAGTTCGCGATATATACACACACAAGTCCAGAGAAAGCACTCACGGCATAGTTCATCAGCTGTGTAGCAAAGTATATTTATTCATACATAGTGCATCAACGCGTTTCGGCCCGCATGGAGCCGTCGTCAGGATAACCATAAAAGTGAGATCCAACATTAAATAGCAGTAGTGTCCAATCAAATGTGTGATACAATCAAAGAGTTGATATACAACACCTAAAAACATTAAGAACATTTAAATAAGGAGTGACCAGCAGTATCATGTGAGAAACCATTCCCAATCCTTAAAGGGAATGTATATACTATGGTATATTGGTGGTGTGGCCCTCTCAGAGTAAAAAAAGGGGAACAATGTATCAAAAAGTGCATATAAAAATATTAAGTGTGTTATTAGTGTGACCATCAAAAAATTGATACATTAAAACTTTAAAAACATAGTACTTTGGAGACTATATATCTGGATAGTTACATGAAGCACTCGGTCCAATTGCAACTCATTACATTATTATCACTGGAGTTAAATATCTTAAACTCATATTAACATGATAGACAAGGTAACAAAAAAATTTTTCGGTCATTGGTTACAAAAAGCTGGTTAAAGAGTACATTTCATTAAGCCCTCTAGGTGCCACTGTGTCTAACATCCAAATCCATCTTGCTTCACACTGCAGTAAAAGTTTAGATCTATCACCACCCCATCTCAAAGGGGGGATGTGGTCAATTATAATTGCCCGTAAGGTGGGTAACGGATGTTTGTAGCACAGAAAGTGTCTTGCTAAAGGAGTGTCCGCTTTTCCAGTGGCCAAAGCAGCCCGTATCACAGAGCGGTGATTATTCATTTGCATTCGGAATGTTGTGACACATTTTCCAACGTAATCTAGGCCACAAGGGCATACTATGCAGGAGACCACAAAATCAGAAATACAAGTTAGTCTATGGCGAATGTAATAACGTTTACCACTATGGGGATGTGAAAAAGTCTCACCTGTCAACAGACAATTACAGGTTTTACATCCTATACATCGATAACACCCATTCTTGCAAGACCTCAGCCATGAGCCCATGTGAGCCTCCCTCACATCAGTTTTTACCAAGAGGTCCCTCAACAATCGACCCCTACGATGTGCACAAATTGGGGGTTCCATATCCAAAAAGGGTAAATTAGTATCCATTTGGAGTATCGGCCAATGTTTTTTAACCACTGAATTAATCTTTTGGATTACAGGTGTATAGTTAGAAACAAAAACCATCTTCTCCTTTTCTAGAGATTTTCTATTCTGTGCAGATTTTTTATTGTTGTTATTGCCTATTGGTCCTTTGGTGGGTGATAACCGTAATACAATCCTGCATGCTCACAGTCAGTATTCTTATGATAGAGTGTACTGCCAACCCCCTGCTCAGTCCGAAAATTCCTAATATCCAAAAAATCAATCTTATCAGTATCATGAGTCAGTGTAAATTTCACAGGGGTAGGCAATGCATTCAACTCAGCTGCGAATGTCTGTACTCCAACTATGTCCCCTCGCCATATCATGAAGATATCATCGATATATCTACAATACAGTATACATTTTTCCCTATAATATGGGTAAATATATGTTTTTTCAAAATGATCCATGTACAGATTGGCATAAGAGGGGGGCCACGTTGGAGCTCATTGCTGTGCCCGTTTTCTGCAAAAAATATGTCTGTTCGAATTGAAAATAGTTGCAAGTCAGCAACATCTCTAATAGGGTGCATAGAAATTCAACAGGTGGATTTCCCTTGTGATGTATGCGCAGGTTGGCACTACAGGCTGCTATTCCCTCTTCAGTGGGGATAATCGTATATAGGCTACATGTAGCGAAAACAATATCATCAGGTAAAGGGCCCAACTGCCGTAAGATGTTCAACAGTGAGGATGTATCGGGAATGTATGATGGCATCAACCCACACAGAGGCTGTAAAAAGCTATCAAGGAATATAGCCACATTAGAAAATAATGACCCCCTCGCCGAAATTATGGGTCGGCCTGGTGGTGCTGATGGATGTTTATGCACCTTGGGAAGTGTATAAATAATGGGTCTTTTAGGATACTCAGTGGTGAGAAATTGAAAACACTTTTCACTAATCCATCCCATACTAAGTGCAGCCATCAGAAAGGAATCTAATTTAGACTTAAAACGTTCAGTGGGATCATGCGTCAATTTCTCATTCACCTTAGAGTCAGAAAGTTGTGTTAAAATTTCTTGTCTATAATATACACGATCTAGCAACACTATAGATCCACCTTTATCTGCAGGCCATATGATTAAATCAGAATCTGCTTGTAAGGTTTTGATGGCTTCTCTTTCAGCAGGTGTCAAATTGGAGTGGAATTTTCTTGGTCTCTTAAAAATTTCTGTGCATTCTTTCTGTATAACGCCACAGTACGTTCTAATAGATGTGGCAGTGTTCGGGGGATCGAATGTGCTGACAGGGCGAAATGTCTCAACATCATTAGTCATAGTATCCTTGAAGTGATCTTTTAGCTTCAACTTCCACTGAAATATATATATATATATATATATATATATATATATATATATATATATATATATACTGTATCCTGTGGCTTTGATCTGCTTCTGTTTAGAGAGCTGTAGATGAATGGACTGCTATAACTTAACCTTGCCTCTGGTGGAGCAAAGCATTGTCTATATATCCACATGGGGGGGGTCAAATTTGTTGTTTTTTTTCCTTTATTAATATCATATGATGAATGCATCCCATTATGCAGTTTAATTATGGGTACTAAATGGGTCTACACTTTGAAGTCCATTTACTAACAAATTGGGATTTTTTTTCCACAAATCTCAAAAAATGTGTGGTTTTTGAATGTATCTAAAAACTCTAAAAATTTGAGATTTCAAGTGTAAAAACCACAAAAACCTCTAATGCTAAACTTTGCTGTGTAAAAGTTGTTGAGGTGCTATAGAAGTCAATGGGAGCTGTGCTGATCCTACTAGACCACCTTTAATCAATTCGAACTTTAAGAGGGTTTCGGGGTGTTTTTTTGAGAAATTATCAGAAAAATAGAGGTTTTCAGTTTTTCAGTATTTGAATTTTTAGCACATTGTTCAGCACTTTTTTTTCATTATCACATTTTATAATCGGGTCTTTTAATAAACTTAATGACAATTGTAGTTTAGCATAGCTTTAAAAACCTCTAAAATCCAACCTTTAATAAATAAGCATTCACATTTCTGAAGAAAAATGTTGCTCAAACAATATTTGAACTCCTAAAATGTACTTTGTAAGTTAAAATGAGATTTTCGAAAATATATCTAGAACTAAACAAGGTGATTTACAATACATAAACTATGTACATTTTACAATATAGGAAACAATTTAAGAAAGTAA
The DNA here is from genome assembly GCA_024363595.1 of Xenopus borealis. Classification (NCBI taxonomy): domain Eukaryota; kingdom Metazoa; phylum Chordata; class Amphibia; order Anura; family Pipidae; genus Xenopus; species Xenopus borealis. The sequence goes on along the minus strand of CM044444.1, from coordinate 34,361,313 downwards.
AGTAAATAACATGAGCTACATCTCATTGACTTCTACAGGGTTTCCTTTGCCTCATATTTACAGCAACATGTTATTAATATTACTATTACAAGAAAGCATGCAGTATCACAAGAAATGTGCTTTAATTCACCATAATGCAGAATCTACATTTCCAGGTTTAAGGTTATGTTACAGATAAAGTACAAAATTTAGATAGAGATTGGGTTAAATGGTATATATTTGATGTATTATAACCGCTTTAAGGGCAGATTAAAATTGTCTCATTAAACTCTATAACAAATCAAACATCTTTTATATCCAGTTGGCAAAAAACAGAAATGTAATCAATCAACTGGACAGATTATTTAGGTAAGTATTTAACATAATAAAATTGAATATAATGTCTGGTTTGTATTTGAAAATAATGTTTATGCATAATGCAGTCAAAACAGACATTTTCAAAAAATGTAAACTTAATTTCATTTAATGGCATTAAGAAGTGTATTTTAGTTATCTGAACTAGCAACCACGAAAATGTTCATAATACCCAGAAAATGGAAAATGGAGAAATCCAACTCAAGACTGACTGGGACTAATACCTAACTGGTTTTTATCAAAGATGTGAACCAGTGGTCCAGTTTTTCATATTACATTGTCAACAGGAAAATATTTATACAATATGTATTTCTCTGTACCTCTGTTTAAAGGACATGTAAAGGCAAAAAAAAATAAAATCCCATTTTTACTTTCTTTAATGAAAAAGAAATCTATTTCCAATATAAAAAATGTGTAGTTTTATTTTTTTAAGAAACCTGACTGTATGCAATAAAATTCTCCCTTCATTAAATACTGTGTGTAACACTTTTCTGGGCTGTATACAGCACACCCAGATTTAATGTCCAGCTAGTAATAGGCAAGCATGGGTTACACTGTGACCTACACATCAGGTCAGGGCCGTCGCCATGTGGAAGCGATCCTTTAGGAGGTAGTATAACTACAATACCCAGGCAAACTGTATAATAAAAGATGACATGGGCACCAGGAGGTTCTTTAAAACGACAGATGAGCGTTTATTAGCACAAGGCAATATCCCTAGGTTTAGATACTCACACACAGGAGCTTTCACAGAACATAGCAGAGGTTACACAGGCGTAGTATAGATGTCAGCCGATATTCATACACACACCCCAAGGAGACTATCTCTCAGAGCCCTGAGAGACAAGGGTACATCCATTCCTCTACAAAGTGCCTGTTGCCGGAAGGGACTTTTAGGAACACCAGGTAAGGCCCAATAGCAGCTGCTAAGTCCTAGTCCTTATCACTATAATATCCCTGCACTAAAAGCAACACGGGGGAAGCTTTGTAAGGAAGATCTCTTCCTACTAATTCTCCTGGGTGGAACACACACTGTTCATACTAGATATCCTGACTATTTTTCTCTCCCTAGAGAGACTATTACAGTACTACCCTGCTCTTACTAAACCTCGTTCACGGGGTGGCCTGCTCTCCGACTTACCCACTAAAGGTGCTGGTCCCTTTAAGGTCACGTGGCTTTACTGGGGCCTTCCTGCTCCCAGGCTCAATGGCACATCCAGTCGATCCAGATCCAGCAGCCAAAGAGGAAGTGGCCACTCCTTTCCAGCACTATAAAACTGTGTGGCAGGAAATGGTCATTACACTCTGGGCTGTAACTATTGGTTAGAAGCATACACTTGCAACATAACTTCTGCCTAGTAACAGAGATTCAGGGACTTAACTCCATAGGTGCCAGACAGAAACCTATGGATCCCTACATTTGGATAGGAATTGTCAGATGGTCCCTAACTGGTATGCAGGGAAACAATCATACTTATGAACAGCGGGGGGGGCACCTTACATCCCAGCCTTTCAGAACTCCAGCAGCTTTGTTTCCCAGTAGAGCAGTCAGCAACTGTGTAGAGATTTGTATTGAATCCCCTTTCATGTTTACAACTCCAACTGTAGGGTCAAAGATCATGGATAGTGATAGACAAATGTATTCAACGAGATGTGTTGGCATTTCGCAAATGTTTCACCATTTGATTAATTTCTCTTGAAATTTGCGACAAATTTGGCGAAATGCCCCAGATTCGCCCATCACTAATCATGGATCCAGATTTAAACAGATAAACTGGGATTTTATTTGGAGGATTATTTTGCTGCAGCCACTGATTCTGCAGGGTTGGAGAAAGTTTATGTAGGGACCCATAGGTTTCTATTCTGGCACCTATGGAGTTAAGTCCCTGATCATCTTGTCACTAGGCAAAAGCTTATGTTACAACTTGTATTATTACCCAATAGTTACAGCCTAGAGTGTAATGACCACTTCCTGCTACACAGCTTTATAGGCTGGGAAGGAGTGGCCACTTCTTTGGCTGCTGGTACTGAACAGGCTGGTTGCTCATTGAGCCTGGGATCAACAAGGCCCCAGTAAGCCACATGCCCTAACAGGACTTGCACTGTTAGTGAACCAAGTCGGGGACCACCCCGTGAACATGGACTACCAAGATACAGGTTAGCATTTGTAATAGTCTCTCTAGAGAGAGAAAGATAGTCAGCTGTAATAAGTATGAACAGTTTTATGTTCCAACGAGGAGTCTTAGCGGGAAGAGATCTTCCTTACAAAGCTCCCCTGTGATGCTTTTAGTTCAGGGATATCATTGTAATAGGGATTAGGGTTTAGCAGCAGCTACCCGGCCTTATCTGGTATTTCCACTCAGTCACATTATAGCCACAGGATCTTTGTATTGGAATTGATGTACCTGGACTATCCTGACTCTGAAGAATATTCCTTACTGTGATGTGTGTATGAATATCTGCTCACATTCTACTATCCTGTGTAACATCTGCTATGCTCCAGGCTCCTGTGTGAGTATATCTAAACCTGGGGATATTTGCCTTGTGCATAATGAACCATTCGTTACTGTTTTCATCATAAGAATCTCCTGGCGTCCATCTTTTACTATTTTTATAGCAACATAGCTTGTGAGTTGTAGAATGGAATCTTCCACTTAGGGAAGGCCCTTATCCTGAAGTGTGAGTCCAATGTAACCCATGTTCCTCCACTAGCTGGACACCTTAACTATTTTGTGCTATTTAATTATTTCTGGTCCATGTTCCTGCTTTCTGTATTTGGACTTTGTTTTACTTTGATCTCCTCAGCCAGTAAATTGCTTTATTTTATGTTTGCCAATAAACTTTCTGTAAGGATCCAGGTTAAATTTGGATATTGTGCTACTTCTAGCACTTTTATATCCACCGTCTTCTGTCTGTGTTTTTTAATAGGGAGCCAAGTAAATTTTTAAATAAAAAATAATGCATATTTCTGTTAATAAATACCTGGTTGGACAGGTTTAGGCTTCTATAGTAAAACAATTAAGCGATACTATCTGGTTTTTATTTATTTTTTAAGGTGGAAGCTGTGTTAGAAATTAATTATCTTTAATTAAATAGAACCAGAACCTTTAAGTTAGTTTGGTTTTCCATGTGCTAATTAGAAAACTACTGATGAGTTTATTTTCAACTTACATTTTATGCTAGAAAAAAACAGAGAAGCTGGTAAATTGCTTCCTTTTAATTTTGCAAAGCAATTCATCCGCAGCTCTCCAAATTTGTTGCTAACTTTTATGAACATAATCTATAATTACTGTTCAGATGGTGACTTGCATTGTTATAAACACATTAGCTCCCTGTTTTTTTATTGTAAGGATATATAAATTATACAACTGGTTAATAGTCAATTGAGGCTGTGTTTTTAAAGAACATGGTACTTTTTCTACACCTTCTTTCACTCTTTAAAATTTAAAAGACTAGATTGTCTCTGTAAAGGGCAAGTATTTTCCCATGTACAACTGTATATACTGTACTATAGCATTTACAATTAGTGATGGGCGAATCTCCCGAGATTCGCTTCGCCGAAAAATTCGCGAATTTCCAGAGAAATTCGCGAATTGGCGAAAAATTTGCAAAATGAGTTGTGGGACGCTTTTTATGCGTTGGCGCGTTGCATCGTATTAGGCGCACGACGCGCGACTCGTTTTTCCGGCGAATTTTCACCAAGCGAAATTTCGCCATTTTAAAAAATAAGGACAGCCTCCTGGGATTGTATAATTCAACGGTGCACACAAACATGCCAAACAAACTATAAAGTTAGGTCACACAAGCCAATTAACAGACAGAGTTGTGTCTTTTGCTCCCACACTTCTTCCTGTTACAGTTAGGGGCAGATTTACTATTATTCCCCAAAAATAATTCGTTTCTATTCGATATTCGATTTTCGAATGTTAATTGAATAGTTCTAGGCTACCTTTTATTCGATATTCGATCATTCAAACGATTTGTACGATTCGAACGATCGTAGGAATCCTATTTGATGGGGATCAGTGCTCCCATAGGCTTCTAGTGCAATTCGGTAGGTCCAATCTGCCGAAGTAGGCAATCAAAGAAACTTAAAAAATAAAATCCTTCGCTGATCGAATGATCGAATGATTGAATATTCGTCCAGTCGACTCTATTCGAATGTATTCGATCGTTCGACCATTCCCTATTCGATGATCGAATATCCCAAAATTCACATATTCGACGAAAAGAAGAAATCCTATGTTCGAACTTCGATCGAACTTCGAATCCTTCACGTGAATTTAGTACATCTGCCCCTTAGAGTTGAAATATTTCTGGTCAGGTGATCTCTGAGGCTGCACACAGACCATCACGAAATGGTGGTTCAAGGCAAGCGATGTAAAAGTGCAATATTTATGTTAATATATATTCCAGTTTGATAAGATTCTTTGATATGCCACTTAATTTGATATAAACAAGTATTCATTTTGGGGGTATAGTTTTCCTTTAACCTAACACACAATTCTTTCCTTTAGTGTGTCAGTCAATCCACCTTTAAAATTACAGTGTTCTGAAAATTTCCTCAATCTTCTGCAAACTCAGAAACTCATACCTTTCTGCTTGTTCCTTGTATGAAATCTGATTTTTTTCTGCTATGACCAAAGGTGTGTTTCTGAACAATTTTCACTATTTCTTTAAAGCTTTTAGAACATGTTTTTTCTGGTGATTTGAATTTGTACACTAGTCTGTATGTTCTCCCCCCCCCCCATTATATTGAGAAATGTTGCTTAATGTTTCTCTAGTGGTATGTCATTTGTATGTATGTATATTTTTATTTATATATTTATGTACAGCAACAATAAATTATTTGTAACAAACGTGGGTTCACTGCATTAATAAGTAACAACAAGCATTATTAGAAGTACAATTTACATAAATATGAAATATAATTCTGCAGTGTCAAAGAGACAAAAGGATGGAGGAACCTACCACATAGGGCTTACAGTCTAAATGGGAGGGTAATGTACAGACACAATTTAGATGGGTATTAAAGTGCTGTGATTTACAGTGGGTGAAACTATCGTATAAGTGGAAGTTCCCAGTTCACTTGTTATCCAGGTGCTCCCAGAGGTAGTCTCTGAGTTTGTTTTAAAAACATTGAAGGAGGATTCTCTCCTGAGAGATGCAGGAATGGCATTCCAAATATAAGGAGCTGCAAGAGAGAAGCGTTTGACATGGGAAACAGCAGTAGAAGTGGGGGTACAACCAAACGGTTGCTCTGGGAGGAGTGAAGGTTTCGGCCAGGAACATATAGAGAAACCAGAGATGAGATGTAGTTAGGTGCAAAGGAATGAAGAGCTTTAAAGGCTATGAGGAGAAGTTTATACGTTATTCTTTGTTTTATAGGAAGCCATAATAATGACTTCAACAGGGGAGGGGCTTGTACCCTTTTGGATGAGAGGAGGATAATTCTGGCAGCAGAGTTTAATACAGACTGTTGAGATGAGAGATGGGAGTTAGTAGAAGGTTAAAGTAATTTACGTAATTTATGTCAAGACACTGTTTCAGCCTCTCTACATACAGTATATATGGACCAGTCCTCTACAGTGTTGTCAAATGCTTCCAGTGTTCCAATACATCTAGCTATATTTCCAGTTTATTCAACTTTCTGCAGAGAGTCTGTCTTTGTTATCACAGCTTTCAATGTCTTAGGTTTACCAGATCTCACTGAAATGCCAGGAAGGGATTTCCTTAAGACAGTAAAGTAATAGAACAACATATTCTAAAGAAAGTCCCATATAGCAAAGGCTAATATTTAGAACAGCAATTGCAGATTCAACAGAGAATATGTGCACAATTAGTATATAAAAAACAGTAACTCTTGAGATTAGTGATGGGCGAAACGGCCGCGTTTCGCTTCGCCGAAAAATGAGCGAATTTCCAGAGAAATTCGCGAATTTTTCGCCGATTCGCGAAACGAGTCGCGCGTCGTTTTTTCCGACGCGCCGCGTCATTTTCGGCGATTCGCCGCTGGCGAATAAATTGGCCCATCACTACTTGAGATCAGCTTTGGATAATATGCTTGGCCTAAACAGTTATAATAAAATGCATTCACATTGTTAATTCTACCAGGTCTCATTAGTTTTACTTGTGATATAATCAATTCCTCATTATCTGTTGTTTTCTATTTTTGCTTCTTTATTGTTGCTTCATATACTGTATGCTGAAAAGAAGTGACTTTCCATGATGACTTTTTATGCTTTAGTTTTTAAAAGTTTACCTTTATTCCTGATAACGTTGTTACTTCTAGTTTAAGGAAAATTAGGGGAATCATAAAGTGATTTGTCCAGTGTCACAAGGAATTGCCAAGTAGGGTGGTCCTTTGTGCTTTACTTTCCTTATTATTATTATAATTTAATAATGTTTTATATATCAAGTATTTGTGTTTTTAATTGAAATATAGTGATGGGCAAATTTATTCACCACGCACGGATTTGCAGCAAATTCCCGCAATTTGCTGCTGGCAAATAAATTTGCGAATGGCCAGCGAAAATTTGCCTGCCGGAAATTCGCTGGCGTCAAAAGAAACTGAGAACGTGACACACACCAAAAATGACACAACACATCGAAAATTACGCTCGCGCGTCAAAAATGTGCCACGAATCGTTTCGCAAATCTTTCGTGAAACGAGATAGATTTGCCCATCACTACTGAAATACACATGTCCCAGTCTATGGGGCAAAATTACTTTATAAGTATTGCAACACTTCGCCAGCCGAAAATTCGCTCAGACAATGCTAATTTACTAAAATGCGAAGTTTCATCCTGGCCGACGAATTTTCACTAGCCTTACTTTGGAATTTCAAGCAAATCAAAGCGAAGATGTGCTAGTGTTCAATTCTGCGTAGCGCAACTTTGTTAGAGGTCTTGCGCTCAGGCTCATTTGCATACAGTGGGAAATTTAAAGTTGAATGCACCTCTTTATGTTACATGGTGGATCTAATACAATACATTTACACTGATAACTAGACATGCCAAGGGAACCTTAAGTAAGTCAAGTAGAGTTGTTATAATGCCCTACACATAACCCCACTGTACAATAATGTTCCCATTTGTTATAAAATTTATGGGGGAAACCGGTTACACAAAAATTTTTTCAAGACTTTTGCAACCTATCCTCCTGAAAAAAAGAAAAGACGCCAGCGTTTTTGAATACGAAACATATGATTTAAGTAACTGAAGATTGAGGTTCTATGCACGCCATTGCACTTCGCCTGGTCTGAGCTGGCGAAGGCAAGTCTGGCGAAAGAGATAATGTTCAGTAAATTCCACGTTCACAACTAATGTTGGTGTAATTGGAGTAGATAATAAAATATGTTGCCCTGGGTAGTGTGTGAGTATCAAAGAATAAAGTTTGAGGAACTCAAACAGTGCAGGGAAGAGGACACAGGAAGAAATGTGTGAAAAAGCAATTTGCAGATGTGTGGAAAGATTTGTGTGTAGACCACCTTCCAATAATAAAATATAAACATATTATACTTGTGGGAGAGTTATGTACAATTCTGTCTCCTCTGCGTTGTTTCTGTGCAAGGAGGGGGAGAAGCCCCACCTTCTGTGAGCTGACAGACATGGGAGAGAGAAGCAGCAGAATACAAGCCACGTGTACAAGTTCCCAGAGTTTTCTATGTGGAACGTTAGTAGGGAACCCCCAGTGGCTGAAAAGTGTGCTTTCTTCAGGGTGCGGAAGGAAAGGGGGTCCTTGTCAGGGCTCTGATGACTCAATAGTGCTCATCTCAGGGAAAGGAAAACCAAAGGGAGTCCTTCTCAGGACTTTGAAGCAACTGTCACATACAGTCATAGAAAAAGTTTGGGAACCCCTTTAAGCCTGCATAATTATTTACTCCACTTTCAACAAAAAAGATAACAGTGGTATGTCTTTCATTTCCCAGGAACTTCTGAGTACTCGGATGTTTTCTGAGCAAAGATTTGTAGTGAAGCAGTATCAAAAGTGAAAAGCTGGCTGTGCAAAAATTTGGATACACTTGTAATTATGCTAATTTGAATTGCTCAGTACTGATTACTGGCAACAACAAATTGGTTGGATTAGCTGAAAAACAGTTTGCTTGTGAACTTTAGCAACGTTTATGCAATTTTTGACTAATTAAACACCTCAATGACTTCCTCACAAAGTTTGCAACCAAAACTTTTGTGAACGTTTGCAGTGTAAGTAATAAAATTTTGCAATCACAAATCATTTTTTACAACAAAATATTTAACAAAAATGCAGAGCAGGTGTTAAAGGTTAAGATTTGCAATGTAATAAAAGCCTAAGAAAGAATATACATTGTGACAGGCAAAATGTTTTACTCTATTACCATTGTTACCTTTTTCTCAAATAGGTTATTCTTTTTTTTTTCCTCAGTAAATGTTTCATTGATTTTTAACATACAAACTGGTGAGCAATATGCCACATTATAGAACAATAAAGGTTCTTTTGATATTTCACATTTGTTAAACATTTCTGTGATATTACTGTATATAATGTACATCCAAAACATAACATTCGTAACATGATTAAAAAAAAAAGAACTCACATCAACAGAAATAATAAATATACCTGTTATGTGTATGGAAATGACCTTTCTCTGTTTATGTTCTATAGTAATAATAGATTAGGTGGAAGCCTACCCCCATATCTATATTCAATCCAAGGTTGCCAGGTTTTTAGAAACAAAGGATGTTTATCTAGGGTTATACTGGTGAGCTTTTCATTCACAAGAATCCAATAAATTTTCACTTTTACATTGGGAAAACTGAGAGCCTCACAGGGCTTGAAACATGTAGTGCTGAGAATAAAAAACAGAAGTTTGAGCAGTAAATCCTGCATTTCACCTGTTCTTGTTAACCACATACAAAGAATACCACGTGATGGAGCAGGCCATCCCCCTGCCAGGCACCCCATGCAAGCTGGCATGGTGAACAGGCTCATGAAGGGGGGGCTCACAGATCTCCCCCGCTCTCTTGCACAGCCACTGGCACGGGGGATGGCCTGCTCGAACACAGTAAATACCAGCGCATACACGGAGCACAGGAAGAAGCGCAGCTCTGGGGATCACTGCACCTTCACCAACAGATAGAACTGGTGCACCTCCAGCCCACGTCCTCCTGGTTGTTGTGTCTGAGCAGGCTGGGCATCATGATCCGGTTGTGCACAGAGGGATGGAGCAGCTCATCGCCTTCCACACGCTGTCAGAAGAAATTGAGCACTGCATGATGGATCCTCGTCGCCCTGTCACCTTTGCTGTAGAGGACAGGAAGCAGAGTTTCTGTAAGTTATTTATTAATAAAGGATTTGCTATTTTAAAGTTTAATTTGTCATTGTGTTTTTATTTTGTTCTACACTAACACATTTGTAAAACATTTTTTTTGATGTTACTGTTCCTTTAAGTTCAACCAGGGTTGTTCCGTTTTTCCTCTTCCATACCTGTTCCTAATTCCTTGTTCCAAGCTTTATGTATGTATGTATGTAATTCTGATTAGATTATGATCAATACACCAAGCTTGGACTGAATACCTGGAGTGAAGGGGGATTTGCCAGGATAGGAGTAGGTGATATACAGTATGTGTTGAGAGGAGAGTGTGTTTATGTGCTATTTGGTCCCATAGACTTGGTGAATGTTTAAAAAAAAAAAAAAAAAAGCTGCCTACATTCAGCCATTTAGGTTGTACTACCCAAAATAGAGTGCTTGCTTTATAAGGGTTGGTAAGAAAGCCCACTAAGTAAGTCCATAAGGGGGCATCTATGTTATTGTGTGTTGGAGGTATTGCTAGGAGTTAAGCAGCTACAATATATAATAGCTAGTTATGAGTGAATCTACCCCGTTTCGCTGAAATATTCACGAATTTTAAGTGAAATTGGCGAAAAAATTTGTGAAACGAGTCACGGCACATTTTTGACGTGCGTCGCATCAACTTCGACGCGTGTCGCGTAGTTTTCGTCACGTTGCGTCAAAAATTACGCGCAACTCGTTTTTTTTTTCAGCGAATTTTCACCAGCCGAATTTTTTCTGGCGTTTCGCGAATCATGGGAATTCGCAGCGCATTCGCCCCTGGCGAATAAATTCGCCATAGGGGATATTTTGGCAATCAACATGTTAGTAGATAAGGTATCACCCTGGGTAATCTAGTTGAACATAGTAGTTAACTGGGGAGTGGTGGGGATATGGGAAAACTTTCTATAATAACTGATCAGGAATGTACTGTCATTTTCTAATAAGTATTAATGCTATGTAACAAATTAATGTTTAAAGGCAAAGGTGGCTTTTAATTTTTTTTACATTTTTTTAAAAAAAGTTTGAAGCAGATAGAGTGGGGAAAACACTAAAATTCAGATATGCAAATATATGAAAATGTATTCCTTAATCGTTCTTTAGTTATTGCTGGTGCTGACATCATTAGTAGTAATTGAAAACAAACATTCAATTCATGTAAGCATACATGTTAATCCAGAGAAAAACAAGAGTGGAAAGAAGGTGATAATTTCTTTTTATGTAGACATTATTATTATTGTTGGAGCATTTCAACCTGAGAATATATATTATTCACTATCATTTTGACACAATAAAAAAGGGACTGAGAAACATGCATTCACTTTCTAAAAATTTTTTAAAAGGTTTAAATGGCACCAATCATAACTAAAATCATTTGCTAAGTAAATACACTATGTGAAAGTTTAAGAAATCCGATTTTTAAAACAGTTCACTATACCTTCTGCAAAATCTCCCCTAACTCCACTGCAGTTCTAGTTGAGGCAGGCATCTTGGATTTTACTGACTCCTCCTACCTATATCTTCACAGCCAACTCTTGCTCTGAAATTTTGCACATGCTCAGTTGAAATTTCTTGCTTGCCTAATAAACCTTCTAAGCTATTTTGAAATCTGCCAAACTGCTGTGTTAGTGCTGCCACCTTCTGGAAATTCTGGGTAGAATACTCAGGTCAGTGCTACAATCCAAGCATGCTTGTGAACTCATTTGCATGTTGTAGTCACAGTATGGACTCCCTCAGTGAGAGACCCCATTTGACAAAGAATGGAATTTTTTAAAAACTGCTGTTTCTTTCTTAAAAAACTGTATATGTAGTTTGATTAAACGTGTTTAGTTTGTACCGGTCAGATTGTTAATATGTGTTTGATTTTGGCTGTGATTGGTGCCCTTTAAGATTAAACCAGCATGCAGAACAAGCAATCGCCTAAATGTTACTGTAAAAAACCTGATTCTAGTGACCAAGGTCAGCTGACCTTGGGGCCACACCCGGTGAAGTTTGGACAATAATAAAAGGGAGAGGAATACCAACCTCTAGTACAATATGTTTATATAGAACCAGTATGTTATTAATACATTTAAGAGGCAAGTTGATCTTTAGTGTAACTTTTTGTTACAGTGGAGCCTACAATATCAATTTTAAATAATCCAAAAATACAATATACTGTAAACTACTCTTTCAGTCTTTGCTGGGAATATGTGAATCTTTCAATATCCTCAAAGTATATGTATATTAAAGAAAGTCATACCACTAGTGATGGGCGAATTTATTCGCCAGGGTCGAATTTGCGGCTAATTCCCGTGATTCGCCGCTGGCGAATAAATTCGCGAATCACCAGCGAAATTTTGGCAAGGGAAATTTCGGCGAAAAAACGAGTCGCGCGTCATTTTTGACGCGACGCGCGCAGAAAACGACGCGACGGGCGCCGAAAACGACGCGACACGCCGAAAACGACGCGACGCGCGTCAAAAGTGTCCCGCGACTTGTTTTGCGAATTTTTCGGCGAAGCAAATCGCGGGAGATTCGCCCATCACTACATACCACTCTTAACTGCAAGAAAGCAATAAAAGTATATAGTTTAGTATTTAGTGCTTCAATTATGTACCATACTGTATATGTGAGTGTTGAGAAAACAGGTGCAGAAAAATGATGTTCTGCGGGGATTAAAAAAATCGCAGGGATTTAAAAAAAAAATTGTAATCATAAATCAAGTAGGCTTAAACCCAAACCCATAAAGCTTGGGTATTACTATATCAGAATCTCTCTCCAAAAAATAAGAATTTCCGTTTTTAAGAACAGTTAAAGAAAAACCAGTGACATTTTTTTTCAAGTACTTTAATGATTGTAATGTTAGGGTGCAAAGCTGGGGAGGTGCCTGGCACATACCTTCTCTGCCTTCTACCCCTAGTCTGGTCCCCTCTCTCCACTCTCATGCCAGCTGTTCCTGGCTGCCAGTGTGCACCTATCCACATGAGAGGTGGCTTGACCAACCAGATTGTCTAGGGTGCCTGACCGGCCAGGTTGCATCGGGTGCCAGACGTGCCTGGCCTGACTGGCCCTGCACTAACATTCAGCCAAATTTCTGGTGGAAATAAGTATATAGTACCCCTTAAAGCAAATGTATCAGAAAATAATTATGGTTTCCAAGGTGGAATCAAATTTTCCCATATTCATGAGACAAATGTACATGCTTACATTTGAGTATAAAATTTGAGATTAAAAACTGCCAAATGTAATAAAGTTATTGAATTTAAATGATGAGAAAGTTTTGAAGCATATACCTAAATCAAAGGATAGAATCTAAACTGAATATAGTAATTAATTCTGCATCTTAAATTCCTAACTGCTCACACTTAAATATAATCAGTTCAACTGAATCTATTCAATTCAATTTATTTTCCGGACTAGATTTTAATGATATTACCCAGGTACTCTGTAGAACTAGACAATTAAATGTGAGTTTCAACCTCTCTCTTAGTTTAATTATTCCAAACTGTCACTTCCCTTATTTTCATCTTCTATCTTTTACACTTTCTTGCTAGCATGATAAATAAAATAAAAAGGGATTGTTTTTTACAATGACATTGCCAAGAATACATTGTGTTGGTAAAAGTTGTTTGTCACTAGTGATGGGCGAAATTTTCGGCGAAACGCTCACAAAAATTTGCTGCGTGTTTCGTTTCGTCGCGCGTCGAGTTCGCCGCTTCACTTCAAAACAGCACAATCTGTGCAGTGAAAAATATTTTTAAAAATAAACGAATATATATTAAAATATGCCTTTTTAATTTTTCACTATTTTAAATAATAATCACAGATGTTTTTAAGAAGCTGGCAAAATGGGATGCCTTTTTTTCTTTTGAAAAGATTAGAGTCCACTAACAATGCAGGGCATGTGTGTATACTAAGTGAAACACACGTGTAAATTGCTCTTCTCATTGACTCCAATGCTATTCAGCACATTCACACACAAAGCAAAAGATGCCATTTTTTACAATTTTTTTTCACATTTCCATACCTCCCAACATTTTGGAAGTAAAAAGAGGGACAGCATTTTTTTTTCCATACGTAGCGCTGCAACATTTTGACCACACCCATTTTTGTGGTCACACCCACTAATTAACATGTTCGTTTTACCAAATTTGGCAGGTTATGAAAGTTTGAAAATATTTCTCCTTATCTAAACTGTTACAAATACAATCAATTACTTATTTTATTATATCAAAATTGTTAAAAAGCATCTTTTTTGCACCTGTTAGCTGTTCTTCTAGGCTCTCTGCCAAAAGCCAATTAAGTTAGAAACTTTGTTTCTTTTTCTGGCTATTCCGTGCAGAGGAAAGAGGGACTATCCAATACAAATGAAATGAAGGACTGCAGGTTGCGCTGTCAAAAGAGGGAATGTCCCTCCAAAAAAAGGGATCGTTGTGGGTATGCATTTCACATGGCAGTTTTATCACATTGCACTGTGCGTCAAAACTATTCTGACGCGCATCAAAATAAGCGCGCGTCAACTTAGGCAACAAAACATCAGCGCGACTCATTTCACGAAGTTTTCGGCGAAGCGAAACGCCACAGATTTGCCCATCACTATTTGTCACCATAGAAAGTCCAGGCTGATATCCAGTATTCAGAGAAATGCTAAACATGTTTGTTAATTTTTTTAAGTTATCTTACTAAGAGAATGACCTGACAGGATAACTTAGAAGCTGCATATGGTTATTTCAGTATCTGAATTATGAAGTAACAGTGCACCTGTCTCTTCACAGATGCATAGATTTAGGCAGTTATCTTACACATTGTTTTTATACTATATAATAAAGTATCCTTGGCCTTAAGTTACTTGAATATAGCAAATAGCTGCAAAAAATGTTGTAGATTAATAGGATTTAGATTCTTTCATACACACACATACATGCACACACGAGCACACACCCAATCCCTATATATTCTTGTCAATTAAATTCTACTAACTATACCAATGAAATGCATGTGAAATTATAATAAAATATTATACATTTTTGAGTTTGCTGTGTTGAATGTATTATACAGAGCTAGTAAAACAGCATTTCTATTTTTCTATAGATTTTTGAATGCATATATATAGGGGCACATTTAATAAGCTCGGGTGAAGGATTTGAATGCAAAAACTACGAATCTCTTTGTTTTTGGCTTCTTCGACCATTGAATTTGCTAAATTCGGTCGAATCGCATGATTCAAACAATTTGAATAAAAAATTTTCGATCATTCGACCATCAAGTACTTTTCCTTTAAAAATTCCTTCGATTGCCTACTTCACCAGATTAAACCTATATTTGCCTATGGGAAGCTCCCATAGGCTTTTTCTAAGTTTTTTTGATTGAATAAAATCGTTTGAATCTCACAATTCGTATGATTTTTTTCAAGAAATCGAATGATTTCTATTTGATCGTTCAATATATTGAATAGCGGTAAAACTCTACAAATTGGATATTCGAATTCAGAGGATTTTAATTCTGGAAAAAGGTTTTTAACCCTCAAAATTTGACCCTTGATTAATCTGCCCCATAATCTTAAAGTGCAAACTTATATAGTGTGTATATACTGTGCCCTTAGACAACTAAATATAATGAAAGTAATAATTAATGAGTACCCTCTCTATACTCACCTTAGATGGAGTCATTTTACTTGGGACAAAGAGAAATATTTAGCTATGGTAGCATTTGTAAATTGCTATAGTAAAGGTATTCAGACAATAATGGTATTTGCTTTTGTGAGCATACCTACAAATTTAGGGTTTTGAAAAGCTTTATATTTTCTATCATAGAAGATATAATATATTGGTTAGTAAACCACACAGCAATACCTTCTCTTAAACAAAGGTGGTTCATGTTTTTGGGTTCTCCCAAAAATATGTATCACAGTAATTCCTTTAAACAATATAAATTTTTGAACATTACCATTACAAGACTGAAACTGAATAAAACAAAGTCTGTCAGACTACAATAAAAATTAAAACAAAACATGCTGATGCAGTACAATATTTAGAAACTTGTGTGGAAAGACACACAAGCTTTCATGGACAACCATACAGTACAGGCAGATGAAAGAACAAGAGGAAACTTATTTGGAGAAAGAAGCAACCCACATCATAAGCAACCTATTTCAACTCTCAAAAACATGGAGGCCTTCTTACAGCTAATAAAAAAAGCAGGAAATCGATGGATGGAACACTTTAAGGAAATTTTAAACAGACCTGCTCCAGAGAAAGGAGATGGAATACAGGAAGTTAAAGAAAGACCTTGAGATCAGTACAGCAACACCAAAGAAGACCAGTTAATGGCAGCTATGAAAAAAAGATCCTGGGTGTGATAAGATTAATTCAAGGATCATATTTGGATATATTTGATTATTATTATACATTAGAAAACAAAAAATCCCAATTTGTTTATAAGATGTTATTCATTCAAAGCACCTACATCCAAGTACACTCCTTGCACCCACATACTTTAATACTAAGGGGTCCTTTTACTAATAATCGAATGGTTTTCCTATATTCCTTAAAAGCACTAAAATGGCAATTCAGCAGCTTTAAGGCGGTGAAGTGTTGAATTCAAAGTTTTTAAAGAGACATAACTTCAAAATTCAGATTTTCTAATTTTTTTAATTCAAATTGGATTTTGGGCTATTGGATAGTCAAAGTAAAATCTGAATTTTAAAAGTTAAAATTTTATTCGAAAATTATCTTTCACCTTTTGTAAATTTGCCCCTATATGTAAAAAAACACAAAAACATCTAATTCCAAACTTTGTGAAGTAAAACTTATCAAGGGACTATCGGGAGGTGCCCCAATCATATCAGACCACTTTAAATCAATTCAGACTTTAAGATATTTTTAGGATTTTTTTTTTCTAGGAATTGTCTCACATTTTTAGATGTTTTCAAGGTATTCCTATTTTTTTGCACATAATTTTGCGTGTTTTTTCATTCATCCTTTTTATATTAGGATCTTTTAATATATTCAAATCGTCAACATGTGCAGTCACACAATTATAGCATTTTAAATGAGAAATTATGATTTCACCAGCTTGCTTCAAATATTATGTACAATATCATTTGTTTTGTTGTTTGTCTGCTAATCAGCACGCTGCAACAATGATGCTAGAATTCTGTGAAAAAATGCTCAAACCTGGGTAAAAAAATGCAAATTGCATTTATAAAAACCCTAGTTGTCTGTTGTTTTTCCAAGAAGTTGGGTCCCTTTCACAATATTATTGGTTGTTATCTGCTGCTGTGATGCCTCAGGAGTGAACATTTGGCTCTAGGCTGATGGATATATGGCATAGAGTTAATTTATTCTGCTTAAACCTATTGAGAGGCCTGATATAAACACAAGTTCAACAGGAATAATAAAGCTGAATCTCATAGGATCTAGCACATGTTGTGTGGTATTGATTTTTTTTCCACTTTAAAAATCTCCTGAATCTCAGAAACAAACAGACTGTATTGTAGACCTCATTTTCCTTCCCCAGTTACTGCAGAGATAACATCATTAGTCTCATGCGTTATTAACAGCTACAAAGTGAATTTAAATAGAAAGATGTCAACACAGCAGTAACAATAATTGCCTAAGCATTAACACTATGCTTCTCAGATTTTCTTTTTATTTAGTCCAGAATAATATAATATTACACTGGATAAAAACATTACTGAAATGCTGAAAGTTGCCAGCAAAACCATAAAGTAGTATAGTTTTGTTAAAAAAAAAAAAAAATTCAACCAATGTTGATTATGGACAAAAGTAGGAAAGGCTTCAAATGTGAATTTTAATAGTTTTCTTTCAATACACCTGGTTTCAGCTGTAATTTCAATGAACATTGACTGAATGCATGTTTTGAAACTTTGTTGTTTTATTTACAATAAAATGCCTTTTTTACTGAACAGTAGACTCCTTTAATGCAGCCTAACAGTGGAACTAAATCTGAAAATGCAGCTGCTTAGACTGATAAACACCTCAGAACTTTCAGTGCCAAGTTCAAACAAGTAAAGGCATTGTACTTCTCCAAATTGCAAAACTGCAAACCTTGCTAGATGCACTAGTCCCCTTTTGCAATAAGCAAAAGGAAACAGGGTTGGACCTAGACCTGCACCTATCTACAGCCCGCAATGTCCTTTAAGCTAGTTCAAGATCACAGCCACAAATACAGGACTGGTATGTGCAGGACCCAGAGGGGGGGGGGTTGGGACTGAGGTGGGGGACCTATAGGGTGTAGGGGGTGGTGACCCTGTTGTAGAAGTTCCAGTAGGTCTCTGACCCACCAGTCTGATGCTAGAAATAAAACACCCAAAAAAAGTAAAAAAAACTTGAGAAATGTGTGAGTGAAAACAATTCTAAATAAAATATAGTAAAGTGTGTAAAAATTATATATGTGTGTGTGTGTAGTAGCACTTTTTGTAGACATTCAGATCACTGGCTTTGAGGTTCTCACATGATCGTTTGAGTATGCAGAGTGTCCAACAGGGATCCGACAGAGTGCATGTAGCAGTTAGGGGAAATGCCAGTATTGCCAATATTCTCACTGTTCCCATTGGCTCCAGAGACAATCCAGTTCCAGCAGCAAAAATCTCAGACCTCACTGCTCAATGCCTAAAGGGTTCTGAGTAAGAATTTAAAAGTCAGAGATTGGCATATAAATCTGGAAGTTCTATTGAATGTATTTTAATGAGACAGATTTGGGATGCAAGGAATTTTCGAAGTGGTATAAAAGGTGGAGAGATCAATGCTGGTTTTTTTAACCCAGCACCACATTACATTGGGGACACATTTACTAAGGGTCGAAGTGAATATTTGAAAAAAATTCTAATTTAAAAAATTCTAATTTGAAGTCATTTTGAGCTACTTTGACTTTAGAATAGGCCAAAATTTGATTAGAATAGAAAAAATTTGAAAGTCGAATTTTCAAAGTACTGTCCCTTCGACTTCGACATTTCGCCACCTTAAAGCTACCGAATTGTGATTGTAGCATATGGGGGACCTCCTAGAACCTGTCCTGAAATTTTTCTAAGTCCTAAGAATTCGAACTATTTAAGCGATTTTTAGTAGATCAAAAATGGACCTATTCGATCTTAATAGGTCCATTTTCGATTGAAAAAGCAATTTAAAAAAACTTTGATGGTCATATTTTGAAGTTTTTTCACTTCGAAAATTCGGCCATTAGTTAATCTGCCCCATGACTTGTTTGCACGACTTGTTTTGTCAAGTCATGCAACGCGCGCCGCGTCCAAAATGAGACTTGCGGTGTTTCGTGAATTTTTCGCCAATTGACGAATTACTCAAAAAATCAGTGAAAAATCTTTAAAAAAACTAGCAATTTTGATCCCCCCAAATACGCCTGCTTCCATTCGCACTTTTTGACACAAGACAAAGAACTGGTCATTAAGCCTGCAGATAAGGGTGGTGGAACTACTAGACCAGCTCTCGGATATCTCCACATATCGATCACTACCAGGGGACCCCACCCTAGGATTTAAACGGGCATTTATTCTTGTAAGAAAGCCCTCACAACTCGACTTGACAAAACAGTACCTACTGAATTTCTGACTGAGCTTCTTGAGCTGACATTGACTAGAAATTACCACTGATGGGCAAATTTATTTGGCAGCCGCGAATTTGTGGCGAATTCCCGCAATTCGCCGCCGGCAAATAAGTTCACAAAAAAATTTGCCTGCCGAAAATTCACTGGCGTCGAAAAAAACCAAGACGTGCGTTAAAAAAAAAACCGCGATGCTCACCGGAAATGACGCGACTCGTTTCGCAAATGTTTTGCCAATTCGCAAATTTTAATGGAAATTCGCTAATTTTTCAGCGAAGAAAAATGGGATAGATTCACCCATCACTAGATTTGAAAATACCTTTTATCTGCAGACATCGGGGACAGTTATGGGCAGTGCCCTGGCACCTTCATATGCCAACCTGCTCATGTTACAGTACGAACAAGAAAATATTTTAAACAGAGCTGAGGAAATATCATTCTATACCTCTGCTATATTGATTTGTTTCTCATTTGGAAGGGTGACTCTACTTCATTGCAAGCTTTTTTTTGTACACAACACACTGGATACACCCATAAGACTGACATTACATTTTGATAGCCAAAGTATTGAGTTTCTGGGTGTAATTAACTTTGAGACACCTGACGGTTTGAAGACTAGCCTCCAACAGATCGCAACACGATCTTACATGTTGCTATCAACCAAACCACCTGCCTCCACTAGAGCCATTCCATTTTTATAAATTTCTGCAGACTAAACGGAACAATAGTGATCCAGAGCGCACTAAAATACTACGAGAGACTTACTTGAAATTCACAGAAAGATGCTATAAGGAGGACCTATTACAAATTCAATTACAAAGAGCCCATTCACAATTGGATTTAATCAAGAACAAACCACACACCGATAAAACCAGGAATCCGCTAATTTTCACTACTACTTACTCTCATATCTCTAGAGACTTGAAAAATTGTGTGCAAAAAATTGGCCGATTATCTCTATGGATGATACTCTGTCCCTGCATCGTGCTCCTTTACCAATGTTTGGACATAGCAGGAACCACAGCGTTAAAGACATTTTGGTCAAAAAGGACTTCATTAGCAAAAATAAGTAACCTCTAACTGGTTGACTGGCCAACAGAAGTTGGGGTGTGATCGGTGTCCGGACTGTACTACATGTAGATCCATGCTCACTGGAAAGGACTTCCCCCCCCCACTATCCCCATACGGTCAAATAATTTAAAATACAGAATCGGTTTACTTGCACCTCATCCTTTGTGATATGCATAATCACATGCCCATGTGGCTTGTACTACGTGTAAAAACCACTACTACTCTACGAGATAGAATAGTCAACCACAGATCTGCCATAAGCAAAGCTTTAACAGAAAAAAGCTCCAAACATTTTTTGCAGTTGGGCCATGGTTTGCCCACCTTTCGCTGCATGGTGATCGATTTTAAACCTCAGCTCCCAAGGGGTGGGAACAGAGACCTAGCCCTTCTCAGATGTGAATCCAGGTGGATATATCGCCTAGAACTAGATTCGTTTGAACAAAAGCCTCCCCTTCGGCTGCTTTATAGGATCTCTGATGTGGAAAGATAAGGACATACATAATGAACTGTTCCGCGGACCTAGAATGTGAACCCTTATCTTAGTCTCATGTGAACAAGTATCAGTGTTGACTGTTTTGTTGCATTTATTAGCTTCTTCATAGCTGATACTTGTGCAATAACCTAATAAACGCAACCGTATCTCTTTGTGAGAGCACATGTATTAGCCACATAAAAGTCCTCTTGTTATCTTTATCCTTATCTTTATGTTTGTGCTCTTCTTCCTATCTTTGTTACTGTATAACTTCTGCATGCACCGAAGAGACCAGATGGCACCAGACTCCGTTGGTGTTTAAGCTCGATGGGCCCCAAATGCACAGTATTATGTGGTTTGTGACTGAAGTAGCCTGTGTGATTAATTCTTTTGCGATAGACATTTACCGGTGGATTAGAAACCATGTTTATGTGGGGCACACAGTCTGTATTTCGATTTAACTCTGGCATATGGCCAGACTATGAGTATACAAAATCAGTGTTGCTAGGGATCACTGCCATAGCAAACAAGACTGCGGCTCCTTATGAAAATGTCCCCACCATGGCCAAAGTGGCTGGTTGTTCCCTACTAAAATAATATAATATGTGCATTGTTATGGATCCCTGCGATAGCAACCTCAACGGTGGCTCCTGATATGGAAGGGCGCATTCTGCATGTTATACTTAGGCTTTGATACACAGTGCTATGGTAATCCGTGCTCCTCTGGACACACCCACCAATGTACTGAGATAGGCCGGGACACCCGTCAATATGGTCTCCTGCCAGGAGTCAGGGGTGTGGCTTTACTACCGGGATGGTGCTCTGCTGATTATTCTAAAATCTTTTAACTCTGGAACTTTTTCTGTCCTACTTTGTTTTTCCTTCATGCTAGTACCAATCTCCCAATATCTTAATGGCAATTCTAAAAATAGTCCACAATACGATATGGCCACTACTATGGTTGCCTAGCAACCCTGAGTCACGACGCATTTAACACACAAATCCAAGTGGCTGCATCTGTGTGTATGTATATATATATACAGTATATATATATATATATATATATATATATATATAATATAGTCCATTTTAAAACCGGCACTCTCGTCAATTATGCCTGGGTAGGCTGAAACGTTGGCCCAGTGCTCGCTATACAATAAAACATTTTTGGAATCTTTTAAGACGTGTGTGTGCGGATCTCTTTGGAAAAAGTTGGTAAATATGTATATATATATATATATATATATATATATATATATATATATATATATATATATATATATATATATTGCCTAGGACAATTCCCACTGACTTCTAAATATATTCAGCACTTTCCGATACCAACATTTTGCATTCAGCTTTTCTGAACTTTGTAGTGAAAAAAACTGTTAGAATTTAAAAAAATTGAATTTCAACTTTGATAACTCTGTCTCTTAGAGTTTATGTAATAATGGAAGTAAGCAGCTTATAAAATGCCACAGTTGCCCTCAAATGTTGTCTTTAAATAACTGCTGGCTATTATCCACAAACATAAATGGTAAACATAAAAAAAAAAATGTTATTACTCCCTTCTGTTGATTACTCCTTACATCCGTGTACAGTAGTATGTGGTTCAACATATTTAACAAAATGCTACAAACCATCTCCACATGTCCATGTGGACTTTCCAAGATGAAGATTTCAATCACCTATTTTTTATTTGATGAATAGTATAATGATATGAATGCATAAATAGTAGAATATAATTTATTGTTTAGTACTACATACTGTATATTAGGGAGCAGATTTATCAATGGTCGAATTGAAAATCTGAATTAAAAAAATTCGAATTTTGAAGCAATTTTTGTGAACTTCAGCTGTTGAATAGGCCAAAATTTGATTCAAATTGAAAAAAATTCGATTTGAATTTAAAAACTTGACCATTCAAAATTCAAAGTATTGTGTCTTTAAAATATTAAAATTTGACCCTCCGCCACCTTAAAACTGCTGAATTGCTATCTTAGTCTATGGGGGACCTCCTATAACCTTTATGGAGTCCTTTTGAAATTTTTGAGAATTCAAATTATTTGGAGGAAATTGTTCAAATCAAACAATTCAATAGAACGATTTGAATTTGATAACAAATTTACCTATTTGATCAAAAATGGTCCATTTTCGATCAAAAAACACTTTGAATAAAATTCAATGTATTTTCACTTCAAAATAACAACCCTTGATAAATTTGCCCCAGGTGTCATTACAGAACACAAATATGAGCACAAATGTTTCATGAGTTGATCCCATTCATTATAGGTACTTGTGTCCAACAATGGTCCATGCACTTTTATAACTGAGCCAAACTCTATTGGATAGACTCTGCCTCTTCTGCTGAATTGTGTGCCAGTGTGCCTATTGATAATGTCGAAACTTGAAGCTATTGCTTCCCAAAATGTTTTGGTAACTCCTAGGTTCTCAAATCAATTTTCAGTTGTGCCAAAATAATCACATGAAAACATAATTTAATGGGGAGCACAGGAAGTTTTTCTGTGTCAGCGGGGGCCAGCGGCACCCACAGGGGGGGTAGTCAGAGAGTCCAGGCAGAGTACAGTTCAGGGTAAATCCAATAGAATGGTAAAAGTCCAGGCAAGAGGGTAACAGGCAGGCAGAACAGATTCAGGGTCAGGAAACAGGCTGGAGGTCAATAACAGGTAAATCAGGATAACAGGAACACCCAGGAACACAATGCTAGATTGAGCGATACTCGGGCATCGAACCCGGGTCTCCAGCGTCCTTTTAACTTTGAATTTGGCGCCACAGCGTGTGACGTCATCGCGCGGGCGCTGCGGCGCCAGCATCCTTGTGCCCACGTGTAGCCCTGGACGCCGGATTCGTTCGTGACATTCTGTAAATGTTAGACATCATGTGCACCTGATTAGTTACCATAAGCATGGGAAATTGCATTCATTTTGGTGGCTCAGACTCAATAGCAGAAGATGACCGCAATTATGGTGCATTATTACAATCACAATCAAAATTTCCACTGTGCAATTGTGATTGTAAATGACCCTTACTGTTTTGTTGTTGCAATTTTGTTTTCAAATTATTTGCAGTAACTGTTCTATAGCAATTCACCAGTATCTGGGTTTTTAAATAATAAAATAACAATCCAGTTTATAAATAGTAAAATCTATTCCCTGAGCACAGTTATTTTCTAAAAACAATACTTTTATCAGACAAGACAGACAATACTCAGCAAAGTTCAAAATGCTAAGAAGTTTGCTGAACTCTCATTGGCAAAACGTTTTCCCAAAATACAGTTGACAATCATGACATTCATGAATGAGATTTTAATACTTCATCCCATACAGTATGTTGTTGTATTACTCTTATGCTTCTAAAGCAAGGGATATGCAACAATCATTGACAGTAAATGGTAGCACCAACCAAGTGTCTGGTTTTTCTTCCTCTCTATCTTATACCATCCAGCAAAACACACAAACAGAAAGTTTGTAAGTCAAGTCATGTAAGTCAAGAAGAAAACGTTTTTTAACTATTAAGCAATGCAGCAGTATTTTAATAATTTCATGAAAAATATTTTTTTGAAAGGACAGGAATGGGATTTTATCAACTAAAATGATTAGGAAAAGAGGATGAAATAAAATTTATATTACAACAATTTTCTATTGCTTTTTACTTCAGACATTGCAAATAAGATAAAAAAATATACACACACAAGTTAATATTTCTGTATGCAGCTTGATTGACTGTATATGATACAACATTGGGAGAAGGCTCAAATTTTTAACATCAGACCTTTCACAGTTCTGGTCACATATTCATTTTGTTAGTCATATGAAAAAGTTTGGGAACCCTTCTCAGCCTGGATAATAATTTACTCTACTTTCAACAAAAAAGATAGCAGTGGTACGTCTTTCATTTCCCAGGAAAATCTGAGTACTGGGTTGTTTTCTGAACAAAGATTTTTATTGAAGCAGGATTTATGAATTAAATAGAATGTGAAAAACTGTCTGTGCAAAAAGTTGGTTACTCTTGTAATTTTGCTAATTTGAATGCATGTAACTGCCCAATATTGATTACTGGCAACACCAAATTGGTTGGGTTAGCCTTCAACTTTATAGGCAGGTGTGTCCAATCATGAGAAAGGGTATATAAGGTCAATTGCCAGTTGTGCTTCTGTTTGACTCTCCTTTGAAGAGTGACAGCATGGGATTTTCAAAGCAACCCTCAAAATATCTGTGTAACATACAGTCTTCCTAGTGGTCTAGTGGCTTACCTCCATGCATGCGGGAGCGCCGGCTATGCCTCCAGCGGGGACGCTCACCGTGTGCATCTTTCCTCCTGCTTGCCGGCTTTTCTAGTGCGCGCACGGCACACTTCCGGTTTTCTTAAAGGCACAGGTGCGCTGACGTAATGACGTCAGCGTGCAATGGCGCCAAATTCAAATGTTAAAAGGGAGATTCAGTCTGCAGCTTGTTGCCCGTGATAGGTTCAGTTTTGCTGAGTTCCTGGTGCCTATAGCTTCTACCTAATTACTGATCTGATCTTCTGGTGTGACCCCTGCCTGATTTTGACTCCTGACTTCTGTATTCTGTTCCTGCCTGTCTTCCAACTCTGATTCTGCCTGATCCCTCTGCTTGATTTACCTGGTTTGACCTTAGCCTGTCCCCAACTATTCTACGCTCTCTAATCCTGATTCTGGCCTGTCTGACTATTCTACTCCGCTTGTGCTGGTCCAGACCGCCTGTTCCACTTGGTGGTATTCTTCACCCTGTATCCTTGGCGAGACGATCGTGCCCCTGTGCTAGCCAGAACTCTTAGCTTTGCACCTCTCGATAAGTCCAGGTGGCATCTGAGTAAGCTGAGGGCTCCTCCCGAGGCCAAAGGCGGTCACTTAACTGGTGAAGCCGAGCTGAGACCAAGGTGCTTAGCAACTGTTCTGGTATTGGGTGCCGTTCGTGACAATCTGAAAACAAAGATTGTTCAGTATCATGGTTTAGGGGAAGGCTACAACAAGTTATCTCAGAAATTTAAACTGTAGGTTTCAACTGTAAGGAATGTAATCAGGAAATGGAAGGACACAGGTACAGTTGTAATAAAACCCAGGTCTGGCAGGCCAAGAAAAACACAGGAGTGGATTGAATGACTACAGACAATGCAAAGATCGCCTCCAAAGACCTGCAAGAACATCTTGCTTCTCTGTACATCATTCTACCATTTAGTGCAATTTGCACAAAGAACATCTATATGGAAGGTTGAAAAGAAAGAATCCCTTTCTGCACTCATGACACAAACAGAGTTGCTTGTTGTATGCAAAAGCTCATTTAGACAAGCCACGGTCATTTTGGAACAAATGACCCTAAACACACTTCAAAATCTACAAAGGCATTTGTTCAGAGGGAGAAGTACAATATTCTGGAGTATTCATCACAGTCCCCTGACTTGAATATCATCAAAAATCTATGGTAGGATTTGTAGCAGGCTTTGCACAGCAGCCATCAAATTTAATAAACTGGGGAGATTTTGCATAAACGAATGATAAAAAATACCGCCATCCAGAATCCAGACAAAGGCTATAGGAGGCATCTAGAGGCTGTTACATTTGCAAAAGGAGGCTCAAATCATGCATCTTTTTTTAATTGTTACTGAAAACTCCAATTTATACAGTTGTCACCTGAAAATTTCATTTTATCAGATTATCAAATGAAAACCAGCACAAATAGCACAAAACTATAGAAAATCCTATTTAATGTTCCAATTGTTAAAGGGACCATATGCCATTGACTTCTAAATGATTTCAAAAGCTGATTTTCTTTCCCTTTGAAACTCGACCAGAAAAATTGGCTCCAAAATGTTGTCACATTGTGTGGCTGAAAAGTAACTTTGCATTCATTTACACTATTTCACAATGAAACCTTCCGAATATCATGCTATCTAAAGATATTGACTGTACGTGTATGATATAAATGATTGTAAATAGCATTTTCTAGAACAATTTACTCCATAGGGGAGATACATTATGTATAGGAAGATTCCATGCTAGGAAGAAAATAGCTTGATATACATTGATATTTCCTTGGCAGAAATACTTACGCTCTAGGGATTGCAAGAGATAATAAAACTAAGCAACCACATGTTCAGAAAACAGCATTGTATTGGCAATGCAATCTGTTATTTAAAATAGCATGTTGAATGAAATAGCCATATGAAAACATGGTCTACTTTTGAGTACAATTGTCTAAAATCATGAATTAAATAAAACACGTTTGTATAATGTTTGTTTACTGAAATTGTAAAATTCTTAAAGGGAGAACCTTTTTTTTTTCAAAACATAGTTAAAGGAACAGTAACATCAAAAAATGAAATAGTCTTAAAGTAATAAAAATATAATTCAGTGTTTCCCTGCACTGGTAAAACTGCAGTGTTTGCTTCAGAAGCACTACTATTGTTTATATAAATAAGCTCCTGTATAGCCATGGGGATATCCGTTCAAAGGAGAAAAGGCTTAAGTTACACAGCAGATAGCAGATAAGCTCTGTAGAACATAATGTTATCTGTTATCCATTACTTATCCTGTGCCATATAGCCATTCTTAAATTTCCGCCATTGCTACTCAACAGCTTGTTTTTATAAACTATAGTAGCTGAAGCAAACAGATCAATTTTACCAGCGCAGGGCAACATTACATGATATTTTCTTTACTTTAAAACACTTGATGTTACTGTTCCTTTAATAGTGCTGTTCAATCACAATCCTGCATTGTTGGTTTGCCAGGTGACCTCAACTACAGATGAAGCCACTTTGGATTGTACATTTGACACAGAAAAACTTTACTCCTCTATCCCATTTATCCCACATAATACAGAATAATGTGTCACAGCTTTGGTATGCTAATGAAAAGGTTAAATGCATTAAATGAGTTAAGATAACTTTAGATAACACAGTTTCTTCAATTAGCCCTGAGTCACGACGCATTTAACTCACCAATCCCAGTGGCTGCATCTGTATGTTACTTGTCAGGCTGGCAATATGTGGGTTCTGGCAAATGCCAGAGGGGCTGTTATAAGGTGCCATAGAAAGTCAATATTTAGTGGGCTGTTGGGGACTGTTTGGGCCTCTGTGTGGGCTGATTGGTACCTGAAATGCAAGGGCCTATTTTGATTCTCAGTCCTGTGACTTGTCTTATGATAAACTTCAGTCTCTCCTTACTTCTGCACTGCAAGTTGGAGTGATATCACCCCTTTCGTCCCCCCCCAGCACCCTATCAACCAAGCAATGGAAAGGAAACCAGATAACAGCTCACTGGCACCTTTATTGCAAAAAATTCTCCTATGCCCCACCTAGTTGTACATAGTAAAACACCAAGTGAGTATGAGAAACAAAAGCTTATCTGAAAATAGTTCAATTGTGAATTGTTGACTCTTTCTGAAAGCACGGAATCAGATGTAATGACCAGTGATGGGCAAATTATGTCTGGTGACAATTTGCAGGTGTCAAAAGATTGAAGCTTTGAAGTTTTGAAATTTAAGATAGCAACATTTTATATGAATTGAATATATGTGTAATTTAGAAATAAAAAGTACACCATAAAAATCATAAAATCCCTTTATTAATATTGTCCACTGTATGTGTATCTAGTTATATATGTGAGAAGGTTTGCCAAATTACCATTGACTGCCTCAGCTGAAGAAGCGTTGCTTGGATGATTATGGATTCTGTGAAGCAGATTGTTCAAAATACAGTAGGTGCTAAATGATACCTGTCAAGTTACCAACAGCAGTCAATCAAAGGCAAGTATTCATTGTATTGCTACAAGATGATAAAAAAATACCTGGTTATTATTGGTTACTATGAGAAACTGTCCTGGTGCAATTTAGCACCTGCGTTTTTGAATAAACAACTATAATAAATAACATAGAGAAACAAATTATGGATACATATAACAGTTCACCTGTGAAAAATTGTGATAGATTATTGTGTGCTTTTCTTAGTTTACATTACAAATATTCAATTCCTGTATAGACTTAATTTTGGGATGGACAGGTGACTTTATTGTCTGTATTAGAAAATCAAGGGATGTATTTGCTCTTCCCATACGTTAAACGTCTGCAAAGCATTAGACTGGTGCACACTGCCTGGAATATTATTAGTCACATACACTATTAGTCACAAAACATTTGCATTTAATATTAATTTAAACCAACTATAAGTTGTATTAAAGTGTATTAAAGTGTATTAAAGTGACACACTGCAGATTAAATAGAAAATTCATCATTACAACTGATGGATGTTTATGTGCAGCCTGCAGCAATAATATCTGTGTATGCCAACAGAAGCAACAGCATGGAGACCATACTAATATTTGGGCCTCGTGCATATTTGATTTCATCTTGAGTTTGATTTAATCTAAAGTAGATAAAAAGTCATCCATGTTCCCTTTGTTCTCAGTAATTTCAAGGGTGTAAAGTAAGCTTACTAGTCGTCCCCTGGCACAGGCCCCATTTCGGGACCTCAGTCCCAGTAAGAAATTGCTCCACAAAGCATCCCCATCTTTAAAAAAGAGCAGTTGATCAGGGCCCCCACTGCATTATTGTACAGGCAGGGGACACAGGAGAGAGAAAGCAGGTAGTTGGATGTTGATATAGAAAAAAACAGAAGAGAAAACTCCGGTTGACTCTGGACTTGGCTGACAGATCAGGCAGGATGGTGTTCCCTATGCTGCAAATTCCCACGCTCCCCCCTCCTCCCAGATGATCTGACAGAATGCTATAAGGTTACAAATACCCTTAATTACGTCTTCTGCACAATTCTGTTTATTTTCTCCATCTCTTAACCCCCACTATTCCCTTATCAATCCTCTTGCAAATTTTTAGCTGGTTCACCTAGTTTCTCCCATTGTGCCACCATTACCCCTTCCCATACTTTTTAATTAGCAAATAGCCTCTATGCCATCCTACTATGGGGGAGATTCATCTAAGAGTGAAGTTCCACCACTAGAGGGAAATTCCGCAGCTCTCAGTTCATTTCTATGGGATTTTGAAAAGCCTATTTATCAATGGGTGAAGTGAAATTAATGGAGAGCTGTGGAATTTCCCTCTAGTGGTGGAACTTCACTCTTCAACTCACTCTTTGATGAATCTACCCCTATGAGTTTGGTGTATTATACATAGAATTGCCTCTGTGCCATCCTACTTTGAATTTTGGGGTATTGTACATGGAATTGCCTCTGTGCCATCCTACTATGAATTCTGGGCTATTGTACATAGAATTGTCTCTGTGCCATTCTACTATGAATCCTAGGTTATTGTACACGAAATTGCCTCTGTGCCATCCTACTATATTCTCCCTTGTCCCCAAATTTACCATTTGGCGTTGAAATCTGTGTGATGAATAGGCAAGGAAAAAAATTAAAGATAGAATAAGAGAGAGTTAATAGGTATTGCTTGAAAAAAAATGTAATCTAAGGGACCTGATTCAACATCCTCCAGGACATTTAACTGTTCCTATGTCACTGAACTGCAGGTTTTATTCTTTTGTTTTTTTTTCACAGAAACTGCCAGTTTTAAAATACTTTAAGTGGAGCAGAACACGGGAATGTTATAAAAAGCATTAATTAGGTCTTGACTGCTAGATTAATTTTATGTGTCAGTTGGCTCAGAATGCTGTTTAGAAAACAGTTATCCAACAAAAAGCTCTGACACTCATTCATCATTATGATTCCTTATCTTATTGTTTTCCAGCATCATGGTTCATCTTGTAGAACATGCCCCATCCACCTTTTATGAATTGTGCGCGAAGGATTTCCATATTTACCTTACAATGAAATAAGTCTGTTCCACAGTGACAGTGAATGAACAATAAAAAGCACTACAGAACTATATTATCGATAGTGATTCTACAGTTCTCTTCATTGTGAAATGAAGAAATAAGGATGGATGGCTTATCTATTCAGTGTAACACAAGAACTATTTATCCTTCATTTTACATGAAGGAATGCATTAAAAAATATCAATCTTCTACTATATACTTGCAACTATACAGTATATGAAATACAGTTCACATTTCATTTTATTTACCACTAATTTAGATATCAAGTGATTACCAATATTGCTTGATTACAAAAAAAATAACCTGTAATTTATTTAATGTAAACACCATTTCCATAAGCATCTCGCACTATATATAT
>CM044444.1:34310038-34328568 GCA_024363595.1 Xenopus borealis | reverse complement strand
ATTTAATGCATTTAACCTTTTCATTAGCATACCAAAGCACCTTTGTTCACAATGATGAACGCTTAATTGGATGGGATGCTGTGACGCAATTTTCTCTGTTAAATGGGACAAGTGGGATATCTGGGTTTAGTAATTCAGTGTCAAACACACAATCCAAAGTGGCTTCATCTGTACCTGTTATAAAGGTTTATATATATCTGAACTGTCAATCAAAAATTACCTGCCATGCCACTATACCTGAGGCATAGAGGTGGACCAGTCAATTACTTTCACTTTCTATTAAGTAAAGTGTGACTGCACTTCCCACATTCTCCCTTCTGTCCTCAGGCTCTATAATTGTGTAGGGCCCCCATTCTGGTGCATACACAAGATTTTTTTTGTCTTAATAACAGTGTCCACAAAATGGCTCCTGCCTGCTTACCATGATATTGTAAGTCCAATACTGAAGGAAACAACATTTAAACAATAAATAAAGTGTAAGTAAAGTTTATTTTGCTAACAAAAATAAAGGAAAGTGGAATTATTTATTAGGGTGACAGCTCCCCTTTTCAATACTATGCAAACCCATTTTATATTTACTGTACATATAATCTTTTCTAGTGGAAGAGAAATACCAGATTGCTGAACCAATATTTTATGTATTAAGAAGTATTGTGAAATGCTGTGCTATTTCAATTTGTTATTAAAGTTACTCCTCACTCTTGCTGGCTCTTGATGTAATTGCATCTTGTAAAAAAATCTAAAAGGTAAGGCAGGCTAATACAAAATCAGTAAACACAATATACATGACCTGCATACATTTCTGGCTTGAATAAAAATATTACAAACATTTTTTTAAAAAAGTATTAGCTTCAAAAATAAATATATTCATACAGCTATACATATGTACTGTACATAAATAAGGAAATGTCCTATACGTACATTATTATAGGTATATTATTATTTAACATATAAATTATATTGTAAAAAGAAAGCATAGAGCTAGTTTAGATAGATAGGAAATACTGCAAAGGAATACACAAGAAGTGCTGACTGTAGAGTAAGTTCAATCACTGTGTGGTATTGGGTAGCTGATTTGATTTATAAAAGATGTTCAAGATCATTTGGATCCATTGTTTGAAAAACAGTATGTTTTCTTGATAATAATTATATAATGTATGTTTCAAGGTCTGTAGATTCTGCTATTCGTGAAAATGTGTAGTGTTATGCATAAAGAAATAGTAGAATATTTAATTAATCAAATGAAGGTTGAGCCCATCCAGGGATGACTTTTGTGCAGTTGGCCAGCTTGAATATATTGTAATATATGGACAAAAAACACTTTTATTTAAGGGGATAGCATTTTTTAGTATCTATGTGCAAAAAAATGTTGTTTTTTATTACTAAATTACACTGTGTACATTACAAGTAATTCATTCTACCATTTAAAAAAAAATTCTGGAACCAATAAATGTATTCCATTAGTTGTAATACTGGTGTGCAGGCAGCCAGCTTAGTCATTAGCTATCAGAAAGAGCCAGCACTTTTTGATAAACGTTTGTTTATCAGATTTGAATATTTACCATTGAGTGCTATTTTTATATCTAACAATAGGATAGGTAAGGGAGCATCTGATATCTTGTTACTTTCACATAGTTCTGCTGATGGGCTGCTGGGTAGGAGGGAAGTGGGTAATATCATTTCAACTTGCAGTGTAGCAGTAAAGATTGACTGAAGTTTATCAGAGCACAAGTACTGTAACATGACTGATAAACTGACATGTCTAGCCCCATGTCAGATTTCAAAATTAAATATTAAAATACAATTGATATGGGGGAGTGCAGAAGATTTCTTATCTTTGCCAAACAGAGGGGGACATTGGTTGAATGCTTGTGGAAATATGCCAGCAGAGAGTTGTAGAACAAGTAGAGAAAATATATATGAATGAAATGGATTGAAAATTATCAAAAGCACAGGCAGTGTGATGGTTAGAGAAGTTAGAGAAGTCTCCTCAGTCAGAGTGGAGAACAATGTGAGTGAAGCAACAGCTGTGCAATTAGTGTATGGGAGTATACAGTATTGTACTTTCCATTGGTTTATAGGGAGAACATGTGGTAATAAGAATTCATTGAATCTTAACACCATAGTAAGTTAGTTGCCCGGTGACCAAAAATGTGGTATTAAACGGGGAAAAAACTTTGCTATCACCACTCAGGATTCGTTATTTGCAATCATTTTCACTAAGGGGCACAGTGACTATTCGAATAAAATTTGAATTTAAAAAATTCTAATTTCAAAGTAATTTTGGGCTACTTCGACTATCGAATAGGCCAAAATTCGATTTGAATAGAAAAAATTAGACAATTTTTTGCCGAATTGCCATTTCAGCCTAGAATTTTTTTCTAAGTCCTAGGAATTAGAAGGATTTGAACGATGCGATCGACAATATGAAATATTTTTATTTGAAAAAGCCCTTTAAAAAAATTCTATGGTCGGATTTCGAAGTTTTTTCACTTCGAAATTCGACCATTAGTAAATCTGCCCCTAAGTAATGACTTTTACAAAAGGTGAAACATCAGTCCTTTGGACAATACCCTGAGGCTATAGGTATAACCCGATTTGGTACACTCTTTTAAAAAGTGATTAACGCTTTGCATCCAAGGCCCTGAATTACCTTTGTTTATGAAAGATACTGGGAAACTGGGATAAGTGTATTGTCTCCTCCTAGTGGGCACTGAGGAATACACCTCAGGGGGAATTCCAATAGGAAACTAAAACAATTTAACTTTATAAAGGATACAAGAACAATAGAGTTAACAAGTAATAATAATAATATTCCTGCACTGGGGAACCGTGGATCTGTCTAGAACAGGGGTCCCCTACCTTTTTTGCTCGTGAGCCACATTTAAATTTAAAAAAGAGTTGGAGAGCGACACAAGCATGAAAAAGTCCATGTGGATGTCAAATAAGAGCTCTGATTGGCTTTTTGGCAACCCCTATATGGACTGGCAGCCTACAGGAGAGAATGTTTGGCAGGACATCTGTTTTTTATGCAACCAAAACTTGCCTCTAAGCCAGTAATTCAAAAATAAGCACCTGCTTTGAGGCCACTGGGAGCAACATCCAAGGGGTTGGAGAGCAACATGTTGCTCGCGAGCTACTGGTTGGGGATCACTGGTCTAGAACATAGCACAGTCTCTAACTCCACTCTGGGTTGACAACACAGTTCAGTTCACATGAGATGTCCCTTACCCCAAGCGGTGCCCCCCCCCCTGCTGCTTTGCTCTTTAAGCTTCTGAACAGGCCTCTGGACCCACTCCAACGCTAAAAGTTGGAAGTGTGGAGCAGTTCAGTGAGCATTCGCTGCACTAGCAAAACCGAATTTCCATAGCTTTTTGCCGCCCCTGGAAACTGACCGCTCCTTGCCTCATGGCAGGAGCTGACCTGCTTTCCCCAGACCACTTATTCCTCAGGTAGCACTACCTGTCACTGTACCTCTCCTTTAGGACATAGGCTGTCACCTGACCTCACACTGGGGACATACAAGGGTTGTAACAGGCAGCCAACAGGTGACTTGGACACAGGACAACGTCTCTCTTTTTAATCTAAAGCTCAAATCTTGTCTTGTCTTGTCTTGATTTCTCTCCTGCCTGTAACCGGGCTGGATGATGTCACAGACAGAAAAACAGGGGAAAGACTTGTCTGATCCCCCTACAAAGGCTTCAACACTCACTCATGCATATAGAACATGCTAAACCTAATGGGGACTGGTAAGTTGTTTCTCATAGTCTTTGCTTTCCTTGTCCCTGCCTAGCATACAGTATATTGTGATGGTAAAATGTGCAAAGGAATAGTCATTTAAGGATGCCTGAGACCCTGTCATAAATGGCCACATTCATATGAAAGCACTTTGTGGACCTTTATTGGCGTGTTGAATATATCTATTTAATGGGTTTTTTGTCAGTTTAGAGGTAATCCATGGCTACAGGTTACAATGAACATAAAGAATGTTGTATCCAATACTTTGTCTTGATGGTATTGCAGTGAATTATGGTAAACAAACTTGCTTTTTGCTTACAAGTTTTATAGTCATTACTTGCTATATTATTCTGTATATTTATGGTTTTGGATTAGTGAAGTCATTGTTTGTGTGATCAAAATATGTATTATTTCATTAAAAAGTGACAAACTGGGGTTCATTTATAAATTTTGCATAGCACAGAATGGGTTGCACAATTAACATATTTGCCCTATATGTGCTTATATTTATGAATCTGAACCAGACTGGTGCATTTAATGTACAAATATAATTGCACATTTTTATTCCCATGCCATTAGGGGCTTTTAAATGCAAATTGAAAATATTTATGCACACACTCAAGTTAGACCACAATTTGGTGGTGGATTACAAATTGGAAAAAATTACTGTAAACTCTATATTCTCACAAAATGACCACGCACAGTGGTCACGTTTATGCAAACACCCATCAAGCCATTTGCAAATATTTATGGACAATGCTCATTTCACCTCAATTGGCAAATAAAGGAAAAACAGGCAAAGCACTGCAATGCTTCAGCATTTCAGGGAAATCATTTGCAAATCAACCTTATGTGAATAAATATGGCTGCACAAGGTTTATAAATTACGCTCGCAATGCCTCTCATTGGCTCCATTTGGCTGTTTGGTTTAGGCTGTTTTATGCTGGACACTCTGTCTAATAAGTATCAATACAAAGAACGAAATACCTTATTTGTGATTTGGTGATTAAATTGGATCATCTTCAGGGAAATATAAGGCTTAACTGTGCACAACTTTTTGATGATATGCAGTTTCCTATAATCAGCACCACTTTACCATATAGGTAGATCCAAATATTAAGGACTATTGGAATTCATTTATATTCAGTCTCTAAAGTACATTTCATATATTAAAGATATTGTTTGGTGAGTAGTAGCCATGAATTGCACATATACTTATATTGTGGATCCTTCTGCTCAAGGCTGATACATGCAAAATAGAATAGAAAATTCAAGTACATTCTATGCTAATATAGATACCTTTGAGATCAAAAATATATACTGGGAAATATAAATGTAAATTATCAAAGATTTGCTTTAGTTTTCTTGCATAACATCTTGCCATTACCATCCTGAGTAAGAACATATAATGCATTGTAGATGGTGCTGCAACAGGCAAATAGTGATCATTTAAAAACAATTCACAGTTTGAATACTTCTAAGGATTAGAGAGCTAAAACAGTTACTTTACAGTTTCCTTAATAAAATTAAATCTAAAAGCATCTGTTGCCATTTTCTTACAAATCCTTTTCTCATTAATGGTAAAACCTCTATTTTAATGTAATTGCTTCCTGCAAAATGCAGCTGTAAAACTGACCCAAATATACAAACCAGTGAGAAGAGCTGAATAAAAACGAACACATTTAAATTAACATCTATGTTCTACATTTTGCAATTCAAAAAGTTACAGTAGAACTCTCATTTTATGTCTTTCAAAAATCTGTATACAATCCAGGAAATACATTATGCATTACATATTGGTGGGACCTAGTGATGGGCAAATCTGGGGCGTTTCGTTTTACCGAATTTTTTGCGAATTTACTGAGACATTCACGTAATGGCGAAAAATTCATGAAACGCCGGTGGCATCTCGTTTTGGACAATAAATTCTCCCATTACTAATGGGACAACATTAAAGAGCAAATCTCTTTGCTTTTTTGAATTTGTATTTGACAAGCCTCACAGGTTTATATTATATGGATATGTAGTTCTAGTAGTTTCTTTAATTATTATATTACAGTTATGGAAATCTGAACTCCATATCAAGATTATTAACATGTATTTCTATAGCGCCAGCATGTTGCGCAGCGCTTTATATTGCGTATTGAATTAGACCACTGCCATGATAAAGAGCTATTGACCCACATGAACTCCTTACTCACTTGCTCACTACTCATAGATGCACAATGATACAAGTGGATGTTGTTAAAGGAAAAGTAACACCAAAAAATTCAAACATTTTAAAGAAATAACAGTATACTATACTGTTTCCCTGCACTGGTGTGCTTGCTTCAGCAACTCTACTATAGTTTATGATAGTGCCTTTATCTGATAAGCAACTTCTAAGTGTCCCCTTAAGCATTTTAATTATAGTACTCATAATAATTTATATAGCTCCAGAAGCATTTTAAAGTAATGTTACCAAAAGTAAGTAAGTTGTACAGTGACTTACTTAGTATCTTCAGTTTTTTACATAAATGCAAGCTATAAAAATATATAAGTATTTACTTTATATGTTCATGTTATTATATAGTTTAAATTAATAAGTGGAGGTAGCGAGCAGCTCATTTAGTTGTGTTAGTGAATCTCTGATACACTGCAACAGACAAATTATATTAGTGCCAGTTGTATACTAAACACTAAACCACTTTAAAGGTGATCTGAACCCTTCATAAACATGTCAGACTACGCCTTCCTGAATTGCTAATGATACATGCTCAATTCAGAATGAATTTGAGCGCTTTGCACTTTTACATATATTGTAAATGAGCCTTACAATTTCAAAATACATGAAGATCTAATTCTACAGTAGTTACTTCAAGTGTATAGAGTGTATAGTAAAACTACAGACACCAACACTAAATTCTTTATATATAGATGAGTGATAACTAAACAAGGCTACCTTCAAAAACCCTAAAAAAATAGATGTTTTGTATACATATGTTTGAAAATAAGAGTTGCAAAAACTCAAAACGTTTTTCATTATTATATTAAAACAAATTCCTCCAAACTCCCATCCACAATTTTACCTTATTTATCAATAGAATAACTTGAAAAAGTCAGTGCCGGAAAATTGTGAAAAAATTTGACTCTTACAAAGTTTTCACATTTGATGCACAAAAACTATGATGCATGAAAAACAAGATTTTTTGGATTATCACCTGAACACCACAAATTTGTATTGTCATACAAAACCCAGTGTAGATCATGATATATAAATTTTAAAAGAGACATCTGCCAATGACTTCTACATGACCTCAATAGGTTTGAGATGTAGTATTTTCAGATTTGGACTCATAGCAGGGGTATAATAATTTGAGTTTTGTTTTCCCCTAAAAGTCTTAACCCTTCTGCAATGGTGCAATGGTAAATGCAGTGGCATAACTATCATACAGTAGACCACCCCAAATAATGGCATCCGCATTATGGTAGCTCGCTCTCCCCAGCGACTTCTGAAGTTTAAATTTAGCCGGCTCAATCAATTGAGGAAGGCTGAGAGTAAACTAGTGGGTGGGCTGAAGGGGAGGAGGGGTTCTGGTTAACTGTGTATAGAGGACATGAAGTGGGAGTGAGTCTCTTTCTCACTCTCTCAATCTACTTCACTCACCATTGATGTTTCAATGGGACCTGAAAATACAAACAAATTAAGGTAAAATTCTCAACTTTTAAGACAAGGAAATATATAATCAATTCTCAACTTTTACAATATGATCTAAGATTCAAAGATACATATAAACACCTACAATAAAGCCATACTGCAGGGCTAATTAATAAGCAATAATTATGTGTGCTACATGACTGCAAATGGCAGTCAAGAAGGGTCATTTACGAATGCAGTACAGTGTTTTGTTTAGCTACAATGCAGTATTGTATTCTAAACTTTCAGTGTAACTCCAGTTGAGTGGGTAGATGAGTCTGTAATTGAGCCCAATTCTTCTTCTGGTCTCTGGCTTATTCATTAGTGTATGATGCTTTAGGTGAAGTCTGTTGCATCTGTAGAGTCAACCCTTAAATAAACACCATGTTCAGGGTTCAGGGAAAGAGTATGAAAGCACAGAACTATATTGTAAATTGATATATTATTTCCTTAGAACACACACTTTTGTGAGACTTCAGATATTAGACATGTAATTTTGTTATGCGCAGTTATTGCACATTGAGAAATAATTGCACTAAAAGGAGAAATAATTCCTAAACTAAATTGTATTTCAAAGCGGTTACAGAAATATATAAAATGTGATTCAAATCTAAACATTCAGTAAAGCTTGTTTCATCTGTGTATACAACAAATTATGAGACAAAAATTATAGCAAAGAATAAAGAAATCATGGAGATTTTGCCTCTATATAGAAGATTTGGCAAAGCCTCTACATAAATATAAATGCCTGTTGGCATATTGAGTATGTGTTTATAGTTTAAACATTTTGTATGGGACAGATGTATTCCACATTTATGCTGCATTCCCCTAAAGTCTGGCCATATAAGGGCCCCTTAGTTTTACTGGAACTAGACTCCATTTCCTGAGTCAAAGCACAACCCCAAATTATCCCACATTTAGCCACTAGATGGCACTGTATTCTAATGTAAAATCTGAGGGTCCATTTTGTTATTCCTTACCTGAGCAGGCAGGAAGGGTGAAGAAGAATCTAGATGGGTCAAGTCTAGTTGGTGAAAGGCTACTCACTTTAATAGGTCACTCTAGGAATGATATTAAGTTTGAATGTTAGCCAAGCAGCTGAAGCACCACCTAGGTTGTGTTGAATGGGCTTAGAATACCTGTTACTAAATGCCCAGAAGTAGGGACTAAGGGACACATTTACTATGGGGACTAAATTCACGTGAAGGATTCGAAGTTCAATCGAAATCGTAGGATTTCTTCGTTTGGTCGAATATGGGAATTTTGGCACATGAATGGTCGAACGATCGAATACATTCAAATAGAGTCGAATGGACGAATATTCGATCATTTGATCATTTGATCAGCGAAGGATTTTATTTTTTAAGTTTATTCAATTGCCTACTTCAGCAGATTGGACCTACCAAATTGCAATAGAAGCATATGGGAGCACTCTATTCTGAGACTAAGTCCTGGTCGAATAGGATTCGTACGATCGAATGATTTATTCGTTCAGTTGAATGAGTTATTCGACTGATCGAATAGATTTGTATTCGATCGTCGAATGATCGAATATCGAATAAAAGGTAGCCTACAACTATTCGATTAACATTCGAAAATCGAATGCTAATCGAATATCGAATAGAAACAAATTATTTTTGGGGAATAATAGTAAATTTGCCCCTAAGGGTCAAAGTGAAAATGCTAATTAAATTCGAATTTCAAAGTAATGTTGGGCTACTTCGACATCGAATAGCCCATAATTCGATTTGAATTGAAAACATTTGAAAATTCGAATTTTGAAGTACCGGCCCTTTAAAAGCCCTTTGAATTAAACTATTCACTAATCAAATTTTTTTTAAAATATCATTTGAATCGTTCAATTCAAACAATTTTACTGCAATTAAATACGTCTGTTTTCAATCGAAAACCCCCATATTTGATCCAAAATTAATCCCCCCAAATATTTGATGGTCGAATTAATAATCCGACAAATTTCGAAATCTGACCCTTAGGGGCAGATTTACTAAGGGTCAAATTTCAAATAGTAAAAAATTCAGCATTCGAACATCTAATTTTTCTGGGCGTATTCGATCACATTAAAATAGTTTGAATCGAACATTGTTCGAATCAAACATTTTTTTTAATGTATTATTAAGGGTCATGGCCATTGGGTCAGCTAAACCATCTGTTTTTAAGCAGACCTGTCAGACCCGTCAGGTATATTTATCTCCCTTTTTTTTTCTTATACCAGGACTTCTACAACAAAAGACTCAAAGCTCACTTAATAATTTTTTGTTAAACTGGTGTTCATTAATGTATCTTTATTTATATCTTAAGGAGAATAAGATATTATTCTTTAAGTTAATATATGTCAGGTTTTTGTTATTTGACAAGTTGCATTTTAAACCATGGATGCTGCATAAGTCAGTAATCACCACATCTCATTCTATCTAAAATTCATGATTTCATCTCCCTCCACCAAATCACACCCCCTACTTTAAAGGTGCTAGACACCATTTCTGCAGCTATATTATTTCAGCTGAGGGGCAAGTGTAAGGGCAAGGGGTAAGTCTACAGAGGCTAGTTACCACACCTAAACTGTGACTTCATTCTTTTGTTCTTCCCCTCACAAATTTCCTCAATCTACCTTATGGGTAAGCTGCCAGCAAGTTTAAGCTGACACTGGAATTAGCATCAGTATGGTTTATTCCACTATGACTGACACACTTACTATGGACTGTACAGTCCTGTCGCTAAATATAAATGGCATTAATGAGTACAGATCCTTGGTGAATGCATAAAAAGCAAAGTCAAGATAGTGTTCCTACAGGAAACTCATTTTAAAGAGAATCATTCCTCTACACTGAATTTGTGAAGTTTTATCCACACATATATATGTGAGCAATAACCCTCTTAAAATATCATTGGTAGTGTTAGACTTAATTCACAAAGATGTACCATTTCAATATGTGGACTCCTTATCTGATGAGGCTGTTGGTAAAAGGAAAAAGAGATAATCAGACCTATATATGTACCCAATACAAGTCAGGTCACATATAATTTTGGAGAAGGGTTAATTATTCTTGGAGGAGACTTTAACTTCACAGTTAACCCAATAACGGACTCATCCTCCAAAAAAGTAATATATCATATAAGGACCTCAAAGAATTTAAACAGTTGATTAATGGATTATGTTTAGTGGACATTTGGAAGGTGCTGAATACCACAAAAATACACTATACACAGGCATACATAGGTACAATACAACTCTCCACTCAGGTCACTCCATGGTGATAAAGTTATCATAACCACAAACTTTAAAACATGATTTTAATTGGAGGTTGAACAAATTTCTGTTACACACGGAAAACAGGAAAAAACTGAATTAACCAAATTGTCCAAATAAACGCCTCTGTTGAGATATCCCCAGCTAAACTGTGGGAAACAACAAAATGCGTACTTCGAGTCCACTTGATATCCGTGGGTAGTGATCTAAAAAAAGAAAAAAGAAAAGAGATTAATACACCTTTGAAAGATATAATTTCCTTAGAACAATCCATAAAGAGGCATTAGCCCAAAAACTCTAAATATTTTAGAAAGCAAGAGGTCACAGCTGAAATCTTTA
Organism: Xenopus borealis; assembly: GCA_024363595.1. Taxonomy (NCBI): domain Eukaryota; kingdom Metazoa; phylum Chordata; class Amphibia; order Anura; family Pipidae; genus Xenopus; species Xenopus borealis. The sequence goes on along the minus strand of CM044444.1, from coordinate 34,317,547 downwards.
CTTGACCAAAACAAATAGAAAGCATACCTAAGAAGCAAACAGAAGTACTATGAATTGAATGATAAATGTTCTAAACACTTTGCCAATATCCTCAAAAAATTACAGCCCCTAACCCATATAATATCTAACAACGACAAAGATAATGATATACAATATAATACCAGAGGTATTGCCAGGGCCTTCCTGATTATTATCAGACCCTTTATAAACTAAAACCATCAAAAATATATCCCAAATGAAATGCGTGCAAAATAGAAATTTTTTTAGAAGACATGCCAAAGTTAACACCAGAACAAGCCCAGACATTAGATGCCCAATTTACAGCATCTGAAATTGAAGAGATCATTGATTCTCTCAAAATGGAGAAGAACCCTGGGCCAGATGGATACAGAGCCCAGTTCTATAAAGTTTTCAAGAACTTGATACTCCTTCTATGGAATTATTAAATTCTATATCTAACTCTTCACCCTCAAGCCCAAGAGGCACATATCACAATAATACCAAAACCAGATAAAGATCCCCAACTATGCTCTAGTTATAGGCCCTATGAAAATCTATGCTAACATTTTGGGCTATAGATTTAAACAACACTTGCCTAATCTGACGAAGATGGCTTTGTACCAAAAAGAAAAGGTAAAGATAATACAGCCAACGTTATTTCACTAATATGCTATACTCAAAATAAAGGTACTCCTTCTTTAATACTCAACACTGATGCCAAAAAATATGTTATCCTGGATTGTCCTGGATAAGGCTTTAGCTAGTCTTGGCCTGTGACAACAAATAAAACAAAGAATCATGGCTCAATACAATTACCCATCTACAAGAATTGAAGTAAATGGCATATGCTCTCCAAAAGTTCAGTGGGTCGGACTAGGCAGGGCTGCACTCTTTCTCCCATTCTCTTTATTCTGACAATGGAGACCCAATTCAAAGTATTTAAAGGGACATTCTGGATTTTCACATTGCCTGTTATATCTGTGACTCTTTCTGATCTCCTGTTGTGACTCTTGCCTGCCTGACTACTCCTGACTTCTGTTATCCTGACCTTGGCTTGTTCCTGACTATTCCTGACTATTCTACCTTCTGTAATCCGACCCTGCCTGCCTGACCATTCTAATCTGATCTCCTGGTTTGCCCCTTGCCTGTTTTCTGACTCCAATCCTGCCAGATCCCTCTGCTAGTCTCCTGGTTTTGACCTTGGCCTGTCTGACTCCGTCTGAGTTCCGCCTGTCTCAACTCAGCCTGTCTGGTTACGAATCTGCCTCCGTCCTATGACCTTCTGCCCAAGACTTTGCTTAACTGTCGTGCCCCTTTCAAGCCAGAACTTTTCGCCTTGCACCTCCAGGTGGCATCTGAGTAAGCTGAGGGCTCCTCCGAGGCCAAAGGCGGTCACACTACTGGCAGGGGCGATCCAGATGAAACCGCTGCCTGAAGCGCCCTTCCCCACGGCACTCACTTTTTCAGTGCCGGACAGGAGAAGGGGGGGCCCACAGCGCTAGTGCAGAGTGTGTAAGTGCACGATCTGCACTAGAAGAGCAGAATTTCCAGCTTGAAAACCGTAAATTCGGCTTAGTTACCAGGAGAGGCTATTTTTCCACCCCTGGTAACCAGGGCGCTGCAGCCTGAGACGAGTGCCTCAACTTGCCGCATTGGTGGAGCACCCCTGACTACTGGTAAAGCACGAGCCAAGACCAGGGTGCTTGGCATCTGTTCTGGGTGCCGATCGTTACACTCTCCTTTTGCAAAACATAAAATAAAGAATTGATAAAATAATAATCTAATACGAAAACTGTTATGTCCCACATGGTATGTGCCAGGATCAATATGTAGATGTGAAGAATTTTAAGTGTAGCTTGTGTGATGTTTGGGGGATCACAGCAGGGTTTTTTCACCAAACACGCAGGCCAATCTAAGTTAAAGGAAACAGTCAGTTTATTTTTCTTAAACTCCAATTGATCTTTCAGCAGCAAGCAATATTATAAAACAAACAAAAACAGCTGCAATTCAGCAACAGAAGTCCCAACAAAAAAACACCGTACTTGCCCAGAAAACTTGCAGTGTCCAGTCTGCCAGGAGTGAACTCTCTGATCTTTTTCAGAAAATCCTCTTTTCCCAAACTCCAGTCAGTCACCATGTGAAAAAAACCAAACTTTTTCTCTCCATTCACCTGCTGCTCACCTCCATTAAACACCCCCTGGATGTCCAGCCCACCTCTGGCTGGTTAACCCCATGGCGTCTCTTAAAGGAGTAGCTTCTTTAAAACCTAAAGAATGTGGATATATACCGGCCATCTACCAGACATCCCCTCCAGCATGTACATTTATTAAAATAATGTTAATGCCCACCGATGAATGTGCAAGCAAAGCTATCTATTCACAGGTTTGAAAGGGATAATTGTGGTAACTGGGGAGAACATTTGGGATTTATTCTTCCACCAGTGTCCACAGGACCTATTCTCAGCCTGAGTATAAACAGATGATGAGAATCAGCCAGTTTGCTGGCTTCCACTTGCTCCTATTTTTGCACCAAAAAGCAATGAGGCAGATTCACAAGTGCAAAGTAGCCACTGCTAGCGAAATTTCAGCAGAAATCCCATCCACAGGGACATTACCAATTCACTAATAGGAGTAGAGGACAATTTGCTAGCAAACGTTCGCATTCTTTTGCCAGGTGACTTTTCTCTCTAAGGACAGGTATATGATCTTTATCCAGAAAGCTCTGAATTATGGAAGGCTTATCTCCCATAGAGTCAATTATCATCAAATAATTGTTTTAATTATTTACGTTTTCTCTGTAATTTTAAATACAGTACCTTGTACTTGTGCCAAACTAAGGTATACTGTAATTAATCCTCATTGGAAGCACAACCAGCCTATTATGTTTATTTAAAGTTTACATGAATTTCTAGTAGACTTAAAGTATGAATATCCAAACTTCGGAAAGATCCATTATTCGGAAAACCTTCTGAAAAACGAAAAACATTCTGGATAACAGGTCCCATACATGAACAAAGTAGTTTTATTATTACAGAAAAAAGGAAAAATTTGGATTACTTGATTATAATATAGTCTATGGCATATGGCCTTTCCATAATTAGGAGCTTTCTGAATAAAGGATTTGTGGATAATGGATCCCATACCTATACAAGCTGTTAAAACCTTTATTGTGCATTATTTGCTCTTTGTGTAAACATAGCAATACTGTTGTACATTGGAACCCTCATATAAATGCACAGGCACAAGTGACAGCTCTAAAACGGATTCCAGTGCATGTGGGCAGTGCAAAGGTAGGTACCTATCCTGCTCTGATAAATAGTGTAAAACTCTTTCCACTGACACTAGGGATCCCTGGAATTACTTCCAGTCTAGATATGGAGGTATTTACAGGATTCCACTAGTCGGTTCTGTCAATAGAAGCTACGGCCCAACCCAACATATCACTCTCAGATATGGATGCACTGCTATTGTGTAACATTCCATGCTAAACCTCCCTGCCAAAAAATATTCTGAGTGGTCAAGCGCGCACAGCAACCCACACCTTGTATCTGCTCATTTCCCCATTCCCCATCAGTTTGTGACCCCTGCTGTCTTTTAATTAGGAGAGTCACTGGGTAAGGGGATTTTTATCATTGCAATGGAAGCAGACTCAGCAGTCTGGGCCCCCTGTCCCTTTTTAACACAGGGCCTGCTTCCTAGTCATGCCACTGACTGCTAATGTCTAAACTATATACATAATCAGCATGATTACATGACAAGGGGACTCCTCAATTTGACCCTTCACCTTGACCTATCCCTCTGCACCCTATTATTACATACCTTAATAAAACCAGGAGACAAAGATGGGTGTAAATGGCCACAGCATTTATTCACATTTTATCAAATAAATTGGACCTTGCCAGCTTAACACAAGGCAATATTCTAAAGCCAGAAGTGCTCTATACTGTGCCACCAACATGAGAGAAGTTCAGCAGACCTGCATCTGCAGTGTCTCAGCGCTAGGAAATCTAAACAGGCTGCCCCCTAGCACAAGAAATAGTAGCGTCTATATCAATCAATCCATCGTGCAGTCACAGGAGAGAACCTTCTTTGTCCCTCTTCTACACTTACCAGTGCAGTACTCTGGCTAGGTTCTACTGCTGCTCTGACAAATAAAACTTAAAATATAATATCATATGTGCACTGTTTTGATCCAGAAGAAGGCAAAAAACCCAGTCCAAAGCCAGTGCCAATTATGCTTCAAGAGGGAAAAAATTCCTTTCTGACCCCAATGGTCATCAGAAATATTGTCAGGATCAAGCTTTTCACATTAATTTAACATAAATGAACACAATACAGACTCTAGTAATTATAATGTGTAAAGATACATAAACCACAATATAAAAGCACTTTCAGGAAATCATTCATATTTAGTGATGGGCGAATCTACCCTGTTTCGCTTCGCCGAAAAATTCACGAATTTCCAGTGAAATTCGCAAATTGGCGAAAAAATTAACGAAACGAGCCACGGCATGTTTTTGCCAAGCGGCGCATCAACTTCGACGTGTCGCGTCGTTTTTGTCATGTCAAAAACGACGTGCGACTCATTTTTTCAGCGAATTTTCACTGGCGTTTCGCGAATTTGTTCGCCAGCCGCGAATCGTGGGAATTCGACGAGAATTTGCCCCTGGCGAATAAATTTGCACATCACTATTCATATTCAGTTATTAATAGATAATATGAGAACATAAAGTAGAAAACTCCTGACATTTTACAAAATTTGCAAAATGGGGGAGGGTGGGTTGGAATGTTTCTACCTGCTCAGAAGATAAGGAAGTGAACCGCTTCTTCCCCTGACATCATGCCCCCCTCTTATCCTGCCTTCTCACCTAAACACTGCTACATGTGATTCTGCCCATCTCTGACCTGGGCCAGTATTATTTAGGTGCTGGTCATTCGAATCCCTTGTCATGAAACCCCTGCACTTACAGCTCCAGGGCTTTCTTTTCATAAAGATTGAACTGTGGAATCTTGAAGCAAATCTTTGGGGGGAATTGGGGGGGAAAAGAAATCTAGACTTTTTATACTTAAAAAATGCATGTTCTTTTAATATCACAAATATTTTGCATCTTCCTGCACAACAAGCTTGATATATAAGAGTGTAAGGAGGACTCACCCAGCGTCGCAAGATGGCGGCGTCCTGCCGGTTTCCCAGCCTACTCCAGAGCCGACGTCAGCACGCCCGCGCCGGAACGAGTCGCGCGCGTCGACTTTGACGCCGGCGTATGGGCGTCGGCGTCAACTTCGGCGCCGGCGACGGAACGTAAGTGTGCCGACGTGATGACGTCACAGCGTCCAGTTTGGCGCCACTTTGTGCTATTTAAACCCTCAGTTTACTACAACCTATGCCCAAGTATAGGTCTTTGTTACAAAGTTCCTGGGTGTGATTCCTGCTATTGATTCCTGCTATTGATTCCTGTTTTTGACCCGTGCCTGTATTCTCGTCTACGAACCTTCTCTGCCTGGATTGACCCTTTTGCCTGGACTTGACCACTCTCTTGCTTAACCCTTCGGATACCTCGTTTGTATTGGACTTTGCTGGATTGACCCTTTGTTTGGACTTTGACCACCCCACTGCCTTACCCTCTTGTTACCACGAACTGTGTTGGCGCTGCCTTCTTCCTTGGTCCGTAATCCCCCTTCGGAGCCCTCAGGCCCTGACAAAGAGCACCCTCTGCCTCCTATACTTTGGTATCAGATCTAAACATCTCCATTGCTTTTCCCCCCACATGCTTCGCTTCATGCTCAGCTATTTTCCATTTTACACCACCATTTAGCTGATTTTATTTTGTCTTCCTCAAACTATTCTTTAACCAACCCCTCTCTCCTTTCCCATGGAGATACATTAATTACATACTGTAGTGCCAGAAAACTTGTTGTACATTAGTGGGTTTACCCCAATTTTGTCCTCTTTATACAGTAGTTCTTATCTCATATTATCATTAATTGCAGATTAATTTTCTTTAAACAATGCAAAGTACCTTTTATGCAGCTTTTGCTCTTTATTTATAGGTTTCTGCATTACCCCAAAACAGAAAAGAAAACATTTGCTCCAATGGAAATTGAAAATGCTATTGCTACAAAGCCTCCAGACCTGAAAGTAGCCTACACAGCATTTGTGCTCCTCTCCTATAGATAAACTACAATTGCTTTAGTGTATATTGTCTTCATAGACCTTTTAAAGCAATCACAACTGATGGGAATCAGGAGAACACAGATAAAAGAAGCATAGCTTGCTATTTACTGATTCTGGGGATTATATATTATTTGTGTAAGGTAGAGCTGAGCAACAACTTTTATATCCTCTTTAAGACCCTGATACAATAGGTAGGATTCAAGTGTACAGATTCTATGCAAAATAAGCATACAATACTTTGATAAATATGTTATTAGCTGTCCTAAGTTATTTTCCAGCTGTCCTAAACAAATACATCATTGTATTAGTTAACTTTTAACAAATATTTATGCTTGCCTAAAGAATAAGCTTATTTGATGTTGTACACAATTCACCAAGCTCTGTGCAAACAGGCTTGGTGTTATTCAGTAAATATTGTGTATTGTGCAGTATTGTATCTTTTATGGCATCTCAAACTTCCATAGAGAAAATGTTCATTAAAAGTTTTTTTTTTTTTTTTTTAACGTTAAAACAGATAACGGCATCACTTAGTGCCAAGCAAATTCGTTTGCATCAAATTAGAATATGTGATCTACATTACAAATATCCAATTACTTTTATCGAATCACTTGCTTCCTATATTCTAGTAATGTGCCTGTGATTTAAAAGACCTAGTTGATTATCAGCCTGTAACTACAACCTCTGGCCTTATGTAAATGATGCCAACCATAAATCACTTTCTTTTTCTAATTAATCCTATACTACTCTTGCCTTTTTAGACTGTGACTGGACTAAGTCATCTACATAAATATAATTAAAGGGATTTTTGTAGATTCTAAATCACAGAGAGAATTTCATATAAATGTAGCTATTGTATTGGGTCAAAACAGATAACAGCATCACTTAGTGCCAAGCAAATTAGTTTGCATCTAATTAGAATATGTGATCTACATTACAATTATCCAATTACTTTTATCGAATCCCTTGCTTCCTATAATCTAGTTATGTGCTTGTGATTTAAAAGACCTAGTTGATTATCAGCCTGTAACTACAACCTCTGGCCTTGTGTAAATGATGGCAACCATAAATCACTTTCTTTTTCTAATTAATCATCTACTATTCCTCCCTTTTTAGATTGTGACTGGACTAAGTCATCTACAAAAATATAATTAAAGGGATTTTTTTGTAGATTTTAAATCCCAGAGAGAATTTCATGTAAATGTGGCTATTTTATTGGGTTTCTGACAGTAATAAAATGCAGGTATTTTGTGATTTTTTTTTTTTCCTTTTAGGTCCTTTTACAGATGCAGTCACTTTGGATTGTGTGTTAAATGCGTCGTGACTTAACTCATCTAT
>CM044444.1:34284292-34309938 GCA_024363595.1 Xenopus borealis | reverse complement strand
CGAGCCGAGACCAGGGTGCTTATCACTTGTTCTGGTATTGGGTGCCGACCGTGACAATAAACATAAGGAATCCCCTGGAGAGCTCAAATGAGCAATAAGTTTTGAACAACATGGGTCCTTCCTCAAACTTGTGCAAACTTGTCATGTTGTGTGGATCAATATGTAATGTTATCTTTTTGCAATATGAAGTGGAATCACTAATTAATTCTACTTCCTTTCTCTTATAACATATCAGTTTTTTTCACACATTATAGTTAAGATCTGAGCTATCTTACATATCAGGCCAGTTAAAACACAGTACTCCAAGATCTGAAACCCTTTTTTATATCAATGTACTTAAACAATTAGGAAAGTGAATGGCATTGGTCTTTTCCTAATTGGGATCTCCACAACTTAGGACTCATCAAGATGAGCTATTTAACCTTTGCTCCCTTGCCTTCCATTGTAAAGCATTCAGCTACAGGGGAAAGCAGGAAGGAACACAGACTATTAATTTAAAGCAGCCCTTACTGACAAAGGTGCATGTAAGTGCTTTATGCAGGTCGAACACAGCAAGTTGTGTTCCTTCTGCATGAGCCACTTACATGTTCCTATGTGAGTACATGCTCATTAAGGAAGAGTTTGCTGCTTTTCTTTCTGCATTCCTCTGCGGCTGAGCACTTTAAAACGGAACTCAGTGTAGCGCAGGTTAAAGTACTCGTCTTGACAAGCCCTTAAGCCATAAGTCATAAAAAACATTTTAACATTAAATAAACTTGTTTTGCCACCAATATGGATTTACTATATGTAGCTTATTTAGCATCAAGTATAATGTACTGTTTTATTATTACAAAGAAAAACATAAATACTTTTTTGTTGTATTATTCTGAATTGAAAAAGATGAAAAAGTTGAATGATGAAATAAGTACTAAGGAAGTCATTAATTAGCTTTTTTAATCAGAGTTTTTGCATGATCCACATTTATTCATAAATTAATACAATACAATATGCAGTATAATATCAATAATTAAATAAATGTATTCGCCAGCGGTGAATCGCTGGAATTCGCTGCAGATTGAAGCCAGGAGAATAAATTCGCCCATTACTAATTTTAATTGTCAAGATTCACAGAATTTATTATGAAGGATGTAGAACTATAAAATAATTATAAAATATATATGCAATAACAAATGACAGATGGAGTAATATAACTATGTAGTGTTGGACCTGGGTGCAGACCAGCTTTTTTGTAGATTGACTCTGTTCCAAAGGTTAATTCACAAGGAACTTTCTGTGCAGCCTTTTTCTGGACAAGATACATTTCAAAGGCTTTGATTTGGTTTAAGAAAACTAAGGGGCAGATACGTGTAGGTGTCTACTGCTTGGTTGGAAACTGCACAGCTCACAGTGACAAGTCAGTTAACTTCATTAAATGTGGTTCCCAAGATATATTTAAATATGAGGATGGTGTAACAAATGGCACCTTACCGGTGCAGCGGGGATGCCCGCCGCGCCGCCATCAGCGAGGGCGCCCGCCGCACCTTGCTGCCACTCCTTCCTAATGCCGGCTCTGAATATTTAAAGGTGCAATGGCGCGAAATTTGAAAGATATTTAAAGGGGCATTTGGTAATGTGTAATTGCCCATAATAGGATTTGATACCTGGTGCTTCCTGAGCCTTTGTGCGTTTGATATTTGTATCCTGCTTGTATTATTCCTGTGTTTGACCCAGCTTATTCCTGACTACTCTGATATCTATAACCTGACCCCTGCCTGTACTTCGACTTCATTTCTGTCTCATCCTTCTGATTGATTACCCGGTTTGACCCTTGCCTGCCTGACGATCCTTGTTATCCGCCCGCCTCGACCCAGCCTGCCTGACTACAAACTTGCCTACTCCTACTTGTACCGTGACCTTTGGCCTTATTGACTTTACAGTTGTGCCCCTTTGCTTGCCCAGAACCATTCACCTTGCATCTCTCGTTATAAGACCTGGCAGCATCCAATTAGCCGAGGGCTCCTCCCAAGGTGAAAGGCAGCTGTTATAGGCAGAAGCACGAGCCTAGACCAGGGTGCTTGCCATTAGTTTTGGGTTTAGGGTGCCAACCGTGACAGATGGTCAGCCATCAGCATAGATAAAAGGAGTATCGATAGCAAAGAGTGACTTTCAGTTGATAGGTGAATGGATAAGTATTGAATTTAGTTGTAAATTATCTTAATTATTTACTTTGTGTTTAACAGATTGCCATGCCTGTACAAAAGTTCACTGGATGTTCTACACATTTGATGTTTTTATAGTTGCCTTGATGGTATAATAAGAGCATCTGTAGAATACAGATACATTTATATTTATGATAGTTCAAGAATGAGTTGATTGAAAATATTTGCTCATCACTTGACACTTGATCAAAGTTTACCCTTCATTTTATTGCCCAGGATTATTGATCCAGAGCAGACAGAGGAACTCTCAAATGACCTCCAGATTAGAAAAAGTAAAAATATATCAGAACAGTTTCTTCAGTCAACTTTACTTCAACAAAAACACTTCATTAATAATTTGTATTCCCTTGGTAATTATTATTGTTATATTTAATATGAATTTAAAAAGCACTAATTTATATTCCATCACTATACAATAAATGGGTCTATACCTTGAACATTCAACATTTTTGAACTGTTATAAGAGGTAGATAATAGCAGTAGATATAGTTACCACTGGATAATCTCCAGTTGCTTGCCTTTCCCTGTCTTAGGTGACCCACCTTAGAAATCAGACATAGACAATGAATAATTAATATCAACATCAATGGATGATGAACACTTCTGTTCCTATATTCTCAGATTCCATGCTTTTTAACTCTCTTTCTAACTCTTCTTTTCTGTGTATGTTACTCAACACAAAGCCAAAAGCGTATAGTATTACTATCTCCATTTTGCAGTCTTAGCATTCACCATTAAAAGCTTCAATCTAGCTTTCACCAGTTTGATTGCATTTATTGTAGAATCTATAGTGATGGGCGAATTTATTCGGCAGGCGCAAATTCGCGGCAAATTCCCGCGAGTTGCCAACGGCCACGTCAAAAACCTAGCAACACATCAAAAACGTGCCACGACTCGTTTCGTGAACTTTTCGCGAATTTCGCAAATTTTTCGGCGAAGCGAAACAGGATAGATTCGTCCATCACTAAGAATCTATTCATTTAAGGTATGTTGTCTAGTGGAGGGAACTTTGGGTGCTTGGGTATATTGAGCACATCAGTATCTCCTCAAAAATGGCTGATCCTGAGACATGTAACAGAAGCTTTTTGAGTAATATGTTTGTTTCTTGTTATAGAAAGCTGTCATATTTTTATGCACTGTTTTTCCCATATTTCCTCTGTAAGGGGGCAGTGTGCCTGATGCCTGTGGCAACTGCAGTGGGGCTGCAAACATGAGCCCATAGGTATGGGAAATTGTATGTGTATCAAAATGGTATGTATTGCTGTTTTTATACTATGTTATCACTCCCTAAATTGTCATGAATGCTCTATCCCACTTTTATTATAATATATGATCATTACTAATGTCATGGCAACATGGAGACAGTGAGCAGAACATATAGAGTTAAACAAGTTATCATACATTTTTCTTTACTTTTAAACTATGCTGAATATACCTCTATATCTCCAACTGTGGCCAACTTCATGAAAATACGCTTCAGCAGTGGAAGAAGTAAATAGAACTCATTTCTGTAAATCGTTTTTGATTGTTCAAAGTGAAAAGTGAGGACTGGATTCCAGCTGTGTGACATTCAAAGGATCCTGCATCCCGCTAGATGAAACTAATGTCCTTATGTAAATGTGGTATGAACATACGTTGAATAGTTTGCCTTCAGACTTCAAACTGATCTGAACCCAGCTATAAAGAATAGTTTTCAAAGTGATTGCTTGTAAAAATGACAGGATGGCTATGATATTACCACAGGTCTGTTTTACATAAAGAGATACAGTACATGAAGAAAATGTATGTTATTTATTAGATATAACAAATGCTCTAGAGAAATTAAATGCGGACATAGTCAATAAAAAAATATTATTTTATTCTGCTATCTGAGCATAGAGCACTGTCAAACCGAAATAACTAATTTTCATTAACAGAAAATATACCAGATTTAATGCTTACTGAACAGGGAAGTTCATAGGGCTTATCTATGAATGCAAAAGTAGTGTGCAAAGTGCAATTTCCATACAGTTTGCCTATTTTGTATCAATGCAGCATCTTGCATAATTGAATCTCTTGCATTTAATCAGCATTATAATTTTATTTGTATGTCATTCACAGGGAGCGAGATGTACAGAGTAGTGATGGGCGAATTTATTCGCCGCTGGCGAATAAATACGGAATCGGCAGCAAAATTTCGCTTAGCGAAAATTCACTGGAATAACGAGTTGCGCGTCATTTTTGACGCGTCGCGCAGAAAACGACAGCAACTCGCCAAAGTTGATGCGACGCGCGTCAAAAGCGTCCCGCGACTCGTTTCGCGAATTTTTCGCGAATTTCTCTGGAAATTCACGTGAATAGATCGAAGTTCTATCGAATTCGATCGAATAACGAACATTCGAATTTTTCGTGAGTTCATGAAGTGAATTTTGGCCTATTCGATCATCGAATATTGAATAGATCGAATGATCAGATAATTCGATCATTTGATGATCGTAGGAATTAAAATTTTAAAGTTATTCGACTGCCTACTTCGCCAGATTGAACCTACCGAATTGCAATAGACGCCTATGGGAAGCTTCCCATAGGCTTCAGAGACTAAGTCCTGCCCGAATACCATTAGTACGATCGGAGCGTTCGATCGTTCGAATCATACAAATTTTTCGGACGCTTGAATTAAATTTTTTCGTGAAATTGAACGATCGGTATCCGATCATACGAATTCATCAAGAAATCGGATATCGAGGAAAATGATAGCCTAAAACAATTCGATGAGCATTCGATGGTCGAATTGCGAATTTGGTCGAGCTTTTTTCTGGGAATAATAGTAAATTTGCCCCTAAATGTGTTCATAATAAGCCCTTAAGTCTAAAAGAGATCACAAATGTATTCTGTAACATCACAATTACACTGATAATGTGACATCCCATAGGGAAAGATAAAATCTAGTAGTTATCTGTACTCTCGAAGCCAAATAAAAATCCTTTCTAAAATAATCATACACTATGTTGTCTATAACATTGGTTGAAAAAGAAAAGGTCAGCAGCAATCCCCATGTTACCCACTTATAATAGCTTGGGTTCAGTTTGAATGGAAGATCAGTAGCTCAGAGTAAGGTCAAATGAGCTTAGCCTTCTTCCTAGTTTGTATCAGTCAAGTGTATATGTAGGGGGTTATTTATTAAACTCCAAATGCCAATACAAGAAATACATGTTTTTTTATGTTAAATCAGATTTTTTTAGTGGAAGAAAACAATTTTTTGTGGATTTATTAAACCCCAAGGATGGAAAAATCGTAATCCGAAAATCCACCATCTCAAAACTGCCAAGGTTGCATATAAGTCAATGGGGAAAAGTCTCAAAGATGTCTTGATCTGCACTGAGTTTTGGGCAGTGATCTACTGCCATTCACATTCATTATCTACTTATTGTAAATGTGATCCCTGCCTTCCAGTAATCAGATCAGCCCCATCAGACCTACCTCCTGGTTAGCCGAACCACCCAAACAAAAATAAAAATAGTAGAGTGCTTCAAAGAAAAGATAACTAGTGATAGGCGAATCAGCAGCGTTTTGCTGTGCTGAATTTTTTGTGAATTTATAGAGAAGTTCGCCGGCAATGGACGCTGTCATCCAAAAACGGACGCATGCACCCAAAATAAGACGCATTGAATTTTCACCAGGCGGGAAATCACCGCAAATTCACCGCAGGTGAATAATTTTGCCCATCACTAAAGATAACCAATACAACTGTTGAGATCAGCTGAAATTTGTTAGTGATGGTATTTTGTTAATGGTCTACTTGCAGTGCATGGGTATTTTATTCATTGGGGTAAATTTATTAAAGGGCAAAGTTTCCACCACTAGCGAAAAGTCGACAAAACGGCACTTCGCAAAGACATTGCCAATTTACTAACAGGCATATAGAACACAGTGCTAATGAAGTTTCTCTGCCTTTTGCAGGCGAATGATTGTTACACTTCAAATTCATCAAAATTCATTTGAAGATCATGCCACATTTGTTTTAGGGTGGGCTCATGTCTGGGACATTAGAGGCTCTATTTTGTTTTTATTATGCTTCCTTTGCCATTTTTAATAAGTGACCACTTAAAGCATTTGCATCAACATCTTATTCAAATTGACCTAAGCATAAGTGTTTAAATGAAATTTCGCTAGGCAGTAATTATTGCTAGCGAAAGCTCACTATGAAAAAGTTTGCAGGTGGAAAATCCAAAAAAAAATTTTCTGTTTTTTTCAGGTTTTTTCCACCACAGAAAACTTTTGGGAAAATGTATTGATAAATAAGGGGAAAACCCCATGTGGATTTAAAAAAAAATGAGATCATTCGAACTTTGATAAATGGGCCTACCCATCTGTTTGTTGTAAACAGACATCTATGAAACAGCCCTACAGAAAATTATTATTTTTAATAGTAATTTTTATTTTTATGCTCATTTAAATCGCCTAGTTTTAGGAACCACTTTGTACTTCAAAACAGAATAAAATGCAAAATATGATATAGTAATTCAAGTTTACCAACAGCAATGTGAATAGCCATGTCATACTTTTCCCACAATATTGTACTGTTTCTCTGGTATTGTTTAGTCTTCCCTTCTTCCTACCATTTTCATGGAATTTGCCCCCTAGTAACTATTGTAGCCCCCAATATCTATGGATACATTTCATTATGGATATATCAGATAAACAGTATGACAGAGATGAAATATACAGATATACAGTCTAAAGCTCATTGGACAGAAGTGGTTGTGAACTGAAAGATACATTATTATTAAACACTTATACAATACATTATTATTATTATTAGTATTAGTAATATTATTAATAATAATATATAATTATAATTTATTTCATATGAAGAACATTTTGCCCTAAATTCAAGTTTCCCAAGCTTCCAAAATTAGATCAAGGTTTTATAAACATGGGTTTGTAAATTCTGATCAGAATGTTGTAAGTTGTTTGGTGCTTGACCTATTGATCAAGAATCTAACTGGTGTCATATGTTGAAGGTTTATTATTTTGCTCTGTCCCCTGTTTCCCTAAAAATCCCAATAAAAAATAATTAACACATAAAATATTGCCTTCTGTTTTTCTTTTCAAATGAGACAATGTAATATAAATTAGACCATTGTTGCATAGCTCATTTTTAAAGACCTTGTAGGGAACATATGTTTACTTTATCTGTAAGATGCTTTGATATATTGCACACTGATATAAAACTATAAAATTTGCAAACTTGTTTTTTACTGCTGGTGAAAGGGCTGCCAAATACTTGTTACTCACTAAGTCTCTTGCCTTTGACTTTGTTAAGGTATGGTTGCACTTAGGGTTTATGTATCTCCTTACTGAGGCCCCCTGTTCTGGGTCTTCAGGAGGATTCACCCCCCACTCACACACATGCAGAAGTTCAGAGAGCTTTATGGGATCCTTTTTATAACCAAAAATAAAACAGTGGTGGTTAACTCCTTCTATATCCTATAATTATTATAGCACAGTGTAAGCTATTTCATATTGTTATGGTAAAGATTAATTGTTTTATTAACACATCCCAGTAATAGAGCCTGTTAGAAACTATAAAGAGAGAAAAAGTGATTTTCCAACAGAGCCCGGATCTCTGAGGTTATATTATTTCTAAGAATACTGCTGTCTTACCTGACATGTATTTTCCATAAGTGAGATTTCTGAATGTCAGAAGATCTATGAAGACAGTAACCTAGCCACAGGCATCTTGAACTCTCAGTACTGAGAAGTGATATTGGTCCTGCTAATACAAGGAATGACAGCTGAAACCTACAAAGCAAGGATTTTTTAAGCATATGTTTACAATATTACTTTATCAACCGTTTGTCGACTACTAATTTAGAAAAACTGACTTAAAACTTAAATACATTAAAACTAATAGAGAACATTTTTATTTTAACGCTAAACCCTGACAAATATTTCAGTGTATTTCATTGCAAACAAATGCAGTATGGGAGATTTTTTATTTTATTTCCCTGTCAGCTGTGCCTACTTTAATTTAGCAGTAATAAGAACTTTGTCTGGGTCAGGGGTGCCCCTGATAAAGGTGTGTCCACCTATTTAGGGGAGTTGATATGTGTTGAGAAACTATGTACATAAAACATTATTAAACTTTATTGGAGTGTTATGCTGTGTTTATTAAACTTAAAAATCCTTAATAGTGTGACCTTTATATTGTGGTATACACCATCAATTACTTTATTATTATTATTACCTACTTTACTTTAGGATCAGTTCATCTTTGGTACCTCTACATGTAGAAAATTATTGACAATTATATATAAACGGATGTCAACTGGGCTCCATGGGTGTTCCAGACAGCCACATTTACCCATCAACCGTGTGCATGCATGTGCAGTGACATTGCATGGCACTAGGTGTAGTTAGAAGACTCTTCAAATGGCACCTGCCCATTGATCCCCCCATTGTTACACCCTAGACTGGCACATTATTCTGTCTAAATCTAGTTCTGGCCCTGATGCACTTTGTTTGTATATGTGGCCTAGAAGTGTGCCATGACACTAGATGGAGACTTTGCAGACACAATGAGGTATCTGGACAACAGGATGTCTATGAGATATTTCCGTTTGGCTATGAGTCTACGAATATAGTATATACATTCATATGATTTTGATCTTTGCAGTAAAATTGTGCTGTATAAATATGATATTGATTAGTGATGGGCGAATTTATTCGCCCGGGCCGAATTCGCGGCGAATTCCCGCGATTCGCCGCTGGCGAATAAATTCGCGAATCACCAACGAAATTTACCAAAAAAATGAGTCAAGCGTCGAAATCGACGCGACGCGCGTCAAAGTTGACGCGACGCGCGTCAAAACCGTCCCGCGACTCGTTTCACGAATCGCGGGAGATTCGCCCATCACTAATATTGATATTTTGCAGTAGACTTGTGTGGTTATATAATAATAATGGCCTTATACTTTAAGGTATGAAAAGCATAGAGCAAAATCATTAGCTAAAAAGTGGACCTATGTGTTAAAAACATAACATTCTTTTAGCATAACTTAAATTGGTCATAACTATGGAAACCCTGCTGAAGCAGGTCAGTATTATTTAATTGCTTTGAGAGTTTAATGTTTTGCAGGGAAAATAAGAGTTTAAGAGCTATTGTTTTAAGAAAAAAAAAACTACTTTAATTAAAGCAGTTTATTATGGATCTTTGGATGCCTTTGTAAATCAGATTATGAACAAAATGTTTTGTCCATATGGTGCGCATTGCTTGAAAACTGTATATTCAGCAAAAGTTTGAATGTCTATTCATTTGTTTTAATTTCAGATATTCTTTTCCTTTCCCACATTTGTGTTCTGAAAGACAAAGTAAGAAAGCAAAGCAGACAGAACAATTGGCCATTATATGTAAAAAAAACAAAAAAACATTTAACTGAACTTTACAGAAACCATTTAATTATTCAGTAAATTTCAGCAACAATTATTCATAAATAATCTGTTTCTCCTTTTTGCAATACTTTATAAAAATGGTTCATTATTCATATCAGTTCCTATCTGAATGGTATGTACTGTCTAAAGTGCTGAAACATTTATATTCATTTCAGCAGGAGCCTATTAACCTGTTTTATTTATTTATTGAAAAGGACCATGCCCCTGCAAACACATGTAAAACATATGAACCATATGCAGTTAGTACCCTAGTTGCAGTTAAAGGCCTCAACACAAGAAGTCAGCACTACTAACCAAGATTTCTGAAAGAAATGTGCATACTGTAGAAACCTATAACTTTTTATATACTGACTTGATGAGTTATTTTATTAATCTGTTTCATAATCTGTTTCATAAATTATGATATCCACAAAGGTTCCATAGCTAGGAAAAGTGAACTACTTATCTTCTTGACATTTTTAAGGTTTGAAAAATATTAAAAATATTTAAAAAAATTATTAAATACCATTATTTTTACTCTTAGGTTCCCTGTTTCAATGTGATTAACTTTTGAGGTTAGTTTGTAAGTAGATAAATAGTTTTCCGAGCAGAGGCTTATCAGATTATATTGAGAGACAAGGAAATTCACAAGCTGGAACTAATACATTTTGTGCTACAGTATATTGTTCCAAAAAGGTTCAAGTCTTCCCAGCTTGGTAAATACAATTACCTAGAAAACTGGATTCAAGAAACTGAACTACAACATGGCTGTAGCCAATAAATTGAAGGCAATTTAATTGTAACAATGAATGATTGGCATTGCTGTTAGCATATCACTTGAAGAAAAAAGAATAATGAATTCCAACCAAGCCTTTTAGTTGCTGTTATCTCATAATAACTATTATTACTTCCAGTGGATTTGTATAGAAACATTTACCAAATAAAATCTAGGTTGCCTTTTTTTCCCTACTTTGTGAGTAGCTGAGCATTTCTGCTGTGGTTTGATATTTAATATTTGTTTGTATGAAACAGCTGTTATTTGCTTCTGTGATCCTGCAAAGGGATTAAGAATTACATGTGGTCTGAACACTCATCTGTACTGTATTTCAGCACTGAAACTAGTATTAAAATGTAATATGCTGGCTTTTACTCTGGTTTCTCTTAGTTGATAGTACAGTATTTCTAAGGCTATACATATAATTCTACCCTTTTGTTATTAGGTCTTCAGAAAAAAAAATGGTATTGGCAGCTCTGAAAATTAAAAAGAAGAAACCGTCTCAAATTAATATGCAGCAGTCAAAGTATCACTTTGTACAAAATAAAGCTTTGAGTGTCATCTGAAGTACGAACATAGCTAGGGAACAAAATGCTGGTACTTATGTTATCCACATACTCTGCATTCCACACAGTACAACTCATTATGAAGCATTTATTTCAGACAGCATTCTGTTTGTGCCTTATGTCATTCTGCACTCACTGTGTCTGATGATATATAATGTCATGTTGAATTGGATGAAAAATGAAAGTAATCTGTCCTAGCTGACATTTTGTATAACTGCAAAGTTACAAATATAATTCCAGTTCAGTATTTAGAACTGGGAAGAAAGCTACAGGTCTTAAAAATATTGTTCATAGTTAAATGTCAGATTATTAGAGAGAAGAATAGCAGTGTTTGTCTTCAACTAAATATATGACCTGGACAGCGTCAAGGCCACTGGTCCTACTTATTTTACCTGACACAATATATATCTAACCTGCTGATTATATAATAAGAGCTCTTGGAGCCCAGGATGGAGATTAAAGGTCACAGCATAACTGTAAACACTGACTCAACTGGAATGCTTGCCTAAATACTCCACCAAGTGAATGGGCCACTAATGTGCCAGCTATACAAATGCTGGATGGGCAAGTAGGAGAGAAATAGCCTCACTGAAACCCTTACCTCCCGAGACCCTTACCAGCAGGAGGTGCCCTAAAAATATACAGATGGGGGCAATACTGTCCCTTTCCCCCACTCTATCAAGCCCCCCCCCCACGCAGCTGCAATAGCAACACACTTACCAACTGAATAAAAGCCTTCCAAGAAACAAGGGCAGAAGGGTGGGATGCTGCCCCCATGGCTGCTTGACACAGAATGAGCAGTTCCAGCTCACATGCATCCTTCTACCTGGAAGGAACACTTGCACATTCTTTACACTACACATTGCACTGCAGAATGTGCAGATTAAAAATTCTGGGCCAAATTATACCTATTATTTAGGAATCATGCCTCTGAGCATTATGTCTCCTGTCTAAAGTTAATGTTACACTTTCTGAATCTAATCACCTGAACTGATAGTTCTTTGACTAAGATAGTATGGGTGCTATCCTGTCACTAACACCTTAAGACATGGTTGTGATCTGATAAAACTTAATAATGTTATACATTGGTAATAACTTCCTTGATTTCACCTCATTTGTGGCTGGACTATGAGGGCCAGGGGCAGATTTAACAATAATCTAAAGAGGAATCCTGAAAGCATTGTAAATGATTACTAGCCAGCCTATCTTTGATGGAATTTTGATAAAAATATGTGTAGACATCATTATTATCCATGCACATGTCATTATTACCCACCCTTGTCACACTGGGGTTTGAAACTATATAAATCATCATTTCAGTTCTCACTCCATTTTCATGTTGAAAATGGCCCTAGAAGCAGACCTGTGCAATATGATTTAAATTATATTAATACAGCATTTAATTTATATAAATATAATATATAAAACCCCACCATGATCTACATTTTACCAGGAAAATAAATGATATAGATGCTGGGACAGTTGCATCGAAATTCAATTAACATGCGTCTATGCATTTTTTGGGCTTTTATGTAATATATTTATATAGAGGCCTACAATGAGCAAGGGGTATAGTTTCCCTTTAATTGCATGTATTTATAAAGTTGCTATTAAATGCAATAAATAAAAGTTTTTTACAGACAGAAGGGCTTACCAATGAGATCTCCAGACTCTGCAATTTCTTATCATACCATTTTTGAAAGATTATACTATTACAATCTGTCTTAAACAGATGTCTGAATTAGCTTTACTAAATTTAAACAATACTGTTCACCAGATTTGGTAGACAGAGGGTGGCGCTGATTAATAATTACATTAAAAAAAATTACAGTAGGCAGTGTACAAAAGCAAAGCAAATCAATTAGTTGTATACCCCTCAGAATCAAGGCTGCATGCTAATATAGCAGTCAGATAATTCAGTCACTCCTATACTTTTGTCTGTAGGTTCCTGCAGAGTCTAGATTCCTTAATACAAATGCCCAAATGTCCAAAACAGATGCAGTGTATCTCTAGTTAAACATTGACATTTTCACCAAAGAAAGTGTGACATGTCTTTGTTTATACCAGGAAGCATAGAATTTAAAATTGAATTTGTGAGTATCTAAAGCAAACAGAGATAAAGTAACTTGCCTGAGGTAGAGAAGAACTGAAATTGCAATAAAATCTCACTTTTGTGATTCAGAGATACGATTCTTAGCTATTTTAGTTACAAATAATTTTGTAACAATTATTTCTATGAAAATGTATTTGATTTTGTGGGCCAGCTTGTAATGCTTTAACCATTGTCAGCCCTATTGCTTTATTACTGCTCTATGCATAGGGACCACAGTTCTTGGATTGTTGTTGGTCTAGCATGACAAATAATGTAGTCTTAGTTTTTATCTAACATCCCTGAACCAACTCCCTCTCAAAACAACTTAATCAGTGTTAATGTATATATGTAAGTAAATGGTACATAGTGTATTGTTGCTGTGTAGAAAGAGAAGTAGTTGTAGTTGGCTACAGAGCTGCTGTGGCCTTAACTGAAGTCCTGACCTTCTTTAATATGTGGTGGTGGTTGTGGTAAGTTGGTTTAGATAGGCCTCCACTTGATCTGTAAATAGCATCAATGGATAGACAAAAAATCAAGTCAGCAACTTCAATTAAATGTTCTCAATAACTCAAAATGTTATTGTCTGGTGAAAAACATAGGTCAGAAACATTCTAAAGCACAACTCATAAAATCTGAAGCACATTTAAGAGTAAAAACTAAAATAAAAGGTCCCATACCTGTATGGGTAACATAGGTATGTTTTTTCCCTTTATATAGTCTCATTCATAAATAAATGTTTTTTACTTCAGTTATCCAAAATAGTTCAATTTCCTTTTCAGTGTGCATTGCTGATTCTTACTGCATCAGATGCTTCCAAGTACTACAAAAACCGCAATGGTGTTATAGTCTGGAAAGTAACAGCTTGCAAAGCTATTTTAATGAGAAATACAGTATCAGATAACTACTTGCTTTTATGTTTTCCAGACTATGCTAAAAGCAGTATACAGATGTAAATTGAAAATTGTTCATTGGTCAGCTTCTAGGAAGATAATCCAGAAACAGCCAACACATAATATATTCTATATGGCATTGGCTGCCTCTGTAATCTCATTACAAAAGCTATTAGTGGTGCTGATTAGTTTTTTTAAGGTTTGAACTCTAGTGGATCCTGCAAGGTTATTTAACAAATGACACTACAATAACAGCAGTGAGTGGTACTTTGATGCAGTGTTTTTCATTAAAGGATTTTGATTATGCAAACTGTTTTATTACAGCACCATTTCCCTTGATATGCTTGCTGTCATCACAGAACAAAACATATACACAAGCTTTGAAATAATAGTAGAAATAATATATTTATCCAATAATTGTGCACTACAAAGCACTGCTGCCATTACTATCACTTTTAAAAGCCAGAAACATAATTGAAGAATCTTTGTCATGCCATCCTGTAGTGCCTGCAGCTGTGAGAAGCATAACCTAGATAATAATAATGAGATAATGTTACTGAAACCTGCTGATATGAAAGCAGCTCCCATGACAGCTAATTTATTCCACGTAGCTCAGTCATTATTCCATTTCTCTTTTGCTCAAAGATTTATTAACAATTATATCTAAATCTATCAATTAGAATAAACTCAGAAATTAAATCTGAGTATATACACAGTTGGTTTTAATGTTGCATAGACCTTTTCTCCTGGTAAGTGTATCAGGAAAAAATGTGATTGCTTTAATTTCCAAATTACAGACGCATTCACCCAAGACACCAATGTTTCCCAGTGAATTAATTTAATTTATTACAGATAGCTGTTCATCAGTCCAATGATCTACAATACATGTATGGTCTATCAAAAAGCAAGAGTATTAAACAAACTTTTACTTTTTTTAAGAAAAATAATTGGATACAGAATAGCTTTCATTATCTCTCCATGAGCTGCCCAAACTTTTAATGATTTTCTCATTATTCCTGATCATGAAAATTCTTAAGGGTGGATTCACTAAAGGGACAAGGGGCAGCGTGATGTAATTTCGTTACTTAGCCAGTTTACTAATGCTAGCAAAGGAGATGTATTCTAGCATTGCTTTGCATTCTATCGCCAGGCAAATTTTTGCTGTGGCAAATGGACGTAACTCCGCAAATTCGCTAAGATTTTGGTTTTAGGCTGCAAAAGGCATAAATAATTTTTTCAGGTACCTGGTTTCCCCCATACATTTTCTACCATGTGGCACATTATTTAACTGTGGGCTTATGTGTTGGGCATTATAAAAACTCTATTAACTTTATCAAGGTTCCCTTGGCATGTCTAGTTATCAGTGTAAATGTAATGTATTTAAATTGCCCGCCGTATGCAAATTATCCTGAGCGCAAGAACTCTAGTGAAGTTGTGCTAGGCAGAACATTAGTGCAGCTTCACTTTGAATTGCTCGCCCTGCTGAAGTAACGCTAGAGATAATTTGCCAGCGTTCGGCACCCTGGACTCAACTTCGCACTTTAGGGAATTAGCTCTGTCTGAACAAATTTTCGGCCTGCCAAAGTTGCACTCTTTAGTGAATTTGCCCCTTTGTTGTTAAAGTAATGAATGTTCATCTACTTCATTATCTAAAGACCACCCTGTCCAACTTATCAAAAGAAATTTGAAATTATAAAGCAGACAGTGGACCCCTAGATATCCCTATAGAAATAATGTACTCCAAACTAGAATAAAACTAAGTATAGAAGGAGATGACTATGTCCATCAGCCCAAGCCCTTAGTCAATAAGATTTTCTTAATTGAGCCAGCAGGCAATTTTGCTTTAAATGCAGAAGTATTAATTAACAATTGCCTTTCCTGAGACATGCCTTTTTATGCTGCATTCTCACATTTTAGAAAAATTCATTTTGTTAAAGGCTGTAACATTATGCCACAACATAATTACATATACCTTACTGAACTGCTGAAGAGCTTTGACACCAGCGCTAAAACTGTTTATGGTGCAGAACTACAGTATCCTACCACCTCTTGGTTTCCTTACTGGTCTCTCCAGGTATACTGGATAGCTAACATTTTGAAGATCTTTATATTTTATAAAGTACATTTAAGTTGCTACAAGAGTTTCCAAATAAAGCATATATAGCCTATTGCAACAAGTTCAGTGCTATTAACACAATGTCACTAGTGATGGGCGAATTTATTCGCCAGGAGCGAATTTGCGGCGAATTCCCGCGATTCGCCGCTGGCGAATAAATTTGCGAAACGGCAGGAAAAATTCGCGGGCAAAAATTTGCAGCCAAAAACGAGTCGCGCGTCGTTTTTGACGCGACGCGTTTCGCCCATCACTAAATGTCACCATACCCCACCACAATCATCACATGATAGATTAAGATATTGTAGATGTCTCTAAAAAACTTACATCACCATGTATTATAATGGTATTAGATTGCTGTTAAAGGACAAGGAAAGTCTAAAATAGAATAAGGCTAGAAATGCTGTATTTTGTATACTAAACATAAACATGAACTTACTGCACCACAATCCTAATCAAACAAATGATTTATGCTTTCAAAATTAGCCACCGGGGGCTGTCATCTTGTAATTTTGACTTGTGTATTAGTTGTTATATTACTGTTTATATAAAGTTCATTTTTGTTCATCTGCAAACTGTGTGTTTTATTTTTCCTAGGGGATTCCCCTGAGGCAAGTTCCTCAATGCTCCCTAGGTGGATGCACTGCCCTATAATTCCCAGTTCCCAGTACTTTTGATACTGTAGTAATTTTTTTCAATGATGGCTCATGGTAATGCTTTGATTAAACCCAATAGCACATCACAATACTTTGCTACAGAACTATATAAAACTATAACACAAAGAACTGTTCTACTGTTGATCCTGATGTCGTAAGTTGAACCCAAGATCGTATACAAAACAGCTTTATAATCTATCATTGCATATAATGAAGCCTTGTGCAAGAAAAATCATGGGAACTAATCATCTCGATGACCTAATACTTGTTCCTAATTCTCACACTTTGGATTGTGCATTTGACGCAGAAAAACTTAACTCATTTATCCCATTTATTCAATTTAGCACAGAATATTGTGTCACAGCATCCCATCCAAATAAAGAGTTCACCATTGAAAACAATGGTGCTTTGGTATGCTAATGAAAAGTTCAGATGCATTAAATCAGTTAAGATAACTGTAGATAACACAGTTTCTTCAATTAACCCTGAGTCATGACACATTTAACTCACAAATCCCAGTGGCTGCATCTGTATTAGCTAATATGTTTATGATTTCTGAAGCCCTCATCAGACTCTTCTTTATTGTAGCTAGGGGCACAATATTCTATTCAGCTACTAGTTAGCTAAAATAAGATCTCTGCTTCGAATGTGCTTGTTGGGAGTCTGGCCAGATCCTGATGAGCGCATGGGAATCAAGATCTGTTATTAACCAAATTATTATATCTTCTTTATTGACTGCATCACTAAATGAACTAAATAAATTGTTAGCAAGTCTAGAAAAACTGGGGATTTCCGTCCAGTTAGTTGAGATTCGTTTGTGGGGTTTACGTGTGACAACTGCAGGAACCTGTGGGAGAAGTCATAGGATCTTAGGAACCATTTGAGCCCCATCTGTGGAAGACTGTATTTCTGGATCTCCCAGTCTTTGAGAAACAGAGAGGGGGCGCTTGCATACTTTTGCTCATTCGGTAATGTATTTCTTTTTCATTCTATGTTTTTCATTCTATGTATGTATTGTATGTTTGCTCATACGTAGCCGTGTGTTTGAATTACTTCCGAGAGACTCATGGAACCACAATTGAAACAGATACGCAAAAGGGACTCAGGGCCCCTGAATTGCAAGGAAGATTATACTTAAAGAGACAGTAGCCCAAATTAGCATTACACATATTTGTAAGACCAAGACTTTGCACATGCTCAGTGTGGCCTGAGCTGCTTAGGGATTGTCATAAATTATCAAAACAGCCAAAAAGTCAAATAAGATTTGTCAGAAGCCAAAACAGCAAGACCCATTAATAATCAGAATAACCAGACTGCACTGGGTCTTGTGTTGTCATGTAATCTAATGTGGATTTAATTTTTGTATTGTGTAATACAAACGTTCTCCAACTCTGCAGAACCAGTGGCAGCAGCAAAATAATCCTCCAAATAAAATCCCAGTTTATCTGTTTAAATCTGGATCCATGATCTTTGTCCCTGCAGCTGGAGTTGGAAACATGAAAGGGGATGTAAAGGCTAAAATAAAATACCATACAAATCGCTACACAACTGCTCTACAGGGGAACAAAGCTGAAAGGCTGAAAGGCTGAAAAGTTGAAAGCTGAAAGTTCTGAAAGGCTGGGAAGTAAGGTGGGGGGCTCCCCCTGCTGTTCATAAGTATGATTGTTTCCCTGCACAACAGTTAGGGACTGTCTGACAATTCCCATCCACAGCAGTAAAAAGGGAGAATTTCATTGCATACAGTCAGGTTTCTAATAAAAAAAAGTACACATTTTCTTATTAAAGTATATTGGAGATAGATTTCTTTTATATTAAAGAAAGCAAAAATGGTATTTTGTTTTTTTGCCTTTACATGCCCTTTAAGACAAAATAAGGAGTCTTGTATTCTATACGTAAATGTATACTTTTCACAACCATCTCCTAGTTGAGGGTTTAGAACACTTAATTTCCAGGGTAAGCTAGAATCACATGACTCGCATGAATCATTTGAGAAGGTTTCTAGGATTCAAAGCTACCATCAACATAAGACCTTTCATTTAATTTCGTTCTTATTAAACTACAACAGAACAATATGCAAGCTCATTGGGGCTGATTAGAGCATATACAGATGCAGCCACTGGGATTGGTGAGTTAAATGCATCGTGACTCTAATTGAAGAAACTGTGTTATCTAAAGTTATCTTAACTTATTTAATGCATTTAACCTTTTCATTAGCATACCAAAGCACTATTGTTTTCAATGGTGAACTCTTTAATTGGATGGGACACAATATTCTGTGCTAAGTGGGATAAATGGGATGGATGAGTTAAGTTTTTCTGTGTCAAATGTACAATCCAAAGTGGCTTCATCTGTAGGTGCTAAAGCAACCAATCTGTAACTACTTTTGATCAGTATAATACAAGATAGAAACTGAAAGCTCTTGACAACTAGTTCACCAGCTTGGGCATTATATCCCTAAATATATTCTTTTAAATAAGTGGCATATGTGTCTGCTCCAAAAAAAATGTATAAAGTCAAATGATAACGCAATTATCCAATGGTCTTAACACATCTAATCCCCTGTCCAAGGGTTACTACAATGTCAAAAATCCCAAATGTTTGTACAAGACCTGGTAGCAATTAATACAGTAGCAAAAGTAAAGATAAAGTAAAAAATTATTTATTAGGACATAAAAGCCTGACACACAGTAAGATAGGTTGAAAAAAGACACATTCAACCATTTAACTTTATTTTAGCCTGCCTAACTGCTAGTTGATCCAAAGGAAGGCAAAAAAACCCCATCTAAAGACTTTCATATTTGCCTCAGAGGGGGGAAAAAAATTCTTTCTGACTCCAAAATGGAGTATTCTATCACTTGCTAAAAAGCCATCCAAACCCTTCTTAAAGCTATCTAATGTATCAGCCTGTACAACTGATTCAGAGAGAATTCCACATCTTCACAGCTCTCACTGTAAAAAAGCCCTTCTGAATATTTAGGAGGAACCTCCTTTCTTCTAACCAGAATTGGTGACCTTGCGTCAGCTGGAAAGACCTACTGGTAAATAAAGCATTAGAGAGATTATTATATGATCCCTAAGATTTTTCATATCCTTTACCAGCATAGTTGCCCTTCTCTGCACCTTCTCTAATGCAATAATGTCATTTTTGAGCACTGGAGACCAACACTGTATGGCATATTCTAGATGGGGCCTTACCAGCGGAAGAATGACCCCTTCCTGCTGTGAATCAATGCCTCTTTCAATACAGCTCAAGACCTTATTTGTCCTTGATAATGCTGATTAGCATTGCTTTTTACAGCAATGCTTATTATCTACAAGGACCCCAAGGTCCTTTTCAGTTATGGATTTGCCTAGTGGATTTTCAATTTTAAATAAAATACATTAACATGGTTAAACCGCAGATTATGTATTTGTTATGACATATTAAACATATCAGTGTCATTGCTTTTTGGATTTGTTGTTCGACATAAGTCGCTTTTAACACTGTATCATTATGCATTAGTTTAACACATTAAAACTTGAGAGTAAACAGATGAGGATAGGAAATAGAGCAGTAAAGTGAAAGGGACGAGATAGAGTAGGAAGGTGAAAGGGAAGATTAAGGGGGAGGGAGTAGAGCTTCTTTCTCATACATTTTGTAACAGTTGAGAGGTAGTTTTCTTTGGCTTAGGCACGGGTGCTGAGGAGTAGGGATGGCGCGAACGTCGGAAAAAAAGTTCGCGAACATATTCGCGAACTTGCGTCAAAAATGCGAACGGTTCGCGAATGTCGCGAATCCCATAGACTTCAATGGGAAGGCGAACTTTAAAAGCTAAAAAAGACATTTCTGGCCAGAAAAATGATTTTAAAGTTGTTTAAAGGGTGCAACGACCTGGACAGTGGCATGCCAGAGGGGGATCAAGGGCAAAAATGTTTCTAAAAAATACATTGTTGACACAGCGCTGCGTTTTGTGCTGTAAAGGGCAGAAATCACACTACGTCACTCAGGTGATGTTTCTGGACACGGAATGTGAAAAAGCTCACACAGCTACGTGGCACTTGGTTAAAGACTGGGCAAACAATGCCTACAAGGTCAACGTATACACTACTACAGCGGTGGATACGGATTACGTAAAATATATTATGGCTGCTTGAAAAAAGTCACTCAGGTGCTTTTTCTGGAGACGGTAATATTATGGATATTTAGACAGAATGTGAACAAGCTCACACAGCTAGATGGCAGTTGTTTGAAGAACAGTAGATTACTAGCCAGCAAACTTACTATCCACTGTCCCTCAAATCACTAACAGCTCTCTCCCTACACTAGCTCTTCCAAGCACACACAGCACAGGCAGAATGAAAAAACGCTGCAGGGCTTCGGTTTTTATAGGGAAGGGGAGTGGTCCAGGGGGTGTGGGGGTGGTCCAGGAGGGAGAGCTTCCTGATTGGCTGCCATGTATCTGCTGGTTTGGGGTGAGAGGGCAAAAAAAAAGCGCCAACTAACGCGAACCCAAAATGGCGAACGTCATGCGACGTTCGCGAACATCCGGCGAGCGCGAACAGCCGATGTTCGCGCGAACAAGTTCGCCGGCGAACAGTTCGCGCCATCCCTACTGAGGAGAGAGGGAGCGAGGAGGAGGCGAGTCCTTCTTTTGTGTTTTTGTTCTTAAAATTCTAGGAAAGTTCATTCCTAAGAGAGGCTTCTGCCCACCATTTGGTATATCTGAAAAGAGTCAGTAGTTTTTGTTGTTTCTGTCTTTCTAGCGTATCTAAGTATTTTCTCCAGATCCCAAAGAATTGCGAGCCTTTACATTCTTTGTCTTGTATTGCTAAGATCCATTGGAGTTACATCGTATACAATAATTTGCGTTCCCATAGTTGCTTTGGGGGTGGTTGTGTGTTAGTGCAGTGTTCCAATATGGTCTTAACTGTGGTCAGTACCATTATATCTGCCAGTTTGATGTAACCTTTAATGGTGTTATCAGTGGGCTTAGGATATAATCCTAGTAGTATTTGCGGATTTGTCCAGGTTGTTATGATATCACACCAACTTGCAATGTGTGATATGACTGTATTCCATAATGTGTTTAATTTATCACATGACCATAATACGTGTTCTAATGTGGCATCAGGGTGATTGCATTTTGCACAATTAGACGTCTGTGCTAGGCCAATTTTGTAGACTATTTTGGGTGTCACGTATGCTCTATGGAGAAGTCTAAGGGCCACATCTTGGAAGTATACTGCTGATAGGCCTTTTGTGTGTTTGGAGTATGCTGTTGTGATTTGAACTATTGTTATGTTTGGTATGATATTTGGCCATTTTGATATTCCTTCAATATGTGAGTTGTGGTCTATATTTGGTCTGATAAAAGCATATACTCCATATGTTTTAAGAAGTTGTCCCTTATTTGCTTTCATTAAAACATACAATGGGTTGTTTGTTAATTGTATTTTTATGCCCCGAGTCACCACCTCCACATAGCTTTTCACTTGCGGATATGCAAATATGTGGTTGTTCGGGAGGTCATATTTAGTTTGTAGTTCTGGGAAGTTGTACAGATGCAGTCACTTTGGATTGTGTGTTAAATGCGTTGTGACTTAACTCATCTATCTCATTTATCCCACTTAGCACAGAATATTGTGTCACAGCATCCCATCCAATTAAAGAGTTCACCATTGAAAACAATGGTGCTTTGGTATGCTAATGAAAAGGTTAAATGCATTAAATGATTTAAGATAACTTTGGATAACACAGTTTCTTCAATTAGCCCTGAGTCACGACGCATTTAATTTACAAATCCAAGTGGCTGTATATTGTGTTTGTATATTGTGTTGTTAATCCTTTGGAGTGCCATTATTTGAAACGAGTGTCTGCTTTGGTGTTTTGGAAGCAGTTGTTGTCTAATAAAGGAAGAAAAAGTGATAATGTACAGTATATGTACCAAATAGTTTGGTTCTGACTTTTTGCCTACTTCTATTGTGGTGTGGATAAGTGGATTCGTTTGACAATGTTGTTGAATTTCCAAGAGCAGGGCGTGTAATAAATAGGTTAGGGAGACCTTTGGTGTAAAGTTTTGGTCTCTTTGGGTATTGGTGTACATATTCTCTTGATTTATCCAATCCTTGGCTATTTGCATAAGACTGGCCATGTTGTAGTATTTTAGTAATGATAGGTTAAGTCCACCAATTCTTTTAAGTTGTGCTAATTTTATTAGTGATATCCTTTTTTTGTGCTAATTTTATTAGTGATATCCTGTTGAGTTTGTTTATATCTACGGGTTTTATTATGACTGGTAGCACCTGTATTTTATAGTGTAGCCTTGGGAAAGCAATCATTTTATAAAGATTAAGTCTGCCTATATAGTTGATGGGCAGATTTTCCCAGCTTTTAAAATCCTGTACTGTTTTTCCTATGGTTTCCACTATATTTAGGTTGTATAGCTGTTTTATATCTGCTGGTTAGTGATGAGCGAATTTATTCGCCAGGGGCGTATTCGCGGCGAATCCCCGCGATTCGCCACTGGCGAATAAATTCATGAAACACCAGCGAAATTTCGCCTGTTGAAAATTTGACGAAAAAAACCGAGTCGCGCGTTGTTTTTGACACGACGCGACGAAAATGACGTGTCAAAAGCGTGCCGCGACTCGTTTCGCAAATTTTCCGCCAATTTTTCGGTGAAGCAGAACTGGGGAGATTCGCCCATCACTATTGCTGGTATTTTCACTCCCAGATATTTTAGATAAGAGGTAGTTTGTTGAAACATAATAGCTGCTATTTTTGTATTATTGTCAGGAAGGGTTCCTAGCCAGAGCAGGTCTGATTTGTCTAAATTGTCTCGAAAGCTAGAGATGGCCCCGAAGTTTTTTATTGTGTCTATTATGTTTGGGATTGCTGTGCTTGGGTTAGAGATAAACAGCATTATGTCATCCACATATGCTGATATTTTCATTTCTGTATGCCTATTTTAACACCCTTGAAAGTTTGTAGCTGGCTTAAATTTCGTAATAGTGGGGTGGCTTGGATATTTTTACATCACAGGTGCATGACTTTACATTTATCAACATTTAATCTCATTTGCCACTTAGCTGCCCAGATTGACAGTTTGTCAAGATCCTGTTGTAAGGATGCCACATACTGGATGGGATCAATTGAGCTGGATAGTTTTGTCTCATCTGCAAACACTGATACATTATATAATATATATAATACCCTCCACTAAATCATTAACGAACAAGTTAAATAAAAGTGGATCCAATACCGAGCCCTGAGGGACCCCACACGTTTTGTGCCAAATGAGCACTTATTCATAGGCTGAGCCTATGAGGCTTTTATGTGTTGTTTTTTTTTTTGTTTTCGTTCTTGTGTTAATTCAGTTTAGTGGGTTGGTGCTTTTTGCTATCTTTAAGTACATTACCATTAAAGAGTAAACATATGAAAACAAATATTCTGGATGTGAAAGAGAGAGTTTAGTTCATAAATATTATATTTGCATGACGGTCTATGGAGGACTGCAACCACTTCACCCATTAAACTTTGCATATGTATGTAAAGGAAAGGAAAGAACATGTACCCTTCAGATGTACAGTATATAATTCTGTATTTTATATATTTTACCTTTCAAGTACCGTACTCAGATAGGGTATTGATTGATAAATATTTCATTAGAGGTGTTCTATAATTTGCAGTAAAAAAAAATGGTGTATAGAACACCTCTGTTGCAACATTATTCAACCAATACGCACATACCGTATATGGAATTAAAAAAATATAAAAGACAAATATATATCTGAGGGGAACCTACCCTGACTTCATACCACAATAGCATCTGAATGTCCTCCACTTGACTATAACATAATCCTCTCTTGCAACTGCATGCTATTTCACCGAGTGCTACTGGATTTTTGTTTGCTCTGAAAACATGTCTGAAGGTAAGACCCAATTATGCCTGAATAAAAACTCAGCATACTCTAACTATAGGCTATAGGCTTTCATGGTTTTAGTCAATAGTGTAATAATGATCTTCTCAAAATCAGACATCTAAATATCATATCATAAACAGGTTGTGTAGCTTATTAGAGGTATATACATCCATTCCTCTCCAAGACCTTTGCATAAACATTTTAACTGTAAAAAATCTTTTCTTGAGGCTTGTACTGCCATGCATGATTATTGAAACACCCCAATATATGGGGTTATCATTTTTTCAAATCTGTATTCCGGTCAAAAACATAATTTACTCAATTAATGACCCTAAATACATTTGGATACAAAGTAATATTATTCAGATAATTTTGTATGCATTTTCATACTCTACTGTACATATATTCAGCATGCTAACAGCTGAAAAGGAAACAAAAAGGAAATAAAAGCTTTGCTTCCTTGATTTGAATTTCTCTGAACAGCAGAGACAATTTCCACATTGCTAAGGTAATTGTACAGGTCAGACACCTGAACAAATCTAGCACAGTCAATCACTCAAGATGATCTATGATGATGATAATTTTATCGTCTCCACTGCTTCCAAATCATAGTTGAAAACAGGAAATGATATGTCTAAAAGAAAACAAAACACCAGGCATCAAGATGATAGAAAGGGACATCCTGTAATGTATGGTGTTTGTGTGACAATGAAATAAAAAAAAATGCACTAAGCAACACGAAATAAATGTAAGATTTTGGTTGTCATGGGGATGGTATATACAGTAGTTGTAGTCATTGTACTTTCACATGAACATAGAGAACAACAGGCTTCAGGTTATGATTTAAGAGTTGGAATTTGCATACCTGCTATTATAGATCCATTACAAATACTAGTATTAAACCCCATTATGGAGATAAATAATGATGTAAAACAGTCTTGGGAAAAACCTTTCAACTCACTCTAACGGCATCCACATATTACTATATATATATATATATATATATAGCTTCATGAAACCAGCACTCCCATTTAAAATTTC
>CM044444.1:34239418-34280143 GCA_024363595.1 Xenopus borealis | reverse complement strand
AGTAAGTCCCTCTTGGATTTAAATAAATACTTACTCAAATCGAGCCTGGCCCCGATGTTCCCCCTGGGCCTGAATTGAACCAAACAGATTCTCTCAGGAAATTAACCAGACAGCTTTATTTGAGGTATAAATTAATACAGAGTATTAAAATATAGAGTATTACATAATATCTCACACGTCCTGAAAGCTTGTGAGGACGTTTGGGGTACATTGTAATATTGTAAGATACGACCATTTAACCATTTCTTCCCTCATGGGGCTGATCCCATGACATCCGATCATCGTCCTTGGTTTAACATAATTATGCTTCTCTGTCCATTTTAAGTACAACCCTTTCTAACTTTAGTACAGTATCCAAATATGTACACCTGCTGTGCTAGCACAGTGCCCAAAATGGTATCTGTGCAGTGGGTGTGTTTTTGAAGCTACAAGTGTCTTTCTTAAAATACTTGTAACTTTGACGTAACAGATGTATTTACTGTTCTTGTATAAACATTCTACAGCCCTAATTAGTAGAAAGGCCTCTAACCTTGAAGTATAAAGTCTCACACAGCTGTTCCATGTCAGTGTCCTGTTCTATAATCCTTGTAATTTATACATAACCCTTATATGTAATTTAAATCTAAAATCCTGATATCTGCAATCTTCCCCTCTCTTCTTTTGGTATTCTATTACTCCTTAATATGCTTTTGTTAATACTTAGCCAACTTACAGGTATTAGTTAAATTCTACCAAATGAAACCTGACTAATCACTGGTTAGAAAATTCCTTCCTTACTCAAACCAGTTCCTAAATAAACTTCAGTAAATTTGTATTGTCTCGTTCTTTTAAAAATGCATCCAACCCTCTCTTATGTCTAAGAAATGTGATATATCTGCCAGAACAACAGACTAGGGGAGAAAATGCCACAAATTCAAAACTACTCTATTTATATGTAAAATGAAACCTCCTTTCTAATCTAAAAAGTGTAAATAATGCCAATATAAACTTTTATGAAAACTAAGATCCTCTAAACATCCCTGTTGTATTTTATTAGCCGAGGATGAGGAGAGTATAACAGTGCTTTATTAGCAGGTTCATGCCATTACACAACAGCAGTAACTTCTTACTTTCACTTTCAAGCTGTACAGAAAATCCTGTGTATGCACAGGGACACCCGCAGGCCATTTGTATAAACACCACATATTCCCTCTTTAGTTGGAAAGCATTTGGGCAAATATAATAAACAGTAACAATTAAACAGCAATAAAATATTAAAGCAGTATATACATTCGTCACATGACATAGTCCTTGGTCCATGTGGGTAGTTTTTGGATTCTCTCAGTATGCCTTATAGGTTCACTTTCTTCAAGCCTATTGCGGTTGACATTAGGAGTCCTTCATCAAATGGAACATCTGCAAAGTCATATCTAGCAGGAGCAAGATGACTTTCATTCCATATACGTCCATCAGACATCTCACTTCAAGTGGTGTAGTAAATTTAGATTGTCCTTGTTTCAGTATTCCTGGTTTCTTAATTCTGACTAAAGATCCAGGCTGAAAGTGCACTCTTGCACCACATTTTCTGTCAGTATAAGCCTTGCATTTGGCTTGTTGACATTTGACAATGTCAGTAGTAGATGAGTTTGTAGGAACAGTATTTGGTGGAACATTTAACTTAGTGCGCATCTGTCTGCCATGTAATAATTCAGCTGGAGATGCTTGGGTTGTTGCATGGCATGTTGCTCTGTGGCTTTGTACTGATTTTACATCTGATCTCATCTTAACTAAATGTACAAAGTTCTTTGCACATCCCAATGAAGTGTTGCTTTGTGGTGAAATTTTAGACACTGGCTGTGTGGCAGGCACTGGTGCTGTAGTAATGAGACCATCAATTAATTGTAGGTTTAATGCAGCAAAGAGATCCCTTCCAAGTATAGCAGTACCTTTATTTACAATGTAAAAGTCACATTTTGCAGTATTTGATTCAAATTGTCACTGCCAAGCAACCAAGCACAGGGATTGGATCCTTTAAGTAACTGACCAGTCTCAGGGCAGGTGCAACAAGTGTATCTTTAGTAAAGTATTTCAAGAAAATATCCTTTGGTAGTATAGAAACAGCTGAACCTGTATCAAGCATCAGGTTAATGGAGTGTCCCATGTCAGCAGAAGCAGTATCGACATTGACAGTGCATATAAACTTGTCTGGAATAAATGTACCAGCTTAATCCACACTAAATACTGTAACATCTTTAGTAGAACTGCGGCAGACCGTAGCAAAGTGACCTGACTTTATACATTTGCAGCACTGTATAGCTTTTGCAGGACATTTAGCATA
This sequence comes from Xenopus borealis, assembly GCA_024363595.1. Classification (NCBI taxonomy): domain Eukaryota; kingdom Metazoa; phylum Chordata; class Amphibia; order Anura; family Pipidae; genus Xenopus; species Xenopus borealis. The sequence goes on along the minus strand of CM044444.1, from coordinate 34,277,826 downwards.
GTTTGCAAGATGTTGTGTTGAACCACAGCGAAAGCAGTATTTTTTATTTGTATTCGCTGCACGGTTTTGCAGTGAATCCCTCTCCTTAGCACTGTATTTTTCCTGTGACTGAGCATTATTAGACCACTGTTTTGAATTCACAATCTATATATTCCCTACAGTTCCGTGACAGTGTTTTAGCCTCTGCCACAGCTGTTTCAATTTGGCTAGCAACTGTAATAGCCTTTGCAAGGTTTAAATCTTGCTTTAGGAGCAGTCTCTCTCTCTAATGTGTGTTGTTTGTTTTTTTTTTTTTTTCACTATTTGGTCTCTTAGCGTTTCATCTGTTAGATTCCCAAAATCACAAGTAACAACCAGCTACTACTACGCTGTTCATGTTGGCGGAATTTATATCTTTCAGCAACCACATTTACTCTTGGCACAAAAAAGTTCTTAATAGCAGTAAGAGCAGTTTCATAACTTTCATCAGGTGATTGTAATGTATAGAATATACGCTGTCCCTCTGCCCCCAAGCAGTGAATAAGTAAAGCACACTTTCTAGCAGCAGAAATTTCCCTTTGGTCAGCAGCAATAATGTAATTATCAAACATACGGATCCAAGCAGTAAAAAGGTATGGAAGAAAACACATCCTTGTCGCCATTGTGTTTAGTGTTTTAGCCGAGCCGGTAGCCGAGCATGAGGAGAGTATATCAGTGCTTTATTAGCAGGTTCATGCAGCCATTGCACAACAGCAGTAACTTCTTACTTTCACTTTAAAGCCATACAGAAAGTCCTGTGTATGCACAGTGACACCCACAGGCCATTTGTATAAACACCACAATCCCTTATCAGTTAAGGCTATCTTCTTTAGACTTTCTATTATTCTTTAATATCCTCTTTAGGCACTGGTGACCAGTATTACAATGCATATTCTCCCCCTTTGAATGTATACCCTTTTTAATTGCTGGCCCTTCCTGCAGCTTAATCAAATTAATAACCCTATTTTGACACCCCATGTATTATATAATGCATATCATTGATATCTTACTATACACAGATCTTGAATACCATCTGCTAAATGAAAGAGTACTGGGAATTTCGTTCAATGGCAGTGTCTCCACCTAGTGTGATCAGGGGATATATCTATGGCTGGCTCCACAAGGAAGCAATAATTACCTACACCATTGTAATAAAACAGATAAACTTTATATAACTAAATAAATGTAAAATACAAATCACATATTAATTTCAACCCTGCCGCCCTGGGGTACTAGTGGACAAAGAGAGTCAAAGTCTTTTTTCAAAAGAGCTCTTATATCCCCAGGTAGTACTACCTGCCCAAATACCTCTCCTGTTGGTAGTTGCTCCCACATATCATGCACACAAACAATACCTGTTCTCAAACAGGGAACACACACTGGAACATTTACTACCTTCCCTCAGGCATACTCTCCGGGGCTCACACAGAGGTGGAATAGGCATCCACAGAGTCTCCACATGCTAGGTTCCCAAGCTACCCAAATTGAGCAGAAAAAGCTTTCTTTAATATTTAATTTTAATAATCTGAAGTGTGAACACATCACAAGCCCCTTTTCAGATCAACATCCATCCACAGACAACTACTATCACAGTCTCGTTGCTGTCTCCAAACTCTAAACCCTCCAGGCTTGGGGCCCCTTACCCCTTCACAGGCCTTTCGATTTCCTCAGGTCCATACACCTTTTCTACAGTTCTTTTCACTCCTGGCTGAAGTGGCAATAAAAGAAGGACTGAGCACATGGCAGCACATCTTTTTATAGTCTTTGAGGAACAGTGACACACCTAGCCAAATCTGGAATCTGTCAGGGCTCACTGTGCATGAGACAAAGGACTCACTCCCCCTCCTAGATCCAGTTTAGGTCCAACACTTAGCTGGCCACAGCAGGGTATCCAACCATGTGGAGATTTTCAGACCATAGGGGAATTTAACTCTATGGGTCCCTATATGTGCTACTGCTAAACATATAATTTACAAGTACCCCAGGTTTTTTATGTAAGTGTACAAAATTATATTTGTGCTCTCTAATGTGTTGTGCATGAGCAGTGTAATCTAACTCTTTTTAGGTGCCAATACATGAGAAGTAATTTACAACTTTTAATCCCTCAGCAAAGCTAAAACCTTGATTAATTACCTAAAAATAATAATTTAGGAAGGTTAACACATCCTGCCTGGCCCTAAATGAGGCTGTGGATGCATTGTTCAGTCAAAGAGACCTATGGAGCACCCATGTGATCCAAACCTTTTACCAGGAGCAGGATTGTAGTGCCAACCAGAGAGCACTAAAAGAGTTCAGCTCTGTGGTTGTCACACCACTTTAACTACTCAGGATTATTTGATATATGGTAGAGCGTAAGAAATTGGTGACTTGCTACTTCCCATTATTGAGAAATAGATTACATTCTCAGCCTGTTTTTGTGGCACAAGATTTTTAGGGCTAGTAAAGTATCACATATTACACTACAAATGCAAATTACTTCAAATGTTTATGCTATGCATTAAAATGTGCTTGTGCCCAAACATGTTCCTTGCATATCAGCAGAACTGTACACAGCACCAATGAGTCTGCCTAGTCTGGTATGGCCAGGGGAGCTACACTAACTGGGGTGACTATTATCTGATGCTACAACAATGCATGTAAACATAAGGTTACTTGGTACAGGTATGGGACCTGTTATTCGGAATTCTCATGACCTGGGGCTATAATTTGGATTTTCATGCTTTAAACCTATTAGAAAATCATGTAAACATTAAACAGACTCAATAGGCTGGTTTTACTTCTAATAAGGATTAATTATATCTTTGGATCCAATACAAGGTACTGTTTTCTTACCACAGAGAAAAATTCAATACATTTTAAAAATTTGGATTATATGGATAAAATTGTGTCTATTGGAGATGGTCTTTCCTTAATTCAGAGCTTTCTGGATAATGGGTTTCCGGATCCTATACCTTTACCTAGTAAAATTAATTTTCAAAGAGATTTTTGCATTTGGTTACAGTCAAACAAAACAAAAAGTAAAAGGCATCTGTTTAGTAAGAAAATAAAAAGCATTGCACCTCCAGCACCTCAAACAATAATTTTTGTCCTTTGAAGCTCAACCCTAAATAAAAACTAATTTATGTGAAATAGATTTTCCTAAGTAAGCTGACTGAATTTCAGTCCAACTCTGGTATAACCTGTTTAATAACTCTTGAAAAATAAATTTTGAACTGTTACTCTAAGGCAGTACATGATTGAGTCAGGGGATTGCAGCCTTTGCATAGAGCTGAGCTCACTAAAAAGATTAAGATAACTACAGTCACCGAATTCACATGATTTATTCTACTTAAACTGCCATGAGGTTAAAAAGATATACCTTGCACAATAATTTTCTCACACCTAGCTCTGCAATATGAAGTAATAATTTCAATAATTACCATAATGCATAATAAATCATAAAGTATGGGGGAATGCATCAAACTTTATTGCAAAAATATTGCTTTAATTTTAATTGGATCACGTGACAAAATAATGATGGCATATTTATGCTCATGGCACAGGTATGATTGGAATATGGGTTTTTTTATAAGGGATCTTTCTGTAATATGGATCTTCATATCTTAAATCTACTAGAAAATAATTTAAACATTGAATAAACCCAATCAGATAATTTTGTTTCCAAAAACTATTAATTATATCTTAGTTTGGATAAAGTACAAGATATTTTTTTATTATTACAGAGCAAAATTAAAATATTTTTTTAAAAATTCGATAAAATGGAGCCTACGGGAGAAGGCAATCCAATAATTTGGATCTTTCTGGATAACAGGTTTCTGGACAACAGGCCCGAACCTGTGCCAAGAAAGGTCACAGTAACATGGGTGCAAGTTGTTTCATGTGATTCTTTAAAACTATTTGCATCTAAACATACTCCTCCTTTCAGCCAGTTGTGGTTGGCACTTCAGTTAAAATGCAGTGTGGCTGCATTTTGGGTAAAAACATGTGCACCAATGTATACCTGCAAATTTAGTTGTGGTCCCTGCACTGTTAGTTGTGTGTAACACCTGTTATGTTTGGTATCCCAAACCCAGAACAAACCCCAAGGTCCTGGGTGCTGCTCAGTCTTCGGCCTATAACAGCCACCTTTCACTTTGGGAGGATCCCTCCGCTACTTGGGTGCTGCCAGGTCTTAGATTGAGAGGACCAGGGAGAGCATTCTGGGCAGGCAAGTGAACCACACATCGTACAAGAATGTAAAACAAATTGCAGTTGAGGTCACAGGCTGGGTCAAACACCAAACTGGCAGAAACACTACAAAAACAGAAGGCAGGATTGTAGTAAAATTCTATTCAACTGTAAGTACAGAACAAATCTGATACGTGCAGGTAAACACATAAGTAAAAACTGAAGGGCACATTTTTATTACAAAAATATAAAACTTTTATGACAAAATGAAACATAGACATACTTCAATTAGGGAATAACTGTAATCCTTCAAGTGTACAATTCAGTTTGCATTATGTTTACCAACTTTGGATATTAATGCTTCCCTGAGTTAAGAATGGGGCCTGCTTGTGTGTTGCAACTCCAAGCACTACACATGTTCTTTGGCCAGATGCGGCAACTTTTATTCATGTGGGCATGCTGCATCTAAGTGCTTACATATTGTGTGGGGAATTGTCTGTTTAACTTTAAATACATTTTCCCACTTGCTTTTCCCAAAATACCTTGTCTACAAAGCATATTAAAAGTAACTTTTACAGCAAATTTTCTAATTCAGCCAATGAAATATTAAGAGGTATTGGCTGACTAAGCCCAAACATATTTTTTTTTTTAAATCAGTTACAAACTAAGATTTAATAAAGTTTTTATTTGAAAATTTAACTTCAACCAGGTTTGAATAACAGCTTGTGTAATTACTGAGGAACTGAAGAGAGACATGGGAGTTTATTAAAATTAATTACTAATTAACTTTAAAGCGTGTTCAACATGGTCAATTTGTATTAATATTACAAGCAAAAAGAATTTTGCATGGTCAACATCCACTGGGTAAATTGAGCTAGACATTTGAGCTTAAAAATCTGTCAGTGTTTGGTTTATTAGTATGGTCACTTAAAACATTGTAGGATATACAATTAGTGATATACTGTACTAATTCTAATTGAATTTAAAATGATTTGATACAATTCCTTCTTTCTACTTTAAAAATGCTTCAATTGTCTTACAAATTCATAGCACAATCCTCTTTGTAAATAGAAACGCCAAAAAAAATTTCAACTTTAATATTGATACCATATAGATTTTTATTGTTGGTACACTGAAAAGCTGCACACTGATATCTGTTGCCTTTATCTTCCATCCAAACCTCCCCTAAAGGGATTATGCAGGGGTGGGCATTACATTGTCCAGGTCCTCCAGTGCTGAATAAGCCAATAAGTCAATAAAATGCCAATTAGTAAGCAATATGTTAAAGCAACCTGTGTTATTTAACACCACTGAATTGATATGTTGTATTGATATGTTTAAGTAATGTTGCTTATTACATATTTGTTACATGGGACTCTAAAGATCTCATAAAAAATATACATGCTACAAAATGTCAGTAAGTAAAGGAATGTGTAAAATAGCATTGCAAAAGCACCCATGCTTGGTAAAGCACATATTAGTAGTAAGTTCAGTAATAGGGTGCTTAGCCCCACTTTATTAACAAGGGGTTTGTACAAACATTATAAATATTTTGTAAAAATCCTTCAAGTGCTCAAAGAAGGCAAGGGGGAGAGTGGGCTTAACGAACTCAGCAGCACCTATGGTAGAAGAAGACATGTCATTTCTACTGAGCTCCTGCCAATCAATTTGTCAGAACTGCTCAGATCTGCTAAAACTTGTAAAATCAGTTCTTGTTACTAATAATCAGTATTATTCCAAAAAAATACAGTAAATCAGAAACTCATTATTGTAAGTTAAGTAAATACATTGGGAACTTTTCAAGGAAAAGTCAATACAATCCAATTTACTAACTAGGCATCTGAACAAACTTTAAGGTCCATGTAAGTGTTTGATGTATTGATGAAATGTCTTGCTATTTAGGCATCTACATGTTCTTTTCCAAATGTGCTATGGGAATAAGAACAGCTTGTTGTCCCACTTTCCAAAACTGTAATTAAAAATATGCAGTTGTTGTTTGATCTAGTTTTGGAATGTTTGATTCATTTTTTATCATTTAAAACTAAACTGAATTTGAAAATCATTGATTTGTTTGAACTTTGTGTTTTCTTATTACTAACTTACTGTGCTTAAAGCTTTACTTTTATGTCAGCATGTATAGTAGTTTAGATGTAGTTAATGTAGTCATGTAGATAGTGGCATTTTAAGACAATTTGCAGATGGTCTTTATTTTTTATATTTCATTGGTTTTTTAATTATTGTTCTGCAGCTGTCAGTCTTGGGGACTTAACTTCTATGGCTTAATTCGCCTACCAACTGAACAGTAGTTTTGAAGTCATAATGGAATGTGAATAGTGTATAGCCTGAACAGAATATACAAGCAATAAAAGTATAAGACTAACAATAAAACTTAATTTTCACATTCTAACTGTTTTTCTATTGCTGGGGTCGATGACTGTGACTACCAAGTAGCATTTTCAGTTGTAGGCCAGAAAGAGGCAGAAGGCAAAGGATATTAATTCAAACATCATAAAAAATACAAAATGAAGGTCAACTGAACAGTTGCTTAGACCTGGTCCCTGACATACTTTGGGGCAGATTTATCAAGGGTCGAAATTTGACTATCAAATTTGATTCAAATTGTTTTTTCGATAGAATAGGTCCATTTTCGATCAAATTGAAATTGTTTGATTCGAACGATTTCCTCCAAAAAAATTTGAATTCTCAAAGATTTCAAAAAGACTCATTAAAGGTTATAGGAGGTCCCCCATAGGCTAAAACAGCAATCAAGCAGGTTTAAGGTGGTGAAGGATTGAATTCGATTTTTTCAAAGAAACAGTACTTCGATTTGTGAATGGTTTTCAATTCGAATCAAAGTTTTTCAATTCAAATCAAATTTTGGCCTATTTAATAGTTGAGATACCCAAAAATTACTTCGAAATTCTAAATTGTTTAATTCAAATTTTCACTTCGACCCTTGAAAAATCTGCCCCTGCAAATAAACCCGTAGTCAACTTGTACTGCAGCACACTCCGAGTTGCAAATAAACCCATTGCACATTTATCACACATAAACAGACCTATCTATACACTCACATATATATAAACCATATGCATACAAATATCTACACAAATTGTAGATTAGTATCACAACAGCTTTTGATATTATGCTTGTTCAAGAAATCATCCAAATTCTTAAAGGTGTTAATAGAATCTGCCATCACAACATGATCCGATAAGGCTTTCCACAACTTCACTTCCCTCACCATGAAGAACCACTTATGCTGCTTCAAATGAATTCAGTTCCTAATCAAGTCAAAAGGGAGAAATGATCCCACACCTATTTACAATGCCCTCTAATGCATATGAGTAATCTAATAAAGAGTAATCTAGTCCCTTTAATTTAAATTCACTGGAGGTTGCCTAACATAACGTCTGTGCTAGGGACATCCTGGAAACATTTTAATAACAGACAACTGAAAAAGCATACAGAGAATTGTAGGAAATTGTATCTTGGTTGTAGGAGAGCTGACCTGCTATAAAGCCTAATTTACAGAAGGGGGACACAGTCTAAAACAAGAGGCACTAAATGCAAGCAACAGCCTGGGTGGGTTTATATCAATGAATAACTCGAACAACATTTTTCCTAGTTAATGAATACAATGTGTGCCCACATTATAAACCTATTGAAAGGTATAATAACAACAACACATTTTTACAATATAAATATTGAATACTGTATACAGAAATTAATTTAAATAATGTATTGCTAGTTTTGCAGGAATTGGGTTTTACAATACAATATTATGATTTTTCAGCTAATTTCAGCTGTAGCCGCTTTTCAATACTGGTCGCAGGTTGAAAAATGATTACTAATACTCATAAAGACCATTTCAGCATTTCAGCTCTTTATTATTAATTCAGTTGAAATCACAATATTAATGTGTTTTCTACAGTAGGCTTACACTGATGTGAACCAGAAAATTGAAACACTGCATTACCTTGTCTCTAACTCTCTTTAACTTGTATAATAGTTAGCAGTGAGATGCTGCATTATCAAAGAGCACGATGGAAATGCACAATAAATAATGCATGAAACATATGTTTTGATGTTCTGCCTTGATGTTATAGCTTAATTTCTATTGGATTTTGAAACAATCTTTCATTCTTTTGCAGAAGGTTAGTCTGCCGAATTTGTCTCTTTTCTGTATTTGCAGATCTTGACCTTTTCTAAGTGCTAAACCTTGAGGCAGTACTTGTTTCCCAAGGAAAAAACACTATGGCTTATGTCAAGTATCAAAAATAATTTTATTGCCAAATAGCAAATGAATATGGAGGCAATGAGAAGTTATATTATCACATCTTTGATTTTAGTTGAAAGATGAAAAAAATATTGTTTAATATTAAAGAGATATTAACATGAGAAATTAAATCAACTATCATAATATTATATTTGCCTGAGTTTTAGAATTGTAACATAAAAGCTTTTGACAGATGCTTTTACATTACCTATTTAATCCCCATGTTCCTCTGTCAGGGGGCTGCCATATTTGTGCTGTTGTAGTCTGTTAGAGTTAGAAAGGTTAAGAAGGGGCAGTCAGATTGGAAAAAAAATCAGATTTAAGAACTTCAAGTTCTTACAAAAGTAGACCTATCAAGGAAAATGATCAGTGACTAATAGGTAACGTTTAATAATATTTTGAAGAGTAGTGTTTTTTAGTGACAGTATTTTATCTAGTATTTTTGGCCTTAGTTACTGTTGATAAAATGCAGTGTTTCTAGCCCCTGCACCTCTCAGCATTAGCATTCACGCAAACAAACTTATGCACATACATATTACAAACAAACTTAAGATTTGTATTGTTGTAGATATTTTGTTTGTCCAGGGATGGATCCATGTCCCCTTTACAGGAGTTAAGAGAATCACCCCCTGGCAGGGCATTCAACAGCCTTGCGTTCTTATTAACAAAGGACCATTTGCTTTGCTTTAGAGAGAGGGCTGGCCTCTCCCATAGTATAATAATTTCATTCCTTTTAATAATTTAGCTGTAATCTATATACATTTTCAGTCTATACACATTTTTCAGTTCTTCCTTAGCAAAAGGGCTGAAAACTCAACTTAATACTCAACATTGGGTTGTACTCTGAATCAATAAAAAGGGAAAACTATATGATATTGTAGGGACCCATAGATTCTATGCAGCATCTATGGAGTTACTCCCCTATTTTTAGTACATCTTTTATTATTGGGGTAAGCACCTGTAACTAGTGATGGGCGAATCTACCCAGTTTCGCTTCACAGGAAAATGAGAATTTCCAGCGAAATTTGCGAATTGGCGGAAACATTTCTTGAAGCGAGTCACGGCACGTTTTTGACACACGTTGCGTCAACCTTGACACGTTGCGTCGTCTTGGACGCGCAACGCGTTTTTTGAACCGAATTTTTGTCAGGCGAATTTTCGCTGGCCTTTCGCGAATTTATTTGCCAGCGGCGAATCGCGGGAATTCGCCCCTGGCGAATAAATTCGCCCATCACTACCTGTAACAGTTCTTTACTAAAACCTTTAGTTATTGGTCAAAGGGTGTAGTGAGCACTCCCCCACCACACTGCTTTATAGTGTGTGCAGAGAGGGGCCTCTCACTCTTTGGCTGCTGGTATCCATCCTAGCTGGTTGTTCCATTGAGCCTGGGGTCACCAAGGCCCCAGTAAGCCACATGCCCTGAAGGATCTGTACTTCAGTGATTGAGCCAGGAACCAGATAATCCTGTGAACGAGGGTAGTTATATCAGGGAGATTTTGTAATAGACTCTCTTGAGGGAGTAAGATAGAGAGGTTATATAGAAAGGGCCACTGTATGCCCAATCGAGGAGTCTCGTAGGGAGTAGCATTTCCCACAAGGCTTCCCCTGCCTTTAGTGCAGGGATTTCATTGTGATAGGGATTTGGCCTTAGCAGCAGCTACCAGTTCCTACACTGATTTTCCAGTCAGCCATACTGACAGGAAGTGGTGCAACCTTATACACTAGTTATACACTAAATGGCAGTGTGTTGGGAGTTTCCTTAAGTGAGAAGGATCTTGGGGTTTGTATAGATAACAAGTTGTCTAATTCTGGGCAGTGTCATTCTGTAGCTACTAAAGCAAATAGGGTTCTGTCCTGCATAAAAAGGGCACAAGGGGATGAAAACATAATTATGCCTTTTTATAGATCCCTATTAAGACCTCATCTGGAATATGCAGTGCAGTTTTGGACTCCAGTCCTTAGGAGGGATGTAAATGAGCTGGTGAGAGTGCAGAGACGTGCAACTAAACTGGTTAGTGGAACGGAAGACTTAAATTACGAGGGTAGACTGTCGAGGTTGGGGTTGTTTTCTCTGGAAAAAATGTGCTTGCGAGGGGACATGGTTACACTTTACAAATACATTAGAGGACATTATAGACAAATATCAGGGGACCTTTTTACCCATAAAGAGGATCACCGCACCAGAGGCCACCCCTTCAGACTAGAGAAGAAATGGACTTTCATTTGAAGCAGCGTAGGTGGTTCTTCACAGTGAGGACAGTGAGGTTGTGGAATGCACTGCAGGGTGATGTTGTGATGGCTGATTATGTTGATCAGTGATGGGTGAATCTCACCCGTTTCGCCCAAAAATTTGGCAGCGAAAATATGCGCGTCAAAAATGACGCAACGCGACAGAAACGACGCGTTGTGTGTCGGAAACGACGCAACGCGATTGACTCGTTTCGGAAATTTTTTTGCCAATTCACAAATTTCGCTGGAAATTCGCGAAATTGGCAATGCGTCACGTCATTTTCGCGAATTTATTCACCAGCGGCGAATCACGGGAATTCGCTGCGAATTTGCCCCGGCGAATAAATTCGCCCATCACTACTGTTGATGCTTTCAAAAGAGGCTTGGATGATTTGGACAGACATAATATCAAAAGCTATTTTGATACTAAACTCTACAGTTAGTATAGCTATGGGCATATAAGGTTTGTGTGAAAGAGTGTAGGGGTGTGTGTGTGTATGCTGGGTTTTAATTTGGAGGGGTTGAACTTGATCGACTTTGTCTTTTTTCAACCTAATTTAACTATTTAACCCAGATTATTATGCCTCATGGAAGTCACCCGGTACCTTATGATGTATTTGCCTCATCTGTCTCTCCTCTGTGATATGCTACGCCTGCACATCCTCCTGTGTGAGTAAACCTGTGGTCCATTGCCTTGTGCATATGTGCTGTTGTGCTAATAAACATCTGTTTATTTTTTTACCAAGAACCTCCTGGCATCCATCTTTATATATTATGGTACAGTGCCTGTTAGTGATGGGCGAATCTCCCGAGGTTCGCTTCACTGAAAAATTCGCGAAATAAGTAGCGACTCGTTTTTTTAGCGAATTTTCGCTAAGCGAAATTTCACTGGTGATTCGCAAATTTATTCGCCAGCGGCGAATCGTGGGAATTCGCCGCGAATTTGCCCCTGGCGAATAAATTCGCCCATCACTAGTGCCTGTGTATTTGTAGTTCAACTCTTAAAGGGGAAGCTTACACTTGGCAAAGGCCCTGCCCTGCTGTGTAGTGTCACAGTGTAACCCATGCTCATCCTTTAGCTGGACACTTAATCTATTTTGTACTGCCCAGCCCAAAAAAGCGTTACTAATATACTATAATATAGTTTCCAATTCCAACCATAAATATTAAACCTGAGCTGTTATTTTGTTGCCCAGTCCTTTAATTTATTCAAATCACTCTGCAAAGTGCAAACAGATTGATTTTAAAATACATGTTTAAAGGGGAATTCAACCCTGCCGGCGCTAAACCTTTAAATTCAATTTTAATTCAAGTTTTTGATCATATCGAATTATTGATAGAATACATTCATGGTTGCAGTTTCCCCATTTAAACTTGATCTATTCAAGTTTTTTAAATCAACTTCCTTTTCTGCCATTTTTTTCAAACAAGACATTCTCCAGCAACCATTTTAGCAGCATTTTCGTGCTGATTCCTTACTTGCTATTTAGACTAGCGAGGTGGAGCAATGGTAAATAACAGACTTATGTGGGATTTTAGTGGCTCCAGGAGGGTGAGAGAGTGAGAGAGGGGGAGATTCAGACTGGGGAGTCACTGGGAGGGGTTCATCGGTGGTGGAAGAGGAGGGCACACTAGGGAGACGGTTCCGGAGCAGGGGGAAGGGCAGGGGAGATAAGGTGTCCCACAGCAGGGGGGAGGAGAGCAGGGGAGTTATGGGTCCTACAGTAGGGGGAGGCGGGCAGGGGAGATAGGGGGTCCCACAGGAGAGAGGAGGATGATGGAGATGAGGGCCACAGAACCAAACTGGGCAACTTCTTTTCCTGGGATGAGAATGGTGCAATGGGATGTGCTGCATGGGAGTCAGTCCTATCACATAAATGCGGCCATTACCACATTACCTGTCCCGGCACACTTCCTTGCAGCATGATATTCAATCAGCCAACTCAAATTTAAGGTTATTGACACAGTGGAGGCTCCAAGACGGGGGGGGGGGAATAGACTCTGTATGCTTAAGAGATTGGAAATGATGTGGATACATAAACTTGATACTGTTTGGCCCTGAGGATTGAATAGAGAATATACCCCTGCAATGTTCACTTTCTAGGTATGATGTGTTCTGAAACATACTATAATGTTACATTATTCCTCTGTTTGATTACCTAATTTATTGATTTTTCTATGTTTCTATTTTTCAAGGTGACCGAGATCGACATAGAACACCCTGAGTGCTGACATCTTTCCTTGCATATGAAAAGTGTTTTAGGAAATTGCTGAGTGCAGTATGCAATAAGAGGTCATAGTGGCGTCTCGGGTATGCTGGGTCATACATGATACAAATACAAAACAAAATACAATATACAAATTAGAGTAATGCATTATCAATAGTATTTGTATTTATACTTTTTACAGCAGCTGATAGATCTTGTTTCTGAGACTTTTATAATGGACTTTTTTGAATGAACTGTTATATGGACTTTCGCAAATAGAATTTCTTTCACCAACATATATTCACGTGTGATTTCACATTATGATTAAACCAAACACACTAAAATGTTTGGTAAACATGGACTTAAATTCTGGAAAATAACTAATTTATTCTAAATAATCACTGTATATATTATTGTGTGAAGTCACATTGAGGAGGAGGAGGAGGGGTTTGGGGAATACCTCCCCCAATCACTATATAAGATGTTTTTATGTAGTAACATTAGGCTTGAGAAAGGGTCCTGAGGGTCTGAAACGTTACCCAGTGAGTATGTTGTTTTTGGGCCAATAAAACACTTTTTGCACGAAACGGTTTCTCTTTGTGTGCTGCTGGTTACGTGACGCTGGTAAAATTCTGATCCCAAGGCAGGTGTGGGTCTTCCAGTTCAGCACCAGACACAAAGAATTTTTTTATTTTTTTTTTATTTTTTGTGTGTCATTTATGGGAAGTTTGAGCTCTTCACTTCTGTGATTTATAAATGCTGCCAGGCGACAGCAAATCTGGCAGAAGGTAATGGACAAAGAAAATGCTGTAAGAGATGTACGCATTGATCGGCAGACTTTGTACAAGTGATTCAGTTATCTGAAGCGATGGATTAGGGCTAAGTTAGCTGCCAGGAGAGATAAAGCTCAGAACACCAGCAGAGGGCATGTTCCTCCACTCCGGCTGAAACCCCAGGAGTGCTGGCTTCTGGACACAATGGACAAAGAGCTTGGAAGGTGAATACCATGACACAGACTGGTAAAGTAACTACACTTTGCAAAAAAATCTTACTCCTTTTTTCCACATCACCATCATTTAGATAAATGTATCATTTCCCCTTTTTCATTTCACTCCTTTGGATAAATATTGCTCCTGTTTTGCACTGTAACATCTACAAAATGGCAAAGATTTCTTTGGGCCAGGGAAGCTGGGCACCCCAGGCAACGCGGAAAGCCATGGCGCCCCATCCACTGCGCACAGGAAGTGCGCACACATGCGCGCTGAATGGCCACATCAACGTCTTCCTGCACACTCTTCCCCCCCCTCCGCTCATCTGCGCGCGCATAATCACATGAACAAATAGGAGGAATCGGAGACGCGCTGACCGGCCGCGTCAGCCCCCTTCCTGCACACTTTCCCCCTCCCCTCGTGTGCACGCGCATGCGTACTCGCACAAGTGGGCAGAAGCGGAGGAGCAGAATCTATAGCACAAATCTTTAGATACTGCGTTAACTTCAATCTACAAAAGTGAAGTGTCCAGCAACACATGTCCTGTATTTAAGTTTAACCATTCCATCTCCCTTGCTCTGCCATTCCAGATTTAGGTTTAATATATTCCATCTCCCTTGCTCTGCCATTTCAGATTTACGTTTAACCAGTCCATCAACAGTTGTTGTTTTTTAAAAAAAATAACCCACATTTTTCAAAGTTAAATATTGATGTTAAATTTCCACTCCAACGTTGTCATGTTTTTGCCACCACCCCAAACATGTAAACACACACCCCCAATGTAGCTTGGAAAATTAACTTTGCCAACTTCCTTTACACGTCGAACATACCGTATCTATCTATATTTATATCTTATGTTTCCTATACTGCTGCCTTTGCTGCTCCTGCTGCAGCAATTGTGGGATGACCACAGGAGGGAGGACGGCGACTGAGTGAAAGAGCTGCGGGGAATGCAGGGCTTGTCAAGGCTATGTTGGCTGCCATGCAGCCAATGTTTTGGCAGAAGTGTTGCCAGGATCTCTGGATGAGACGATGGATGTCTCAAATGGATGGCCACTTGAATGACATCAATTTGAGCATCCATAGAGGATTCCAAGACCTGGTAGCATGTGTGAACCATGCATCATTAGATGTCTTATTAGAATTGGGACTATTAATAAGGAAACCTTCATTAGCTGGTTCCTCATTTGTGTAGACAGATGAAAAGTATGCATTTAGAATCTGAGCTTTTTGATTGTTCACATCAACCAGCTGACTCCTCTCTGATAATAAAGGTCCTACCCCTTTCTGTTTCAATTTTTTTCTATTAATATATTTAAAAAATAATTTTGGATTCTTTTTACTGCTTACTGCTATATCCTTTTCCTTATCAATTTTAGCTTGCCTGATAGCTTTTTTGCATGATTTATTGGCCTCCTTGTACCTTATAAATGATTCGGCTGTCCCAGCTAACTTGAAAGCCATAAAGGCACCAACTTTTGGTTTTTAGTTTGCATTTACAACTATTGTCGGCTTTCCAACTCATTACCTGGCCAGCAGGTATTGATACTTTACTGATGTATTGATACTTTCAAACAGGCCATATTGTTATATATTGACAAGTGTCATTTGTACATCATATTGATTGTTATATTCTTGTTTTATACACATGCCTTCTTGTTGCCAAACTGTTTTTGTGCTCTTTTATTTATGTTAACTTACCCAGCATGGACACATGGGTTTAATAGGTTATAGGTTTCAAAGAATGAAAACATAATTATGCCTCTTTATAGGTGCCTGGTAAAAGAGGGATAAAAATGAGTTGAATAGAGTGCAGAGACATGCAGCTAAACTGGTTAGTGGGATGGAAGATACATTATGAGGGTAGACTGTCAAGATTGGGGTTGTTTTCTCTGGAAAAAAGATGCTTGCACTTTATAAATATATTAGAGGACATTATAGACAAATATCAAATATTTTGAATTGTTATCTGCTCTTCATACTTATTTCTATTTCAGTAGAGATGCATCATCAAATAGTTTATAATCATACAGAATAAAATTAATGAAATTGAATATTGGCAGGCTAAGGACTCATGGGAGCTCTGAATGAAACTGGATATCTGTGCATTATCTAAGTAAGTGATCAATGTGTGTGCAGTAATTTTATATAGCATGTGTTTTTTCCCGGAAACCTGTTATCCAAAAAGTTCGGAATTACGCAAAGGCCATCTCTCATAGACTGCATTATAATCAAATAATCTAAATTTTTAAAAATGATTTCCTTTTCTCTGTAATAATAAAACAGAACTTTGTACTTGGTCCAAACAAAGATATAATTAATCCTTATTGGAAGCATAACTAGTCTATTGGGTTTATTTAATGTTTACATGATTTTATAGTAGTCTTAAGGTGTGAAGATCCAACTTACACAAAGACCCATTATCCGGAATGCCTGAGGTCCTGTGAATTCTGGGAAAAGGGTCCCATACCTGTATATATTATATAGCGGCATAGTACCATACTCAACGAGAACACTTGTGAAAAAAATCAAGATTTATTGAAAAAATCCGATGTTTTCAACACTAAATGCGCTCTTTCCCAAGGCTAAAGATCTTCTCAAAGATAAGGGAGCACAGTTGGTGTTCAAAACATTGGATTTTTTCAATCAATCTTGATTTTTTTTTTCACAAGTATTCATTGAGTCAGTACTTAGTTTAGGGTGTGTCCCTCCATGTTTATATAAATAAATATATATATATATATATATATATATATATATATATACAACAAGGGAGAGTTGTGCTCACCACTGTCTTTTAAAAAGCATTAGGTGGGGGAGCAATGAGGCTGTGACCTCAAAATACATATAGACAAATACAAGAGGTCCTCTGCACTCAACCCACTATCAATATAATAATGAATTTGATGTAGTTGGCAAGCTCAAATATTTTGAAATAAATGGACAAATAATCCCTGTTTTGTTTAAAGGGTAAGGCATTTTTTAGTAGCTGTATGCACAATATATATAGTATGTATGATGTAATGTCAAGGAGGTGTCAAGTGTTACAGGGATTAACTACCCAGATGTGTACTGACCTGTAACCTATTTTAAAAACTAGGTCAGCAAAAGTACAGCTAATGATAAAATAATCTATGCAATAAACAATTTCATGAACAGGCAAAGAGTGGGTTAAGTGGAAACAAATGAATTGCTCCTTGAAGGAGAATGAGAATTGCTAGGTTGCACTGCATCATTACCATAGTCACTCTACAATGATAATTTTGCCGTTAGCAAACAAAATGATTTCAAACTGTGTCAGCAGGAATTCTATTACCATGCATAATTCCCAGTAGATATTTAACTTTTTTTTAAGTAGCACACTGCTTTACCATTATTTTTAACAAAAGTCAGTATAATATGCAAATCCTCCAAACTGTAGAATGTGTCAGATAACATTTTTTATGCAAGTGTGTTTTTCTTCCAAAGTTCCAGTGCTTTTCTCTGTTACTGTCTCAACAACAATCCAATCTAAAACCAAAAGGTTGTTACTGAAATTAGAAAATAATGGGAATTTACCCAGCCTTAGCTGTCTTTTTCCTTTTGTATTGTTGCTACAGAAGATCCTGCTCATTTGACTATTTTAATGTGCCAAATTATCCATTTCCTTAAATATTTTCTTTTTTGATTAATTTTCTATGCCTTGATGCAATTTGTGGTACTGTTTTCATAATGAGATCCAATAGGTATTCAGTTATATCTAATATGCATTGTGGCCCTATTTAAATCTCCACAATGCAGAATGCTCTACGGTGATTAGGTTCATTTCTGAATATATTTGACATCGTAAAATAATCATATAATTCTAAAAAGGCTTCATGCTTAATTCTCTGCAGGCTATTTGGAAATTGTGAAATGTGTGACTATAAAGCTGATATTTACAGGCACTAACAAATGTTAATTTCACCATGACCCTTTCATATTAAATTCATTCCAAAACAATAAAGTTTAAAAATGCATCAGTTAATAATGCTGCTCCAGCAGACTTCTGCAGTGAAATCCATTTCTAAAACAGCAAACAGATTTTTTATATTCAGTTTTGAAATCTGACATGGGGCTAGCCATTTTGTCAATTTCCCAGTTGCCCCGGTCATGTGACTTGTGCCAGCACTTTAGGAGGGAACTGCTTTCTGGCAGGCTTTTTATAACTGAATAGTATGCAGTGGGACATGGGTTTTTACTTTTGAGTTCTGTTCTTAGATCTACCAGTCAGCTGTTATCTTGTGTTAGGGGGCTGTTATCTGGTTACCTTCTCATTGTTCTGTTGTTAGGCTGTTGGGTGGGGGAGGTGGTGAGATCACTTCAAGTTGCAGTACAGCAGTAAAGAGTGATTGAAGTTTATCAGAGCACAAGTCACATGACTTGGGGCAGCTGGGAAATTGACAATATGTCTAGCCCCATGTCAGATTTCAAAATAAAATATAAAAAAAACCTGTTTGCTCTTTTGAGAAATGGATTTCAATGCAGAATTCTTCTGGAACAGCACTATTAACTGATGCTTTTTGAAAAAAAAATTCATGACAGTATCCCTTTAATGTTTAAATGACTTTATATTTATCTTTAAAGTGATCCAAATTAAGTAAATAATTCTTATCTGAAAAACCCCTATTCTAGATGATAGGTCCCATACCTGAATATATTTATATGTTGATATAGGAAAGAGTCTTTCTCTGCAATGACTCTCCACTTTATTAATCCTGATAGGTTCAATGCAACTGCACTGGAAAGTAATGATAGAATGAACTGACGGACCTGCAAATACTGTTACTAATAACTAATGCTATCATTAATCTTCCATTTAATATATTTTTATTTATATGTTCAAGAACCACTGAATTTATTGTTTGTGAGACTGATTGGAACCAGTTCCAGCAAAGTATAGCAAGGGCATAGAAAGAACGTTGTGTAACATGCTCCAAAAGAGTAATCAAATGTGTGACCAAACAGCATTACACGTCTGATGATCATACCAGAACACAAATTAAAAGAAAACAGAGATAGTACAAGAGAAATAGTTTACTGTGTCATTAAAAGAAAGCAAGTAAATATAAAGTCTGATGCAAATCCATATTTTCAGACATTTGGGCATGTGCTATGTTACTGGTATTTTTACAAGATCTTTTTTATATAATACTTCAACTTCAACAGCAAACTTCAGCTCCTCCTGACTCATTTTTAAAGGCATTTTTTATCTCCTCAACCTTCTCATCTAATACAGGTGTATTATAACATTCCATTTAGAAAATAAAGATTCAAGTGCTCTTATCTTTATACTTAAAGAGTTCTACTACTATGCATGCTATTATTAAAAGGAAGTTCAGGAAAACAACTATAGTTTATTTTAACAAGCTGCTGTGTAGCAAGGGGGTAGCCATTCAAGTACAGGATACACAATAGATAGGTAAATTCTGAACAATCCCATTGTGTGTTAAAGAGCTTATCTGTTATCTGCTGTGTATACTGTGCCTTTTTCCTTTTTCAGCTCCTTTATATAAACAATAATAGAGTTTTTGAAGTAAACACACCTGATTTACTAGTTTACTAGTTAGTTATTAGTGGGTGACTAAGTGGATTGCCTCCAACCACAACAAGTTATGGTAAAAAAAAGTAGTCATAAACAGAAACTAAATCAAAGCCTTGACGCGCTTGATAATTATCTAAACTCTGTGCCATTCTTTTTTTGTTGTAACTTGCATTTTTTATTAGTTATAGCAATGTTGTTTTACTTGGTACATTAATGTTGTTTTACATAAATGAGAATAAAGAAAACAGCCTATGTACATTAATGTATTTTAGACATTAGGAACAGTAACACCAAAAAATGAAAGTGTTTTAAAGGAAAGACAATATCATGTTGTGTTTCTCTGCACTGTTAAAAATGATCTGTTTGCTTCAGAAACACTACTATAGTTCATATAAACAAGCTGCTAAGTAGCAATGGTGGAAATTGAAAAACAGCTATGTGGCACAGAATAGGTAATGGATAACAGATAACATTATGTTCTACAGAGCTTATCTGCTATCTGCTGTGTAACTTGAGCATTTTCACGTTTGAATGGCTGCACAACAGCTTATTTATATAAACAATAGTAGTGCTACTTAAGCAAACACTGCAGTTTTACCAGTGCAGTGCAACACTGCATTATATTTGTATTACTTTAAAACAATTTCAGTTTTTGATGTTACAGGTCCTTTAAGGAAAACCTTACATGTTAAGGGTTATGTTTGAGAAGAAAAATAAAAAAAGATGGGAGACATCCCATGCGTCCTACTTGGATGAAAAAAGCAATCGAAGCTCAATCTTCTGAAGCGAGTAGCTCCCAGGGTGCCCTTACTTCAAAGGAGTGAGGAATGTTGTTGTGGATTTTGGCAATACCTTGCTGGAAAGACCTTATTAGAGTATTCCTGATGTTTGGTTTCCCCCCAAGATGGTTAAAGTATTAGATCTCCAGTGGGATGCTAGAGTCTGGGTGATTTTGCGTATTCTGGGAAAGGGTTGGCCGAACAGAAAGGTGCACATGTCAATCAGAGTAGGGTCTCTCAGTGTTTTACTCAAAAGTTCCAATACTTCAGACCACAGTGGGGTTATTGCTGGACAAGACCAACAAATGTGTGGGAGGGTGCCAATTTCTCCACTATTTCTCCAGCATAATGGAGAGTGGACAGAAACGAGGGTATGGAGTTTGGCTGGAGTATGGTACCAAAACATGTGAATTTTTTTAACAAGTCAGCATCCTCTTTGCATTGTCAAAAATGGCACTCCTCTGAGAGAGGTTGCGTAAAGTGTGCATCCCATGTGATCAAAAATTTCAGCCTGGGGGTTGGAAAACAGTTGGTAGATTTTGGAGATTGGCCCTTTTTTGTGGAAGGCCTGATTTAGATAATGATTCAAAGGGTGTTGATGGTCTTAGTTTGCAATTGTAGGGGTTTGTTGTAGGGTTTGCCAAAATGTTTCAATTGAAAGAATTTTAAAAACTTCAGAGTATTCTGGGGTAACTTTTGAGCAAGGTCCCATTTCATGTGGGCATTTCTACTCACATAGTCCGGTTAGCTTAATTATTACCATCATATATTAACCTTTATCCTCACTTGGTTTTTTGAGTGTTCCTTTGTTAAGGGGTTCAGTAACTTGCCTACATTCATGTCTTTCCATTTACTAATAAAGTAAGGGTGGGTTCCTGGTTGGACGTCCAGATTATTGAGACATAGTGTGTTGAGTGACTTGAAGGAAATGAGTTTATTATTCTGTCTGGTAGCACACCAGATTGACAGGGTATGACCTGCTAATGAAAGAAGTGTGGACTTCCCGGTTAAATGGAGTTGCTGGCCAAATAGTTCAAATGGGATGAGCTGACCATGAAGTTCTTAATTAAGCCCCATTTGGTATTAGGTTGCCAATGGGTCCATGCTAGGATTTGCCTAATGTGGGCTGCTTCATAATATCTCAGGAAGCAGGGGATTCTAATGCCTCCTAATCTGCAGGGCAGTGTTAAAGGGGTTGTTCACCTTTGAGATAACTTTTAGTATGATGTAGAGAGTGACATTCTGAGATAATTTGCAATTGGTTTTCATTTTTTATTAGTTAAGGTTTTTGAGTTATTTCTCTTTTTATTCAGCAGCTCTTCAATTTGCATTTTAAGCAGTCTTGTAACTAGGGCCCAAATTACCCTAGCAACCATGCATTGATTTGAATAAGAGAATGGAATATGAATAGGAGAGAGTCTGAATAGAAGGATCAGTAATAAAAAGTAGCAATAACAATACATTTGTAGCCTTACAGAGCATTTGTTTTTTTAGAAGGGGACGGCGACGCCCATTTGAAAGTTGCAAAGAATCAGATGAAAAGACAAATAACTATAAAACTATAACAAATAAATAATAAAAACCAATTGAAAAGTTGCTTAGAATTGGCCATTCTATAACATAATAAAAGTTATCGTAAAGGTGAACCACCCCTTTAACAGGTATTCTGTGTTTGCAGTTGTCCCAGATGAAATTATGGCATAGAGCCTGGAGGCTTTTAAGTGTCATAAAGAGGACTGAAATTGAGAGTGTTTCAAATAAGTATAAAAGTTTCAGCATAATTGGCATTTAAACAGCAGAAATTCTCCCAAACCATGACAGAGAGTTCTCAGCCCATTTTGTAATAGTAACTTAACTTAAGGGACAAAATTGTGTCTATAAAGATCAAGAAATGTTGAGGTGATTTGTGTACCAAGGTAAGAAATTGAATTAGTCTGCCATTGATAATGGTGTGCTTTTTGGAGGTTTGACAATAACTGATTTTATAGTTAGAGAGCTTATTATAAGGAGAAGATTTATCAAGGGTCGAATTTCAAATCCTAATTTTTTATGGACAAAACTGTCAAGTTTGAATTAGATTTTTCAGATTTATCATACTCTGGCCCTCTAAGAACTCAAATTTGACTATACTTCATCTGAAACCTGACAAATTGCTGTATAAGTCATTGGGAAATTTTGTGAGGTTTGCAGCCTTCCCGACATTCAAGTTTTTGTGATGTTTGCAGCCTTTCCGACTCAAATTGAGGTTTAAAAACTTGAATCAAATTTGTTTCAAATTCAGTTTGGGTTTTCAGGTCAATACTATTCACCCGACTTTTAAAAACTTGATTTTAATAATAGATTTCCATTGGTTGAATTTCTAGTTTGTGGGAGTTTAAAAAAACTCACTTTATATATAGGCTTTTAATAGCTTTCAGGAAACACTGCGAAGTTGAGGAGTGACAGTAGGGAGAAGTAGGGCTCGGTGGGCAAAGCTTTTCTGCATCTAAGCTTAAGAGGACTGCTGGAGTGAAAATTCTTAATAGTACGTCTTGCTCTCATTTTCATTTGGTGAGAATAGCTGTCCTGTGCTTGTTGTAGCTCTTAAAATTTTTGAGGGGAAGGATGCAATGCCAGGTAATTTTCTATTTCTAATATTTGCTTCTCAGCCAGGACTAATTCTTTTTTTGCTTGTTGTTTGTACGCACAGATCTCTGCGTGCAGTGTGCCTCTCAGATATGCTTTAAGGGCATCCCAT
This sequence comes from Xenopus borealis, assembly GCA_024363595.1. Classification (NCBI taxonomy): domain Eukaryota; kingdom Metazoa; phylum Chordata; class Amphibia; order Anura; family Pipidae; genus Xenopus; species Xenopus borealis. The sequence continues at coordinate 34,254,858 of CM044444.1, read as the reverse complement.
AGTGTGCATGGGTCAACTGTGCACTCGTTAAGTGGGATGTACTCAGTAATGTCAGCCTCTAAAAGGTCAAAGTTATCTAAGAGGTTGAGCCAGAATGGATTTAGCCAGTAAAGTAGTTTTATCCAATTAATAAATATAGGGTCTAGATTGAAACAATTCAGCACCTGCCACAAGTATGGGCACTCAACAGTGTTGAAAGCTTTAGCTATGTCTAAAGACGCCAATGCGCTCTGGCCAGAGTTATCATGCTCAGTAGCTAGGTCCAGATATAATCGTCTTATATTTAGTGATGTGGCTTTCCCCGGCATAACGCCAGTTTGGTCCTCTGATATAATTGTCTGTATTACCTTAACTAACCGAGTTACTAATAGCTTAGCCCATATTTTAATATCTGTATACAATAGTGAAATAGGGCGATAGGCCTCCATCTTTTTTGGGTCTTTTCCTGGTTTCTGTAAGAGTACCATTGAGGCCTCAAACAGGGAAGCAGGCAGTGCACCTACATTAATTGCATGTTGAGCCATGTTAAGCAACTGAGGATCAATTATTTCCCCAAAGCATTTATACAGCTCCATAGGTATTCCATCTGTTTTATGAGAAGAGAATTAACCTATAGCATCATATAGTTCCGTCTGGGTAATGTCTTTAGCCAGCGACTCCCTGTGCTCAGCAGATAACTGTGGGAGATTTAAAGATTCCAAGAATTTTTGAATTTCAGATCCACTTCTAATGTGTTTGGAGCTGTATAAATCAGCACACTACTCAGTTAAGAGTGAGGTTATCTTGTCTGGTTGTGTGTGGGAGGCCCCTCAGTAATTACCGGAGGGGAGTTATCTGCCTTCGACATATAGGCTAACAGTTTACCCACTCTTTCATCCTGCTCAAAAAAGGAAGCTTTAGTAAAAATCCATTTCCGTTTAGACTTTTGGGTAAGATATGCTGAATAATTCAATTGGGCTGTCTGCAACTTTTTGAACTGTTCTGGTGTAGGGTTATGGACAGCCTCAATTTCACAATTTTCTCTTCAGTAACTGAGCAACGTTTCACTGCAGTAATCTCTCTATGCATTACACCTCTAACATATGCTTTAAATGTGTCCCACAGTTTGAGTGAGTCAGCTGTGTTTGCATTGATCTAAAAAAATCCTGTATTTCTGCCTCTATTGCTTCATCCTTATCTATTATATCTAACAAGACTACCAGGTGACTATTAAGGGGGCATGATCGGATATCCCTGATGATACTTCAGCTACTTGTACTGCCCCATGTTTGCCAGATATTGTATGTTTACTCTGCCTGCACAAAATGAAAGCCATCAAACTATTACATTTCCAAGCCCAGCTTGCTGTGCATTAGCTCCTAGAGATAGTATCCCTGGATTAGCCTGTCCATCTATTCTTCCCCTCCCTTTCTGCTTTGAATCAAACTTTAAAGCAGAATTTACCCAACCATAAACATTGAACTTCAAAAAAACATTACAACTCAAACCAAAAAGCATCTCCTTCTGTATGCGTGGGGGTGTAGTTATTCCGACGACCAGCTTGCCAGGTGTAGGCCACAATTTGTGAGAGACGAAGTGCTGCTCCGATGGCCTCTGCTTGAAGCATATCATTTGTAGACTGTCCATATTTAAATCTGCTGTTAATGTACATAGTTAGGCATGTCCCAATATAGAGTTTCCTTGTCTTTCCCTGCATAATAACAGCATTCCTGATAGTGGGTTGTACTTTTGTGTGTACTCTCCATCTTTATGATCACTTTATTCACGTTGGTTATGTTGCTTATTGTGATTTTCCAGCCATAACACCGCCTCTTGCCGATTCATGAAGAAGTGGGCCATCTAGAGTGACTTTTAGTTTAGCCGGGTATGACATAGCGTAGACCATTTTCTTTTCTCTGAGTTTCTTTTTCTCATCAATTTTTGCACGTTGCCTATGTACTTCTAATGAGTAGTCAGGATATATTGCGATGTTAGCGTTCTCAAATGGCAACTGACCTTTAGTGCGGGCCAGTGTCAGGATTTTGTCTCTGTCTCTGGCATTTAATAGCCTGGCAATAATAGGTCTCGCCAGGGCCCCTGGTATAGGAGTCCGCATCGGAACGTGATGTGCCCATTCAACCGAAAAGGTTTTGGTAAGGGAGTCTACCCCAAATATCAGAATCAGCCATTGTTGAATAAAGTTTTCAGGGGACTCACCTTCCTCCCATTCAGGGAACCCCAGCAGCCTGATGTTGTTCCGCCTCAATCTATTTTTGAGGTTGTCTGCTTTATTCTGCCACACTTGAACCGTTGCTGCCTCTGCTGCTCTCTGTTGCACCTTATCAAGCCCCATGAGTGATCTTTGGGGCAGCGGCTGCTTATTAGGAGTTGGGGAATCCGTGATGCTAGCTTTTGTCACCGGAGCGGAGCTGGTCTAGCCTACCTCTTCTCACATCGAGCTGGAAGCCACACCCCCTCCTATTAGCTTCTTTACTTGATGATTCTTAGAGCTTCTACATTTACTCCTTAAGGGAAAAAATTGAGAACAGTAATGATTTAATATGATTTTTAAATGAAAACCATTTCTGTTCTTTGTTTTTAGCTGCAAATTTAGTGCCCCAATCAATACTCTGAAGGTCAGCCTTCAAGGCACTAAAATTAGCTTTTCCAAAATTCATGGTTTTTATTGCCCCGGTATATATATATATATATATATATATATATATATATATATATATATCACATTAAATGATATAACATTATGGTCACTATTACCCAGGGGTTCAGTGACTTGCACATTTACTATATGTTTTGGGTCATTTGAGACAACTAGATCTAGGATTTTTTAGCATTTTTTCTGGTACGCTCCTCAACAACCTGTGCCATAAATTTTTTTTAAATTCGAAATTCGGCCATGTGAATAGAAGGGAAGTAAAATCCTTCGAATTTGAATATCGAATTCGGAGAATTTTACTGCTATTCGATAGTAAAAATGTGATCGATCGAATAAATTGATTCAAACGATTTAAACCCTTCGATCGAAATTTTACGATCAAAATTCGGCCAAACAACTTTGGTAGATTGAAACTGGCGAACTAGGCAGTCGAATAAAAATTTTAAGGGGAAGTTATTCGATAGTCAAGTATTTGAATATTCAAATAGATTCGAACGAATTTACAAAATTCACTGGTCAAATTTACCTAATTTGCATATTGTTTGAAAAAATCGATTTTTTAAAAAAATCGTACGAATCATACGATTGGTATTGAACATAAAACAATAAAAAGAAGCCTATGAATTTGGTAGATTCAATCTGGTGAAGTAGGCAGTCGATTTACTAAATTCACATGAATGATTCGAAATTAGATCGAATTTTCAAATAGATTAGAATTCGAATTTCGAATATGCAAATTAGGTAAATTCAACATGTGAATTTAGTAAATTAGAAAGATTCAAATAATTCTAATAAAAATCTGTTTGAATATTCGAATAATTGACTATCGAATAACTTCCCCTTTAAATTTTTATTCGACTGTCTAGTTTGACAGTTTCAACTACTGACGTTGTTTGGCCAAATTTTGATCGAATAGTAAAAATTCAATCAAAGGGTTAAAATCGTTTTGAACGATTTAATCGATTCATCGAATTTTTACTATTTTTAGACATTCAAATGTTTTCATAAATAACATACTATTCAAATTGTAAATTAAATTTAATTTATTAAAGATCGAATTTCAAATTCATGATTTTTAAAACTATATTAAATTTGAATATACTCAACTGGAGGGGGTTTTGAATCAAATTCGAATCAAAGTAGACTAAATTTTATTTAAGTTTTTTTCTCCAAAAAAAACTTGAATGTCAGGAAGGCTACTAACATATGCAAATTGGTCCCTGGACATCTCCCATTGATTTTAAATTAAGTCATCAGGATTTAGGTGGAAAATAGTCAAATTTGATTTCTTATTGGCCCAGAGTGTAATAAATCTCAAGATTTGAATTCAAATTAAAACTCAAATCAAGTTTGGATAATTCACAATTCAAATTTGAGAGTTTTGACCTTTAAAGAAATTCTAAAATTTTATTTTTTTAATTCAACCCTTGATAAATCTACCCCTTAGACTTTAAATAAATTCACTTTATTCTAAAATTTGACCTTTGAAAAATAACCTTTACTTGGGGTTATTTGGATGTTTAATTTTGATGCTCACTGATCACCCAGAAAGTCTGGAATACAGATGAAGAGAACAATACAAATTATTTTTTGAAGCAGAAAACACAAGGGAATTGTGGAAATATTGATTTCTTCCTAGTGAATTGGTCAAAACAACTGAAACACTATTCTCCTTGAAATTAAGTTGACCCTGCACAAAATGCAAAATCCTATTATGCCTTTTTTCACCATTTTCATCGTGTTACACTCAAGATGACATTTAAGATGAAATAACATAGTATCGATCTAATTCTATCAATAAAAAAGGAATTAGAAGGAACTCTCTATTAATATCAGATTAGATGTTTCATTCTACCTAATGCGGAGATTTTACCATCATATAACATCAGAAGAATCGAAGGAACTGATTTAATGTCTTTTCGGTTTTCATCAACCCAAATTGCAGGTTCTTAATTCAATTTGGATCTGCCAAGATGTCATAGAAATCAATGAAAAGAGGCTATTAGGAATGTAGACTGTAATAATTGTAATTTTATTTTTTCCTCAGAAACACAAAACTCCTGTTGGTGCAATGGCTGCAAAAATCAGCAGAGAAGAATTTTGCTGTGACAAAAACATTGCCAAGACAAATTGTCATAGTGAAAAAGAAGTCTCCATTAAAAAAGCCCATTGATGGAAATGGATAAGAAAGTCTCCAAGACAAAAAAGTTGCAGAGACAGCAATATATGAAACACAAATAAATCCAATTTCTAAATCAAATGTTCTGCCAGAAAAATTAAGTAACAACTAAGGTCAGTTGGATACCCACTTGTAAAGCAGAATTTTTTTGTAAGCTGCAGTTCCTAAATTTAAGGAGGAAATATTTCCACATTTTGTGCTAGCTATTATTTTCTACAATTGAAGATAAGATTAAACAAAATATTGTTTTTGAAAGAGTATTAACTAAAACAAATAGAAAAACATAAATCCAGATAGATTGGCTATAGGATTACTTTGCCACCATTATGGATTTATGCAGTTTGTTACTATCAAGTAAAAGGAAGAAGGAAATAATTTAAAAAATTTGAATTATTTGCTTCAAATGGATTCTATGTTACTCCTGTAATTCAAGGGGAAAAATAATATGTTTCTGAAAACCATGGGCATACATATGCCCAACCTGCACAGTAACTAACCAATCTACCGATAGGATGACCAGAAGGATACAATACAAGAGGCCAAATGTCTGCATGGTCCCCATTGTTCTGGTCATTGATCCGAATGGTTAGAACAGCAAGAAGTGAAGATGGAATGGTGCATATTTTTGGACTGGTCCGATAACTAACTATACTTACCTATACATGCTACTGTACATCTGGTCATGTGTGTCCATTTTAAAGGGATACTGTCATGGGAAAAATGTTTTTTTATCAAAACACAGTTAATAGTACTGTTCCAGCAGAATTCTGCCCTGAAATCCATTTCTCAAAAGAGCAAACATATTTTTTCATAGGGTTTTAAAGCAATTCGGTAGGTTCAATCTGGCGAACTGGCCTATCAAATTTTTTTTTAAAGGGGAAGTACTTCGACCATCGAATATTCAAATATTCGAAATCATTTAAATTCAAATATTCGAATTATTCGAATTGGTCGAATATTGAAAATTCGAAGGTTGAAGTTGCCAAATTTGCATATTCGAAAATTCGAATTTCAATCTTTTTGAAGTTGATCGAACTTTGAATCTCTTTGAAACTCGAAACCCAGAGTAGTAAGGGGATTCTGGTCAAGGCATGCTATTTTGCCTACAGCAGCCATCATTGGATTTAGGCTTGGCCCTCAGCTACTTGCTGCCAGATGCTGCCATGTCTTGTTGCATGAGAATTCAGAGACTCCCACAGGGGCAAGCAAGGGAGCAAAACACAAAAAAGGAACCTAGCTTATAGTCAGAAAGGTTGGGTCAGAATCAGAGACAAGCCATGGTCAAAACCACTAATCAACTCAAGGGACAGTATAAGGGAGCAGGAAACAGTAGCAGGCATTAGGATTCAGAGAACCTAAATATGTTGCTAAATAAAGTACTCCCTTCTCATACAGACATCTTTGCAAGTTGTGGCATAGGGACTTGCTGCCCACTGGAGTTATGGATCCTTCTATCTGTATTTTCTGTTCTGCTTCCTGGATTTTTATGTGAGTGACCTAGTTTGGATAAAGAGTGTTATTTGTTGGATATAAAGTGCAATAAACATGCTGCTCCCTAGAAGTAAAATACCTAATAACTAACTCCTGTTACTTTTTCTCACTGTTGGTTCTTATTACATCCATCTTTATTTAATTCCCTCTTTTTTTAGTTTAGTCAGTGCTTTCAACAACCTACATCTGTGATAATCTCTAATATTGTTAAATATTATAATATATACTATATTATAATATATCATAATAAATAATAGACTGTATTTATTAGTAACATCCTGCTTTAGCAGGTATAAATATTTGGTTCACTTTGAAGATGAATGCTTCTAGTGTATTCCCCATACCAGACACCCTTCCCAAAAATATCCACAGAAGTAATCATGCACTTACACTCTATCCCGTAAGAGTTATTTGTCGCTCTCTGTCCTTGTCATATGTTCTTGTTAGCCATGAATTATGTTTGCCAGCCAGGAAGAGGATTTCATATCTTACTGAACATTTCATACAATGAATTCCTTGTGGTAGATAAGGCAAAGCTTAAATCATCAATAGGATTAGCTACTCTCTGGAGGAAATTAGACAGTGAGGAAATAGGATTAAGGCCCTTTCAAGCAAAACTGAAATATTTGCTGGGTGAACATTTTGCTGTCCCTTCACATTCGTCTCTGCAACAGAGTATATCCTAGCATACTAATAGACATGGAAAGCTTAAGATGCTAAAACAGTTAGTAGAGCTCTTTCAATGATCTTTAATGTTTTTCTGCCTTTTATGTATATTATGCAAACATTTGCACTGTTTTTTACAGGGATTTTTGTTGCATTCCTAATATAAAAGGGCAAGAAAAGCCAAGTATACATGTTGCGTCACTTTCAGTATCCCCTTCCTGAAATGCATCATCAACTATCTCCTATATTGACCCATTTGCCTGTACTGTTAGCTAATAGAGTTGTGCAATGGGACTGATCCCCACAATCTCATGCACCAATCACTGGCTAGAAGCATGTGTAAACTGCAAATGAAAATTATTTTTCTGTTGCTTGCTGCACACCTGGGTTTTTAAACCATACAAAAGTCAGTTAACCTCCAGCCAAGATGGGTCTGTTAATCAGGGCCTCCTGCTTTGAAATTATGCTTTTCAAATTCTCTGCCACCAGGGGAGAAAATACTACATTTAAGTTTATTTTTAGAGTGATCTATTTATCTGGCAATACCCACTACTGTTAAATTTTTTAAATAAAGTAGCCCGAAAACATAGTTTTACTCAATATAGTATACAATATATTTATATTTCAGTACTATGTCATGGCAGCCTATCATATATATATAACATGATAGCTTTTCTAACCTAAAAAGATGTCACCAAATTATATTTTTCTTAAGTACATGCAAGGTGGATATTTTACAGGTTATAGTTGATGGTTAGTGTCTTGTGATGTACAACATATCATGTACAATCTTATTATGCCTTGATTATTGATAATGCATTTGTTAATACCATATTTTCCTATCTTTTAACAAGAGGCACATAATCCAGTAGCTTCAGTGGAAGTACTGAAGATTTTCACACATAATGATAATTGTTGAGCCCTGCATATACTGTACTAATCCTGTATTTTAATTGCAAATTAGTACATGGACCTTAGTTAGGTGCTGTGTAGATCATTTTTATTGTTATATTCTTTTTGTTATAACAGGTCTGCCACATGAATTCAATTCAGGAAAGGTTACTGGGTATCGTCATCTTCATAAAAAGAGGTTCTGGGAATTGTAAAAATATTTAAACTTTTATTCTGAACTCCTATTGAACTACTGTATAATAATAGTGATACTACTCAGATGATTTTATGTTGATAAGTATGTTAGGTTGCTATGAACTTTTTATTCCTTTGTGTCTGCTAAATAATAGCTAATGCATTTTGTTTATTTTTGAATAGTTATCATACTATTTCTAGTAGGGTAAAATAAAGCTGGTCATAGATGCAAAGATCGCTCGTTTGGCGACATCGCCAAATGAGCGGACCTTTACCCGATATGCCACTGTATATATATATAGTGCTTATGCTAAACATAATTTTTGTCTACTATATTAATCTGAAAAAAAATCTTAAGATAATAAGGGCCAACAGGGAAACTAAAGGTACTTGATGTGTTGTCCTTGTGAGGTAGATAATTTCATATTCCTTTGTTGCTACTTTTTTGGCATACAGATAAGAAATTATAATCTATCTTGCAAAACACAGATGAGATTCAAAGTTCCTGTTTAGCCTGTTTAGATCAAGAAATAACAAAAACTATTGTTTTCCTGATTAAAACATATATTTTTCTGATTTAAACAATAGTCAAAAAATATGTTGGATTAACTGAACTCATGTTGAAAAAGAGGTATATAAATGGATTAACCTTAGAATTAGAAAATAGAGGAAAAAGTAGCACATAGCAAATATTTAATAAGATGGAGGTACAGTAATTGTCAAAAGGCCTACGTTAGTACGCTTTGACGGGTGGCACCGGCTTAACCTTTATCGGTGACGGACGAGGGGCTCCCTACAAGACACAGTTTGTTTATTGTTGTAACCAAAGTGATTAACGTGCTGTGTGTTATCAGCTAACATCTGCTGTTCATCAGCCATCCCTACAACTTTGGAAAGGGTGGACATATTGACGGAGATGATGGCCATGAAAATAAAATCTAATTTGAATGTATCCAAGATTTTCTGTTTTTGAATGGCTGAACACAGTAGCCGGCACAGCACTCATTGAGGACACAGAGATCGCGCAATCAGATTAACCCTGCTCAGCACCGCACACACTAAGGACGCTGGGATCGTATGCCGGCACCTACAGGGATCCATTCTCCATCAACACGTGGAACGCCGAGATCATTGAGACATCTTACTAATAGAGCGTTTCCAATTGCATAGTGTCTGGTGAGTACAAATAACCCGCAGTGTTCTGACGTTCGGTCCGTTGGTAATGCACCATTGAAGCCTTTTTTCTGACAGCCTTGACATATCCTGTACAAAAGGTTATCTATATGCTTTCCATCAAGAAAACCAGATGTGAGTAGAACTAACATCGATACAGCCATAAGCATAAAAACGTATTACACTATAGAGCTTCTCTGTTTTAGGAATTTGAAAACCTCTTAATAAACGCAAGCTAGCGCACTACCCCTGCCGATTTGTTGATTTTAAAGTGGACTAGTGGGTCCATATTTTTATCGTAGTGCTGCACGGCCAAAGAAGATTATCGCTGCAGCGCTGAGCTTAACTTTTCCATTATTTTCCAGTAATTGTCAAAGGCACTTTTTCAACATTTTGATTCTTTGAAAAGGGTCCCTTATAAGTAAATGGATACTGAGTCTTCCCAAGTTAAAGACATTGGATTGTAAGATTAAACAATGAAGTACATAGCAAAGAAGGATGTATATTAAAACAGTATACCTTATAAGTGACAGTAAATATCAGTCAATAGACTCCTAAACTCTATTATTTATTTACATTTTCTTTTATAGCATGTGGATAGTTTCAGAAGTTTACTGTACACATTTATGTTTCTATTTCAGATAAAATAGTGATAACAAATTATAGATAAGGCTGTCAATTCTGAGCCTTATTGATTTTCTGTCATGTAGATAATCAAAAAAATGTCCAATGTCTTTCTAGCTGATTGTATTGCACAACAGTAAGGGTTTGGCATTTGTGTTCTCAGATTATTATCAAACGTCATGTGTAACATAAAGCAAGGCATAAAATAAAGTACAGCTTAATCAGAAATGATAAATGAAACTACAGCAGTACATATAAATCTAAAGTCTATATAGCTACTGTTCTTAAATGCATAAACTTTTAGACTTTAGGTTTAAATGTGATGAGCTGGCAGTAATTATTTTAAAAATGATTCATGAGGTTAAACTGATATGAAGTATGTTCTATTCAGTTCCATTTCTCTTTGCTATTCTACCAGGTGACATTGCAAATGTTTGCTTGTGATAAAAGCAATCATAACAACCAGGGATGCTTTTTAACTTAACTGTATCTGGAGTTCTGCTGTATATTCCCCACAGACTGCAAACATTTTGACTTCCAGAGAAATCAGTTGTCTTATAGATTCCAAATAATATTCAAGAAAAAAGTTGAATTCACTGACTGGTCATTGTCCAACTGGGCTGTTTGTAGAATTATAGAAATATATATAGAAAGAAGGGGGGGAGAACTGCAATAAATAAGAAATATACATACCATCTATACCATATACATACTATATAAAAACAGTGTACACAGGCAAAAATCGACTTAACAGCCTATGTATGAGAACAGGCAAATGTTCATATATACATTATGCAAGCTGTAAAATTCCACCAACTACGAATATCATCAGACTCTGGCATTGAGAAAGGTTTTAGGTGCTAGTTTCTTATTTTGTTATGACTGCAATTTAATACATTTTAGAGTCATAGATATTGCAAAAAAGACCAGCACTGCATGGATCTTAAGATCATTATAGCCTTGAATATAAAGCATGTCAAAGAAGTCATCCAAATACAAAAAGGGGGGTTGTGGGTGCACTCCTAGGACTAGGTTAAAATACTTAAGTATAATGGTAGTGCTGCTGACTTGACCAGCCAATCAATGCACATTCCCTGGTCCTCTGTCTGAGTAATTCAGTTTATCTGCAAGTGCATGTACTGTATTTACAAAAACAAGGGTTTTTGGTTACAAAGTTATGATCATAAAATTGATAAGCCACCATACCATGTCAAGGTAAAACCCACTCGGTGGTCCCTAACTTGTTTACCTCTGATCATAGTATAAAAGGTCTCGTAACTCTCTGTATAGTAACATTGAAGTAAATGTCTCCTGAGCCTTGGTTTGTCTAAGGGCTAAATCCTCCCCCGCCACTAACTAGAGGCTTTTAAGAGAGAGTGATTGCCCAATGCTCATTTATAAAGAAACAATGAAATAATGGACAATAGTGAAGGTTAATAAAGATGTGTATAATATGTGTAAAAGCAAGTATAGATAGAGTATAAGTGTAAGGAAAATACATCCAAGACATTCTTGACTAGGGATGGCGCGAACTGTTCACGCGAACATCCGCTGTTCGCGCTCGCAGAATATTCGCGAACGTCGCGCGACGTTCGCCATTTTGGGTTCGCGCATAGTTGGCGCTTTTTCTCACAGACCAGCAGATACATGGCAGCCAATCAGGAAGCTCTCCCTCCTGGACCACCCCTACACCCCCTGGACCACTCCCCTTCCCTATAAAAACTGAAGCACTACAGCTTTTTTTTACTCTGCCTGTGTGTGCTTGGAAGAGCTAGTGTAGGGAGAGAGCATTTATATGGCATATTTTTTCTGTGCTTCAGTGGCTGCGACTATTTTCAGCATTTATATGGCATATTTTTTCTGTGCTTCAGTGGCTGCGACTATTGGATTTTTCAGATACATTTTTGCCCTTGATCCCCCTCTGGCATGCCACTGTCCAGGTCGTTGCACCCTTTAAACAACTTTAAAATCATTTTTCTGGCCAGAAATGTCTTTTTTAACCGTTCGCGCGTTTTGTCGCAAGTTCGCGAATTTGTTCGCGAACATTTTTTCCGCGGTTCGCGCCATCCCTATTCTTGACGTCATTAATAGCATTTGCTTTCACAACATAACTCAACAGGGCATTCCACAACCTCATTCATGTACTCAAATTTTTTATCATGTCCAAAACAACCACATGTGAATAAAAAGTTTAATAATGCAAAAGATTTGAGTAATAAAAAATGAAATCCATTTGCAAATAGTCTCAGAATATCACTCTCTATATCTCAGTTCTCAAATTCAGTCAAATCACACTGCAAAGTAAAAACACCCTGCATGGAACTTATAGTTTATATAATAGTTTTATAATTTAGTATCATCAGCAAAGATAAAGACCTTGCTCTCAATGCCAACCTCAAGGTGTTTATTAGCAAAATGAATAAGACTAACCCCTGTAATACTCCACTAACAGCACAGTTCCAACTAAAATATGGTCTGTTTAACACCTCCCTGTAATCTATCCTTTATTATTTTTCAAGACAATATTCTTTATACAGAGAAGGCAAAGTGCACAGATACCATCTCCCATGTAAAACTCAGTAATCACAGGAGTTATATAAAAATGGTTCTAATTAACCTTGGATTTCAAAGTGTTTATTTGCATTTATTTAAAAATATATGACATGCATGATTACCTCAAATAAATTATTGTAAATCCCAACTGTCCACATTTTTTTCCAATTACATTATAACAAAGACTATCTCATATTTGACACTGAAATTAGATCACATTATAGGATTTTGAGATCACTATGGTGACTAATAAACTACAAAACAGTCTGCTAAGGTATGTTTTTGCTTACCTTACTAGAAACATGATTAAAAAACTACTTCATCTCAGGAACCATCTGTCAGGACTGCAGTGATGAAGAATGTGACAATGTAAAAATGGAGGACAAATCTGTCAGCTGGAAACTTTGCCCTGACACTTTAATATGTGAACTCTGGGATTGGAGTGAATAAATTACTATTTGGCTCCATACGTGTTTATGACAGTTTGACACATTAATTCATATTTGCTCCAAAAGATAGCTGAGAACCCAAAGAAGTCCTTACATGGTGCCTGGGTTCTTTAATTCTTTTACTAGCCTTATTGATGCTTGAAACAATCAGAATGTATTACTTTAAAGCTTGTCAGATAAAAGATAAATGCATGGCTTTGAATATCTGCTTGTAAAGTTACATTTTAGGGCTTTTGAAAACTGATGATGTCCATATTCTTTAACATATTTTTTTGAAGGGAAACTTGAAACAGGAATGGTTAAAACAGATCATCCATTAGTAAGATAAAATATATCAATGAAGTTGCAAGCCAGTAATGAACATAATACACTAGATGGTTGCATATTGAGGTACAGCATGTCTTAAATAAAGTAAATATTCTAATGTATTTTCAGTGAGATAAAAACAAATTGTCATCTTCACTTAACCTGTAATCTCTGGTTGGCTGACAAAATATTATCAACCAAAGATATGTAACATATGGATAAGGCGGTATTAAAAGTTAGTACCAAATATTGAATACATTGTTTGTATGGTTCTTCTATAATCTATAGTTGCACTTTGTTGTTTGAGCAACTGGAATCTACAGAAATATTATGAACAATAAAACACAAATCTGCAATAATTTCAGGGAGAACTGTAGGCCTCAAGGTTCTTCTCCACCAGCAGATGGTCCACATTTATGAAACCATTTGAGTAATTTCTCCCACTGACAATTCAACCCTCGCCACAAAGATTGGAGTTCCCAAGAGCTCCATTAGCTCTCTTTTTCAGTACACCATTATATATGACAGCACTTCTCCATTAGTGTCACAAATTTAAAAGTAACTATTTAATTTTTATTGCAGTGAATATAAAGTGGCATTTCAAGGTTATAAACCCTTTCTCAAGCTTATGACAAATTAAATGTAGCTTTATATCCTGTTCAGCCAGGAAGGAACAAAGGTATTATGGTTTATTGGTATTCAATAAGAAAAGCCTGGTGCACTTCTTACGAATGGAGTCAGAACTGTGGTGTTTATACAAATGGCCTGTGCACAAGAGTTAAACTGTGTATACACAGTATTTTCTATACTGCTTAACGCACTAGAGTTTATGTTATTGTTGTGTAATGGCTGCATGAGCCTGCTGATAAAAAAGGATTGCAGTCCACACAAATTGTTACCATCAATTTGTGTAGACAAGCATGTGAAAGTCCCAATGTGCTCCTGGAATTTATAAAAAATTGTTATATAAAGGAAGTGTTATATATAAAAAACGCAATATGTATAGATACATATTGATGAAAGCACTGAAAAGCTAGTTTGTAGTGTAAGTACTGCTCTAATTAGCCTACTGGACGCATGATGCACAAAATGTATTAAAAGTACAAGCTATCCCTGCTTACTTATATCATTACAAATTATGTTAAATTCTTTCCCTTGGTAGAGAATAGTGGTTAACATGGTTTTCAGAATCTGAAAGATAAGAGAGCTATGGATCAACGATAAATTACAGAAAAGGTGATAACCTCCAGTAGTCATTAAGACCCATGGGTATCATTGTGTTTAACTTTTTAAACCATAATGCTTCACGTTACAAAAGCAGTTTCTAGATGTTGCCCCCTCTTTTGCCATAAGAGGCAAAGTGTCTTGATACAGCGGTATCAGACTGAGTGCCTGTTTTCAAGTTTCTGATAATGGCTCTATGTTCTTTTATGCATTCTTTCACCGCACTGCTGGTTTGGCCTACATAGGCCAATCCACAGGGGCATTTCAACATGTAAATTGCATTTTTAGTCTCGCATGCAGAAAAATCCTTAAGGTAGCTTGTATTACATTTTGTGGGGTGGCATATTGTATCCCCTTTAATTATTGAGGAGCAGCATTCACGATTCAAGCAAGCATTTGTTCCGCTTTTCGGTGGTCCCCAGAATAATTTTCTTTCTTTTTTCTGGGTAATGCCTGAAGGACAAAGGATTTTCTTTCTTTTTTCTGTGTAACGTCTGAAAAACAAAGGATATCCCTAAGGCTTCAACCCTTAGTGTAGCTGAAAATAGGGGTTTGTCTAAATAAGGAGCCGTGTAGTATGGGTCAATATTGTTTAATAATATGTTCAATTGTTTTACTGTCTGCCATACTTAGACACAAAGGGGATTCTTTCCAGATTTTTCTGTTTATTCTTAGAGCCTTTCAATAGTTCGTGTCTATTTATTTTGCCTACTTCATGCTTGGATTGTTTGAAGTTTGGTTACATGGTAAAGTCAGTTTTCGTGTAAGTAAATCTGCTGATTTTTTATACTGGGTGTCTGTAGATGCAATACGGTGTGCATGTATATACTTCATTATTTACTTGTTTACCAGTGTTCTGGTCAGGGTAGTCTACAAAATGCATTTTAAGTTTGAGCCTTTTTACAAACTTCAAAATTAAAATTTCCCATTCATACATATTTTTTTTTCATAGTACGGTATATACCCCAGGCCTTTACTAATAGGGATGGCGCGAACTGTTCGCCGGCGAACTTGTTCGCGCGAACATCCGGTGTTC
>CM044444.1:34214855-34238024 GCA_024363595.1 Xenopus borealis | reverse complement strand
CGGAAGTTCGCGAACATGTTCGCGAACTTTTTTTCGGCGGTTCGCGCCATCCCTATTTACTAAACAGTGAGGTTTCCATATCAGTCATTTACCTCCATTACCTCTATATAAAACAGGATTCAAACTACAGTGTAACGCTTTTGTCTTCCACAACGGTAGCAACCAGGGTTCTCTTCTTCCCTCAAAAATTCTTAAACGGAATCCCAAAAAAGGAATGTTGCTAACCGTACCTCCAAGAAAAGGGGCGGGAGACAAAAAAACAAAAATGAAAATATAGTGTAGTATTCAAAGCAAATAAATTTCACCCAGGGTGTGGAGTGAATTTTTACACTCTCAGTGTGCTTATTCGTGTCCCATTAGCAATTTTAGCAAAACTTCAAAATAAAAATTTCCCATTCATACATATTATTTTCATAGTACGGTATATACCCCAGGCCTTTACTAAACAGTGAGGTTTCCATATCAGTCATTTACCTCCATTACCTCGCTTTAGAGTGGGTTCTTTATGGATATTTTTCAGTGCTCTAGGATTTCTGTACTGGCGTTTCGGTGGATATCACTTTTCCCTTGTATCGACCTCTAAAAAAGGCTTGATTGCTGGAGAGGGGCTGCAGTCAATGCTGCTGCTGGATGCAAGCATCTCCGTTTGTGCATCTAATGACGGGCGGTAGCTCTGGCATTGGCTTCCCTGCGAGGCAGGCAGTCCAGTCCGGGAGTTCGACCAGGATCACTGCCTGTAGTATCCCTCTGCTCTGCGATAATCTCCTCTTTTGCGATCCTCCCTCTGCTGACTGCGATCCTCCCTCTGTGATCTTCGGTCCACCCACCATGAATACACCTGATTTTCGTCTGTCTACACAAATGATGAACCATCTAATGAAGGTTTCCTTATTAACAGTCCCAATTCTAATAATACATCTTATGATGCATGGTTCACACATGATGACATTCAAAAGAGACTAGAACATGTTAAGATAAACAAAGGGTTCACTGAGGTCTGGCATGGTACCGAGAGACTGGCGAATTGCTAATGTGGTGCCTCAAAACTATAGGCCAGTAAGTCTGACGTTGGTGGAAGGAAAGATTTTCGAAGGATTAATAAAGTATAGGATACTGGACTTTCATAGCAAATAACAATACTATGAGTTTGTGCATGGCTTTATGCGTAACAGATCTTGCCAGACTAACTTAATTTCATTTTATAAGAAGGTAAAGCATTCGATACAGTGCCAAACAGAAGGTTACTGGTTAAATTAAGGAATGTTGGCCTGGAACATAGTACAGTATTTGTACCTGGATAGAGAACTGGCTAAAAGATAGACTACAAAGAGTGGTGGTAAATGGAACATTTTCTAAATGGACCAGTGTTGTTAGGGCTCTGTACTGGGTCCTTTGCTTTTCAACTAGTTTATTATTGACCTGGATGTGGGCATTTCTATTTTTACAGATGATATAAAATTGTGCAGAACTATAGGTTCCATGCAGAATGCTGATTTGTCTAAGTTGGGAAACTGGGCAGCAAACTGGAAAATGAGGTTCAATGTTGATAAATGCAAGGTTATGCACTTTGGCAAAAATAATATAAATGCAAGTTATACACAAGTTATACACTAAATGGCAGTGTTGGGAGTCTCCTTAAATGAAAATTATCTTGGGGTTTTTATAGATAACAAGTTGTTTAATTCTGGGCAGTGTCATTCTGTAGCTACTAAAGCAAATAAAGTTCTGTCTTGCATAAAAAAGGGCATAAACTCAAGGGATGAAAACATAACTATACCTCTTTATAGATCCCTAGTACTAGGATAGTACTGGAGTATGCAGTGCAGTTTTGGACTCCAGTCCTTAAGAGTGATATAAATGAGCTGCATGCAGCAAAACTGGTTAGAGGGATGGAAGATTTAAATTATGAGGAGAGACTGTCCAGGTGGGGGTTGTTTTCTGGAAAAAAGACACTTGCGAGGGGACATGATTACACTTTACAAATAAATTAGAGGACTTTATAGACAAATATCAGGGGACCTTTTTACCCATAAAGAGGATCACCACACCAGAGGCCACCCCTTCAGACTAGAAGAAAAGGACTTTCATTTGAAGCAGCGTAGGTGATTCTTCACAGTGAGGACAGTGAGGTTGTGGAATGCACTGTCGGGTGACATTGTGATGGCTGATTCTGTTGATGCTTTTAAAAGTGGTTTGGATGATTTTTTGGACATAATATCAAAGGCTATTTTGATACTAAACTATACAGTTAGTATAGCTATGGGCATATACAGTTTGTGTGAAAGAGTGGAGGGGTGTGTGTGTATGCTGGGTTTTAATTTGGAGGGGTTGAACTTGATAGACTTTTTTCAACCCTTTTCTTTTTTCAACCCAATTTAACTATGTAACTATGGTAGTTGTTGGTGTCTCTTATTCTCTGTCAGTCTCTCAGTCTGTTTAGTGGTTCACAATGCTGTGAGAAGACTTTTGAGGTCTCTTCCTCACCTTTATCCACAATGGTTTTTCTGACCCATTTCTACACTTATAGGTTAATCAACCTACACTATTCAATGGTATAATGTTTAGTTTGAATAGAAGCTGCAGAACTTATAGCTCTAGGACAATAGAATATACAATAGTGGACCTATATGTTGAAATGGGAATAAATTACATCAACCATTCAGAAATCTGGGACAACGCAAGGAAAGGTGTGATTTGTCCAAAAGATGAAGAGCATATATAAAACTATGTTAAATTTAGTCCACAGTTTAGCAGTGCCCGATTATTCCCTGATTTAGCAAAAAAAAAAAAGTCCACCTAGTTATTTATACAACTTTGGTGGGTAAACCAATCCCAGAAAGTGCTGACATGGAGTTGAAACATATATACTTAAATCTAAGTGCTTCTAGATCCAATACATCCTAACAAGCATTTTCTTATGGGAGCAGTGCAGTACAGCCAGGCCCCCCTTTAAACATAAATTCTGCCAGGCCTGGGATGACTGCCCCCCCCTGTGCCCCCCCTGATTGCAGCTCTGCATATAGCACAATTGAGATAGCATAAGACCAATAGAGGGTTAACCCTTGATACCCCAGGCTAGGGTACAGCACATTCCACACCATTTACTTTCACTCAGGGCTGGAGTCTTTGATTGTTGTTAGAGGATTAAAAAAAATACTGCAGTTTTAAAAAAAGTGGAAATAACTGGGTGCCAGGAATTGTTTTGAAGGTATATTTATTTATGCACCAAAGCAAGGGTAGCCAGTCAACTAGGCTCTTTAAGTAATACAGTGATAATGTAAAAATATGAACAATCAGGCAAACTGATCCTAGAACAGCAGGAAATAATTAAATATGGCCTTTAGTGAAGAATATGAGCAATGCTCTATGGTCACACCCAACCAGGTATGTTAATGGACACTGCTGGTAGAATGGGCAACCTCTCTATATAAAAACACCCTCCTTATGACTGAGGCCTGTATGGTGGGATGCCAGGTGTCTACCTGTGTACAAACAAGGTACTAACCCACTAACCTCTAGTTGTAGCTAGGTAGATGAGTGATTGATTCTCTCTAAATGACTGCCTGTAGCAGTTCCCTGTAGATCCCAAGAAGAATTACAACTCCTCTTCCTTTCCTCTAATACTCTGAAAGACACCATTCATCCCCAGATACAAGGAATGTCTAATGATACAGTGACACCTACTGGCAAGGTGTCAAATATCTAACTTATGAAACTAAATCAGCAGAATATTATCAGTATTTGGTGCAAACCTAAGGGTTAAGGATATATTAATACACAGGCCATTTATCTTAATTCTGACTGTTCACCCTGAGACATGGTTATAAGTTCATATTATACCTTATAGAATGCTCTGTTCCAACATGATTTTACTGTAGCATTTGTGTACCAAAACATATAAAATAAAACATATAACAAACATAATTTATTACAATAATTGTTAAAAAAAAGACTGGAAAATAGTGGAAAAAAACAAATCTAATGAAAGCTAAGGTCAATTAAGAGTCACGCCAAATATACAGGGGTGTTTCAGGGGATGCAATTTCGCTTTATGCCCTACATCAGCCAAAATTCCAGGTTAAAAGTCTTTACACATTCTGTTAGATATGTATGTATACTGTATATATGGATTTATATTAATATGCTTTCAGTCTGTGCTCCTCAACCCTTCATAACCCCTTATTCCGCATTGTTTCACCAGTCTTAATTCCATTTCTTCCTTATGCATTTCAGTTGTAATGGCTCATGTTTAATGGGATGTCAGGTCTGTACAATGTCTGTAATACATTGCAGTCTTCTATTCATTGCTCTTAACTGCATTTATTTATTCAACCAGCACTTCTTTGTAAAACATATTCATATTTATGCTTTTCAGCTTATGAATTATTGACTGAGGGAATTGTTTTACAAAGTGTAATACACTGTGGATTGAAAAGTTTAATGCATTACCACATTCTTATGCTTGTGTTGGTATAATCTGAATGTATTTGTTAGGCCTGAGTGAAATTATTTCTTTAATACCACATTAAGGAATACATTTCTCATTGGTTGGTTGCTTCTATTTATATTTCATGGACAGCTTTGAATGGGCTATCAAAGTTGGTGGATGCTTTCAAATACACTTCTGCAGCACATGACAATGACTTCATAAACACTATTTTGTGGATACTAAACTAACCATGGGGTGGTTTAAAGCAGAAAGGTTTTGGTTATAAGTGATTACATACAAATGATTTTGGTGAGAACAAGGAATTTAAAAATTATTTAGGGGTATGTTGTTTACATATTAGGGGCATCATCTGTCACAAAATAACGGGACTATAGAAAATTATAAAACATAAATATTTGAAATGTAAATACAAATGGCCTGTTACAGAATTTGCAATTTAAAGCAGTTCAGCAAAACTAAGGGAAGTATTCTGTGGTACGTTGAAGAAAGAGCAATGGTTTGTACCATTATCTGTTTAAAACATAACCATCTCCTTTGGCTTAAGTGAGAAAATTTACTCTGCACGGTCTGCATGAATCACCACAGTGAATACAGGTAAGTTAAAGATATTAAATGTGCACACAAGTAAGAAAATAGTAAAAGTCTCATAGCAGAGCAAAATTTAATCTTGCAAATGGGTGATTATGTTGTATAGGTACACTTTAAGTATATATCAGTGCCCAAGCTAATATGCACTTCCTAAAATGCTCATAAGTCAATCTGTTTGGTGTCTTAGGGCTCCAGATAACTGGAAGTCAGTTTATAGAGTACCATTCAACACACTCCGTATCACTGCTTCTTTGTCCCCTTTGTAAAACATTGGTCCCTGGACACATACATATATATATATATATATGAAGGAAGCTCACCCTGGTGGTCTACTGGTTTGGCGGGGACGCCCGCCGTGCCATCGGCGGGGACGCATGCCGCTCCTCTTCCTCCATGCCGGATTCTTCCTAGTGTGCAGGCGGCACACACTTCCTGTTCTTAAAGGCGCAATGGTGTGAAAATGAAATGTATTTAAAGGGACACTTTGAATTGTATGATTGCCTGTGATAGGTTCCTATACCTGGTGCTCTGAGCTTGTATCTAGTCTGTTCCTGACCCTGTTTTGATCCTGATTTCCTTTGTTTGACCCTGTCTGGTTTTTTGATTACTATGACCTCTGAAATCTGACCCTTGCCTGAAACCGACTACGATTTTGATGTACCCTTCTGATTGACCTTCTGTTGCTACCACCAGATCTTCCACATGTAGAGCATTTCCCATACACCAACCTGGAAGTAGTAACTGGCAGACTCTGCTAGTTGGGCACAGTAGCAGTGAAAATGACTCATGTAGAAAGAATTACTCATGTACAGATGAAACCACTTTGGATTGTGCATTTGACACAGAATAACTTAACTTAGACATCCCATTTAACTCACTTATCATAGAATATTGTGTCACAGCATCCCATCCAATTAAAGAGTTCACCATTGAAAACAATGGAGCTTTGGTATGCTAATGAAAAGGTTAAATACATTAAATGAGTTAAGATAACTTTAGATAACACAGTTTCTTCAATTAACCCTGAGTCACGATGCATTTAACACACAAATCCAAGTGGCTTCATCTGTACCATTAGGATAAAAGATCACGTAGCTTAATAACTAAATATGTTTTTTTGTCCTAATCACTAATCACACTATAGGAAATGTATATTGTGAATCAACTATTTAGTGTCTTTGATATTTACATATTTGAAAAACATTCAGGAAAAAATAAATGGAAATAAAAAGAAAACAAATTAAGGGAAGAGAAATAGAAAAAATAATTACAAATAAGCTGTACAGTGGTTTTTTTTAAAAAAAATTCAATCAGCCTTTAATAACCATCTACTGAGCAATAATCATATTCAGTATATCATTTTTTGCTTAATATCTTCAGAGACATTACATCAAAGTCTAGAAGGGAAAAAATGAAATTGTACCTTGACACTTTACTTTTGAGACATTTAAATTGACTATCTTTTGATAACAGACATATTTCTAACTATCTGCCTCCTGTGTGTTATTTCCTTCTAAATGACTATGTTCCTGTATGAATACATATAATGTGGTCCACTGAACAGTCATTAAATAGTAACAATATAAATCTGATACAGAAGTTACTGCTGAATACTATTTCTCTAAGACAAAATAAGTGATTATTCATCAGGGTGGAAGAAAGATAAATTGAAACATCCACTTTAACTGGGAAATAGACATTGTGCACCAACCATAATGTGATTGCAAAATCACTATAAACCAGAAATCATTCATAACACCTTTAGAGACAACTTTCAGACTGGTTAGAGGAGGCATAAAAGTGAAAATGGAAGCAAAATTGACACTCCCTTTGTTAACAAAAGTAAAAAAGTTAGCATCTGACAAACTACAGTAGCACAGTATATTGTAAGGGTGTTTTTGCTTGTTGTGCAGAAGGTAATTCCTTTTGACTTTGACATGTTTTCTTATGGTTTTCCTGCATTTATAATTGTATAATGTGTCTCTGAAATTTTATAAGCTATATTTTTTAATGTATATTTGCTGTCTACTCAAAATAACCTTGGTCTAAATATGAATTTGATTATGTTGCTTTTGTGTAGCCACAAAAACCCTGTCATGAAGACTCACCCTGGTGGTCTAGTGGCGTCCCCGCCGCACCGTTCTCTGCCGGCATCCTCTTCTTAGTGTGCGCGCGGCGCGCACTTCCGGTATTTATAGGTGCATGCGCGCTGGCGTCATGACGTCAGCGCGCAGTGGCAAAATTCAAATAATTGAAGGGGTATTTAAAGGGGTTGTTGGAATTGCTTTTTGCCCGTGATAGGTTTATTCCTGGTGCCTGTATCTGTGCTGTAAGCTTCTGGTTGTTCCTGATTCCTGTTTTTGACCCTGCCTGGCTTTGACTATTCTGAATATCTGTATCCCGACCCATGCCTGTTATTGACTACTGATTCTGCGTCATTCTTCTGATTGATTACCCGGTTTTGACCCTAGCCTGCCTGACGATCCTAGTTATCTGCCTGAGCCTGTTTGACCACGAACTTGCCTACTCCTATCTGTACCGTGACCATCGGCCTTAAAGACTATCTACAGTCGTGCCCCATTGCTAGCCAGAACTCCTGCTCTGCACCTCTCGTATAAGTCCAGGTGGCATCTGAGTAAGCTGAGGGCTCCTCCCGAAGCCAAAGGCGGTCACATTACTGGTGAAGCACGAGCCGAGACCAGGGTGCTTGGCACTTGTTCTGGTATTGGGTGCCGACCGTGACATTATCACGGGCCATGGAAGACGAAGGTCACGCCGATGCCGCTGCTGCTGCTCCTTCCTCTCCTACCACTACTGAAGCGCTTCTCACCACTCTGCTTCAGCACTTCGAGGATCAGGAGCAAAAGCAGAATTATCTCCTCCAGGGCTTTCACAGCCTTACCCGCCAACTGGAGACTCAGCGGCCACCAGTTCCTGTTGCCTCTCCTCCTGTGGGTTCTCCTGCCATGTGGGGTAATATGCCTTAGCCCCAAGAACCCAAAATCGCGTTCCCAGAAAAATTTAGTGGGGACCGAACAAAATTTTTCGTTTTTAAAGAGGCATGCAAATTATACCTAGGCTTTTTCCCACACTCCTTCCCAACTGGTGAGGAGAAGGTTAAATTTGTTATGACCCTATTACTGGGTGATCCCCAAATTTGGGCCCTCAGGCTGCCCTCCTCTGACCCTGCACGTTATTCCCTTGACGCTTTTTTCAACAGTATGGCCATACTGTATGATGATCCGGATCGCGCAGCCTCGGCCAACTCCGCGATCCGTAGGTTGCGTCAAGGGAAGAGAGATGCAGAGGTATACTGCACAGAGTTCCACCGGTGGGCATTCGAGACAGGGTGGAACGATACGGCTCTTCGGAGCCAGTTTCGAATTGGGTTGTCCGACACTGTTAAGGACAGTCTTGTTAATTACCCACTGTCTTCAAACTTGGATGGTCTCATGTCCCTTGCCATCCAGGTAGATAGGAGACAGAGGGAGAGAAGGGGAGAAAAGGGTTCTTCAAATTTTTCTTGGATCTCTAATGGTAAACCCGCCTTGGTTACCTCTGATAAATTCTTCAAGGCCGCTGCACCCGCTTCTCTGGAGGAACCTATGCAAATAGGTACTTCTCGTCTATCTCCTGAGGAGAAGGTACGCAGGCGCTCATTGGGTCTCTGTCCGTATTGCGGAGAGAAGGGTCATTTTCTTAATCAATGTACTAAGAGGCCGGGAAATGCCCTAGCCTAAATGGAGAAGGGGAGCTCCATTTGGGTGCAGGCGTTTCCTCTCCCCAATCTACCTCCAAAGTACTATTACCGGTTAAACTAACCTGGCGTATGGGTTCTGTTGAGTTGTCCGCTTTTGTGGACTCTGGGGCGGAGGGGAATTTTTTGGATTCTGCTTTTGCAGCACAATACTGCATTCCTTTAATTCCTCTAACTCCGCCCATGAGAATTTTGGCGGTGGACAAGCGACCCTTAGGGTCAGGTGTAGTTACCAAGAAAACGGGAACTCTTTCTTTATGCATTAATCAGCATTGTGAGGAGATAGCATTTATATTATAGAAGGCGCTTCCTCACCTCTTATTCTGGGGCTACCATGGTTACAGAGGCATAACCCTCTTATTGATTGGGTCTCGAAGGAGGTTATTCGATGGGGTTCTAATTGTGGGGGGGTTTGTTTTCCTCAAATAGTGGCTACTACTATTTTAGAGGGGTTACCTGCAGCTTATGATGAATTTGGGGACGTCTTCTCTAAAAAAGCTGCTGAGACCTTACCCCCACACAGGCAGTATGACTGCCCTATTGATTTAATCCCTGGGTCTACTCCTCCTCGTGGTAGAACATATCCTCTTTCTTTGTCAGAGGCCCAGGCAATGAAGGAGTATATTAAAGAAAATCTTGAGAGGGGTTTTATTAAGCCTTCTAGTTCCCCTGCGGGGGCGGGATTCTTTTTTGTTGGTAAAAAGGATGGTGGTCTCCGTCCTTGTATTGATTACAGGGGTCTTAATAAGATCACCATTAAGAATAGATATCCCCTTCCTCTAATATCTGAATTGTTTGACCAGGTTAAAAATGCCAAAATTTTTACTAAGCTTGATCTTAGGGGGGCTTATAACCTCATCAGAATCAGAGAAGGAGATGAATGGAAAATGGCCTTTAACACCAGGGATGGCCACTACGAGTATCTCGTAATGCCATTCGGCCTTTGTAATGCACCAGCAGTGTTCCAGGAATTTGTCAATGACATTTTACGGGACCTTCTGGGAGTATATGTAGTGGTCTATTTGGATGATATCCTAATTTTTTCTACTAATTTAATGGAACACCATAATCAGGTCCGAGAGGTATTGTCTTGGTTAAGGAAGAATAAACTCTTCGCTAAACCAAGTGACTTCTATACATTTCCTGGGGTTCACCATTTCTAACGAGGGTTTAGAGATGGATCCTGATAAGGTTAGAGCCATTCTGGAGTGGGCCCAGCCTTTGTCCTTGCGAGCAATTCAGAGATTCTTGGGCTTTGCTAATTACTATCGGCAATTTATTAAAAATTTATCTTTGATTGTGGCTCCCCTTACCGATTTAACCAAAAAGGGTGCAGATCCGAGCATATGGTCCCCTGAGGCCATTCAGGCCTTTGAATTTCTTAAGAAAGAATTTGTATCTGCCCCCATTCTTCGTCATCCTGACACTACTCTCCCTTTCATTGTTGAAGTAGACGCCTCTGAGGTGGGAGCAGGGGCAATCCTTTCTCAGAGGCATCCGACAACTAACAAAATTCACCCCTGTGCCTTCTTCTCTAAAAAATTTTTCGCCTGCTGAGGCTAATTATGACATTGGGAACAGAGAATTGTTGGCCGTTAAATGGGCCTTTGAAGAGTGGCGACATTTGTTGGAGGGGGCTAAACATCAGATAACTGCCTTCACCGATCATAAAAACTTGCTGTATATTGAGTCAGCCAAGTGATTGAATCCCAGACAAGCCAGATGGGCCTTGTTTTTCTCCCGATTCGATTTTACCCTTACCTTTCAACCTGGCTCTAAGAACACTAAGGCTGACGCCCTCTCCCGCAGCTTTGAATCCCAACCCTCTGAACCTTGTGTAAACACCCCCATTGCATTCACAATAAACCAGCAAGGTTTTACCTGCAAGTTGTTCCTGTGTGCCAGTGTTTTGTTGCTGAATCGATTATTGAGGGAGGCCGAATCCCCTCTCGCTGTGCACCAGGTAATCGTTTTTGTTGGAGAGCCAGGGTGTGCGGGCTGAACATTTGAAATTGAACACCCCCATTATTCCCAGTGAATTAATTGTGGCCGCTCTGGGAGCAGATCTTACTACATTATTGTCTGCTGCTCAATCGTCAGCCCCTGGTGAAACTCCCTCTGGGAGGTTATTTGTTAACGAGGATCTCAGGGAAAGGGTTTTGGATGAAGCTCATAACTCCAGAATGGCGGGACACCCTGGTATTTCCAAAACGGTGTCTCTTTTGTCCCGTAATGTTTGGTGGCCTTCCCTTAGGCAGGATGTTAAAAATTTTGTTAATTCTTGCCCTGTCTGTCAGAGGTCTAAACCCTCTAGGACCTTATCTCAGGGGTTGTTGATGCCGCTACCTATCCCTAATAGGCCCTGGTCCCATCTTTCGATGGACTTTATAGTTGATCTTCCTCCCTCCCAGGGGAGGATGGTGATATGTGTGGTGGTGGATAGGTTTAGCAAGATGAGTCACTTCTTTCCTCTCCCACACCTCCCTTCTGCCAAAACCTTGGCAGAACTATTCATTTCTAATGTTTTTAAGTTACACGGTTTTCCTATAAATATTATTTCCGATAGAGGGGTACAATTTGTTTCTCAGTTCTGGAGAGCATTCTGCTCCTTAGTGGGAATTGAATTATCTTTCTCCACTGCTTATCACCCCCAGACCAATGGTCAAACAGAAAGGGTGAATCAGTCACTTGAACAGTTTTTACGCTGCTATGTTTCTAATAATCAATCTTCTTGGTCTGAACTGTTACCCTGGGCAGAATTTGCTTATAATAACGCCAGGCATTCCTCTACTGGTCAATCTCCGTTCTTTATTGTTTATGGTTTACACGCATTTTCTTTTTCCGGTTCTTTGTCCCCAGTCCCTTCTGTTAATTCTGCTATTGATCGCTTTACTAAGATTTGGTCCGGGGTACATGACTCTCTTTCCGCTGCTACAGCTGTTCAGAAGAGGGCGGCTGATAGGTCACGTAGGGAGGCTCCCAATTACCAGGTTGGCGATTCCGTCTGGTTGTCTACTAGGAACATTAAGCTGAAAGTCCCTTCTCTTAAATTGGGGCCTAAATTCATTGGGCCGTATCCTATTGTTGAGATCATAAACCCCCTGTCTGTTCGCCTCAAACTACCTGATAATTTCAAAATTTGTAACACGTTTCATGTCTCTCTTCTTAAACCTGCTTTACATGTTCGTCAGTCTTCTGTTCCTCCTCCTGTATTAGTTGAGGGCCACCCCGAGTTTGAAGTCCAAGAGCTCCTTGATTCTCGTTGAGTGCGGAATAAGCTACAGTATCTGGTAAAGTGGAAGGGCTACGGTCCCGAGGAGAATTCTTGGGTTCCTGTTGGGGACATTAGTGCCGATCGTCTTAGAAGGCAGTTTCATTCCAAGTTTCCTGGGAAGCCTGGGGGTCCGGTGGCCCCCCTGGAGAGGGGGGTAATGTCATGATGACTCACCCTGGTGGTCTAGTGGTGGTGCGGCGGGGACGCCTGCCGCACCGTTCTCTGCCGGCATCCTCTTCTTAGTGTGCGCGCGGTGCGCACTTCCGGTATTTATAGGCGCGAAATTCAAATAATTAAAGGGGTATTTAAAGGGGTTGTTGGAATTGCTTTTTGCCCGTGATAGGTTTATTCCTGGTGCCTGAATCTGTGCTTTAAGCTTCTTGTTGTTCCTGATTCCTGTTTTTGACCCTGCCTGGCTTTGACTATTCTGAATATCTGTATCCCGACCCGTGCCTGTTATTGACTACTGATTCTGCCTCTTCCTTCTGATTGATTACCCGGTTTTGACCCTAGCCTGCCTGACGATCCTAGTTATCTGCCTGCCTCGACCCAGCCTGTTTGACCACGAACTTGCCTACTCCTATCTGTACCGTGACCATCGGCCTTAAAGACTATCTACAGTCGTGCCCCATTGCTAGCCAGAACTCCTGCTCTGCACCTCTCGTATAAGTCCAGGTGGCATCTGAGTAAGCTGAGGGCTCCTCCCGAAGACAAAGGCGGTCACATTACTTGTGAAGCACGAGCCAAGACCAGGGTGCTTGGCACATGTTCTGGTATTGGGTGCCGACCGTGACAAACCCTATGCAACATTATCTTTAAATATTTAAAATTTTTAACAATAAAATGATTTGATTTTGTTCAATCCCTTTTTCTAATCCCCCACAGTACTGTAGTTGATTAACAAAATCTTTTTATTCTGCCATCAGGTAAAACTGTTGGGTAAAGATAGGCCAGTCAGATTTCCTTTTGTTTCTTATGTGCTACTGTGTATTTTTTATTGTGAATATATTTTTTGATTCTGTAGAATTTCTTGCAGTTTAAAAGCCAACCAATTAATATGTCCAAATATGATATTTAAACAAAATATAATGTTGTATATGTCCAGCAAGTTACCACAGTGCCTGTCAATTTCTTTAATTCAGACAGAAGAGTAATGGGTGATAGGAACATTTAGCTCATTTGGTGTCATCATATTATTACAAAGAATCTTTCACTTTCAGAAATCTTGTATTAGATCTTTAATATAGGATTAGTAGCTCTTCAGACCATTGTAATAACACTTTCCTTCTATATTTCCAGTAGATTTGGACAAAGGGCTATTATGTGGCTAATGCCTGATGTTCACTCTGGCTACAGTATGGGGCAGATTTACTAAATTCACATATATTCACATGAGGGATTCGAATTTCGAATATACAAATTAGGCAAATTCGACCATCGCATATTCGAATTCGAATGATTTCAATATTCAAATTTAATTTTATATATGCTAGTCTGGGCCTGTAACTAATGAATATGCATACCGTAGGAATGTGCCTAGGTCAAAAGTTAACAAACAAGGGAAAGTTCTGCTCACCACTAATTTTTAAAATCATTAGGTGGGGGTGCAATGAGGCTTTGACCACAAAATACATATAGACAAATACAAGAGGTCCTCTGCACTCAACCCAATATCAATATATTTAGGACACAAAGGGGTCCGCTAAGACGCTGTAAATTTGACTATAATTTTTGCATGTTATCGCTGAGAATATTTTTCTGCCAGAATATTTGCAACGACTAAGTTTACTAAACAGCGATGTGCTCAGAAGTCATTGGGATCGCTTGTGGTAACTATGTTAGAGAAACAGCTTACGTTAGTGGTAATTTTAGCGAGTTGTGAATTTTCTGTAGACAAAGTACATTTCCAAATATTTATACTATAAAATAGTCTTGGTTTATGGCGTAAATATGGCAATTTTTACTGTGACATTATGAAATTCATCTTTAAAACTCATAAACTTTATTGACTGATGATTATACCATCCAACAACATTACCAGAGTGACACCAATCAAACATGTATGCATCATATAAACCCATACTTCATCCATCCAGTCACAAACACTTCTGCCAAAAGAATCATATGAACAAGAAATCATACCAGTTCTCTCTTTGCATCATTTAAATGCACAATTTAATGAGAATTAAACTCCCATTGAGAATTTTCTGTCCAAAAAATAAATTAACGCCACTATATAGATGGAGGTAAAATGTTGTGAATATTCTGGCGTTAATTATGTCTTTCACACATTTCGCTGTTTAGTAAACCAGGCGTTAATGTGTGCGTAGCATTATTTTCATTGAATGCGATAACTGGCGAACACATATTCTAATTTATATTTACTGCAGGTTAATAAACTCGCAAAAACATATTCTTTGTTAAATTTGTCTATATTTTGTGCACAAATTTTTACTGCACTTTAGTAAACCGACCCCTCAGATTGTTCTCCATAAATAAAGACTTTTTTCAATTACTTTCCATTATTTATTTTTTTACAGTTTTTCCAAAATCTAAGTTTAAAGTTGAATGCTGTTGTCTATGGTGTTTGAGTCTGGCAGCTCAGTAATTCAGGTGCAGACTCTAAACTGATATAATTTTGCAACATGAAATTGATACATTTCACAGCAACATCTCTGGAGTATTAGCAGGTATTGTATCAAGTCTAACAGCTGCCTGTAATGAAACCCAGAAATTCTGCTCAGCAGGGACAAAGATAAGAAATGTATCCATTAAATGTATCAGTTTAGAAATGTTGGGGGGGGGGTCTGCAAACCCCCTCCCCAGATCTGCTTTACAAGGTGATAAATGACACTTTACACTTCAATATTAGGAAAATGGTTACAAATAGAAAATAGAGTAATTGGAAAAAGTTGTTATTTCTGGAGATCTATCTGAAAACAACTAGTTGTTTGAAGTTGGACAACTCCTTTAAGCTACTAAAAAACATTTAAACAAAACACAGATTTTTTATCCATATTTTGCAAAATATTTAAGCTAGCCAAGTGTGTCAAAGTTATACCTGATATGGCCAGTCCTACACACAACTTTCATCTGATTCATTAAGAATTATATTGCTTAAGTATACATTTTACACAGGAACTAAGGTGTTCCTGCAACTTACTTGCTGCTTTCAAGGTTAAAACTGCCAAACATAGTTGCCCTTTTATTGGCCACCATTGGGATCACCTGACTATAGCGGCAAAGGGTGGGAGCTACAATGTGGAGCTGGCCACTGCTCCTTTTATAAACTATAACAAACAAGGGAAACTTGTGCTCACTATAAATATAGTTGAACAAATTGGTTGGATGTGCTCAAACTCTTTGTCCTCTATTTCAAAAATCAAAAGCAACTTAAATCCACTTATTCATATAACTTATTCATATAACAGCTCACCTAGTCAATGGGTGGGTCCAGATTCAAATGCCCTGGACCATTCACTTAAACAATTGTTTTCCAATTGGCCCCACTCAAGCCCTCTTTGAGTATCAGGAATGCTGCTTTTTGTTTTAGACTTCCAGCAGAGGGGTCAGCCCACATACATACACTAGGCCCTACATACCTCAGGGACTATCCTTCTTTGTCCCTAACTATGCAAGTACTACCAGGACACTGGTCCCTCAATTCCTCCTCATTGGAGTTTCAGCTGCTCACCCCTTAAATAGCTTCTCCATGGGGCATTTCCCCTAATATAACATTGATTAAATAGCAAACATTTCCCCACTACTTACATCTTCCTACAGGTAAACAGACCATGTCTTTGTGGTTAATTAACCTCACACACAGTTTGATATTCCTTTTTGTTGGTTGATCTATGAGCTAAATGTTGTATATATACCAGAGAACACCACAGCTTCATTGTAATCAGCTTGAAAAAGGAACTAAAATGTTCTGAAAGCTTGCTATGATTATATTAGTTAGCCAATAAAGGTATCACCTTTATACCATTTTGTTATTTTTTATTTCAAAAGGGTTGCCCAATAACATGGTTAATTAACCAAATACATTTACACTTATCCCCTCTTACGAGTCCATTGCAATCCTCTAAAAGAAAATATTTATAACAAAAAAAGGAATTTTCTTACATCAAAAGGATTACCTGGCCAGAGAAAAACATTGTAGTATATACTATAGCCCTTATTTCAAAGCCCATGTGTCACTTGACACATATTTTAGGGCTATGACCAATATTATGCACATCTATGGCTAGTACTTTTTAGACTTCCAGCAGAGGGGTCAGCCCACATACATACACCAGGCCCTACGTACCTCAGGGACTATCTATTCCCCTGTATCTTATTGGATCTTATGGACCTTATTTCCCATGTATTTTATACAACAAATCTAGCATTCTAGCATGTTATTCCAGACCAGAAATGAGAACTTTATATCTAAAGTAATTCAAGATGGCTCCATTTAAGGACACAGTCAAAGTATATACAACTTAACTGCTACTAATAACATTAGCCTTATGTACTGTATGTGATTTTCTTTTTAATGGAATTAGACAAATAAAGAAATGTGAGCTAATGGACTTTTAATGGAATCTTGAAACTAATGCTTACAATCCATAAGGCTAGAAAAATAAGTTTATGATATAGTAATTTTTTTGTAACTACATCTGTTGGTCCTCTGAGACCAAGGAAATTTTCTTTTCACTAATATGTACCAGCAAATCAACATGGATGGAAATCTTTCTATTGCTTGACTTAATATTCTTGAGAGATTCTCTACCAAATTTATAGGAAGCCAGTTCAGTGTGAGGATTTTTCATGTTCAAGAAGATTGAAGCAACAAATGATAAATACAATAAACCTTGTAAACCTTTAATTAAAAAGTAGGATCTTGGCTTCAGGTCATACATATTATCTAACCATCTAATTTATTATTTAATAAATTTAATTATTTAAGACTCTGGTGAACAAAGCCAAACAAGTAGGGGATGGAATATACAGGAAATGACTAATTAATACAAAATAGGATGTCTGCAGCATCCTACCTGGGCTTGAATCAGTGACCTGCTGGTTTCCCTATACATCATATTTAGCTTTATATGAGCAGGCAGCTAGGTACTGTTCACTGTTATTTGGGATTGTTTTATTCCCTGGTAGGCATGGTGAACTCAGCTGTTGATTATCTGGCACCAGGTGCTCTTTGTTAACCATTAGTCTGGCTATAAAACCTTTTGCTCTGAACTCATACATTGCCCTAGGTGTTCTGAATACTGTTTTGTGTGTTCCTTACTACCTGCTTCTGTTCCTGTGTGACTTCCAGGGTCAGGAAAATTACATAACAGAAGCATGACAGAACATTGGAGAAGAACCCCATGGCATTTCCACTTTATTTTTTTTTTTGAAGAGCAAATGCAGAAACAAATATTTCTATAGAAGTAAAATAATAAAAGGACATTTCCAAAGTCCCATGACAGTATACCCACATCCCAATGTATATGATGGCTAAACAGTAACTGAAGCACAAGATCTGAGTCCTTTCTTCTATATTTAAACTAACTCCAAATCTCTCTTTATGGCTCTTTTATGCCCTTACTGGCCCAGCCTCCCAACAAGTCCCTATTGTTCTCATGCAGGTATATGGGGATGCATCGGAGATGTATTGGAACCTGGGTGACTGGATTATGTCCCACTGCTAGTGCTGCCTATTTTTCCTGTGACTATTGTCAGGTGCAGACTTCTTGGAACCTTGAATATTGCCTAAATCATTTTAGGGTTTAAGAAAGGAATCAAATCAACATCTCCAGTGTTTGTCACAGGACAGTTACATCATGGTTCTGATCCGGTCTGTTCCTGACCTCGAGTTTGCCTCACAATTCTGCTGCTGTTATCTGCTTCTGACCAGGCTTGTCTGAATACATCCAGCTTTGTCCTTATCCTCAGAGTATACAGTATGTGTGGCTATCTTGCCTACCCATGTGGGAGTCCTGGATTCTTGTGCGGTAAGTTCAGTGCTGGCACCCAAGTATCTCAATGTCATGCCCAAAGCCAAAGGTGGCTGTTATAGGGAGGATAGCATAACTAGACAGGAATTTAGTCACTCCACTGGGGTTTGGTTTAACCATACATGACAATCTCAAACCACTTAATTGTTAATTGTGCTTTAATCCTCTTGACATGTTCTTAGATAACTAATGGGTAGATTTGTCACAATTTGAGCTTGCAAACTTTTTTTATTCAAGAAAGATGCAATGAAAACCCTGAATATCTACAAGAACAACATTTTTTTTTAAACCTTGAAAAGTTGCAATTTTTTTATGGAAAAACCCTTTGAATTTAAAGTCAATTAAAAAACAATGTCAATGTGAGTTGTTTTGAGTAACAATACTTTTCCCAGGATTTAAAACTTTCAAGATTTACCAGCCTCACTGAAAATAAATGAAGCAATGTGATTTTTGCTTCTGTACAACTATTTTTCTATGTGACTATTCCAAAGCGTTTACTAACCAGAGAATCAAAAAGGAGGTTTCTCTCTGATACAAAAAAATTATAAATCTGCCTCCCCATATCATTTAATGGTTATCATTTGCTTCACTAATAGTTAAAACAAACTGCTATGGTAAATACTATATACCCCACATCATTTACACCTACTTATAAATTCAATTTCTGTTCAGAAACAGGGAAAACAATGTTTAAACAAATGTATAGCTTAATACAAAAGAGTAAATCAGTCAGTTGGCTTGACTGCATGTAACATTATTGAAGGCTAGCACTAGAAAACAATTTATATACTTCCTAACCCCTAGGTATATGTGATTGAGTAACAGCCCTTAACAAGAAAAGATACACAAAAATGGGAATGTCATTTACCCTAGAGCTATGACATTAATTTAATAAAACCTCTTGATGTACCTTTATATTTTCCCAAAAGGCATCTTTAAATAAACCCTTTAAAGAAATCAAAAGGAAGAAAAAGAAAAGTTAGAAACAAAGATATTAATGGCTTAGAAAAATCTTTGATCCACCCATTCAGAAACCTTATCTGGCTTCTGGCCTTAGAATAAACTGAATCCCCAATTTATTGTTTGTTTTGTAGCAAAAACAATGCTTGAAGGATAAAGAGAAAAACAAATAAAGGCAACATGATTCACCTTCTCTTAATAAGACACTACTGCTTTGATTTTTGTTTCTCATCACAGATTGAGCTGAAGGCAATTGGTAAAGATGTCTTTGTCACAGTTCCTCAGAAAAGGGATGGTAAATTATCACAGTTCTGCTGCAGCTCATATTTTTATGTTAACAAAGCATATCAGTCCTTTGAAAGTGCTTGTCCCTCTAGCTTCTACAGCTATCAAAGGCATCCCTTTTAAATAGGTATTGTTTTCCAATACAAGATACAATTATGTATTTGGTACTTTATTTCATTGTTCATTGAAACGGCAATGAATGCAGGTTAACATAAAGAAGGCCAATCCAGAAAAGAAAGTGGGAAATACAATTGTTTAATCTATGCCTTTTTCTTATTTCCAATATGAATGGTTGATCTTCTGGGCTTGAATATAGAAAATCTATACTGTAATTTTACAAAGCAATGTAGCAGCAAAGGGCGTTAAAAATGAATTTCCTTATTCCTTAAAGGAAGATGTTTAAATCAAGAAACAATAGAATGTCTTTGTCCTTGAATACAACAGAAATCTGGAAGAACTTTTTGTTGCTATTAGCTGCACAATATATTAGCATTAATATGTAACTGTAGACCTATTTATGCTTTTCTTTTTATTATTATTATTATTATTATTAATAATAATAATAATAATAATCACATGTATTTATATTTCGTAGCGCTGTCCCAACTGTGCCATCCTGCCTAGCAAATTAACAAGTCTTAATATAGTACTATGCCTGGACCTACACTAACTTTTTGAGTGATGGAGAGGGATAATGAAATATAAGTTAGTTAAACATATTTTCTGCATTGCCCTTTTAACTGCTGCATGTGCCTGTGCTGTTCACAATACACAGTAAGAAGCATTGGTAATAGGATTGCAAATAATCAGTATACAGAGCTATGCTTTTGGGAGGTGCACAGTGGCTTATAGTTTAGGGTTTGGAAAGACTGTGTAAAAATATTAAAAAGATAATTTATGAATTTTTAATTTAACTAATTTTATTAATGAGTTAATTGTGTTGGTTAATTTTTTAACAGAAAGCTTCCCTTTTATGCTGAGGTTGTAACAGATGGGGGCCTGTTGCATGGAATATGCAGAAAAATATGAGAGTATTCTGGCATTAATTATTGATGTTGATCTGATTTTGTTCTGAAAGTACCTTGGTTTTTTTATTTATTTTATACCAAAATAAAAGCTTGCTATCTCTTATCAGTTAGTCTATCCACATTAAAAATGTTTTTATTCTTATTGAATGTAATACCAGATGTTTAAAGGACCAGTAACATCAAAAAATTTAATTGTTTTAAAGTAATAAAAATATAATGCTGTGTTGTCCTGTACTGGTAAAACTGCAGTCTTTGCTTCAGAAACACTACTATTGTTTATATAAACAAGCTGCTGTGTAGCCATGGGGACAGCTAGTCAAAGCCGAAAAGGCTCAAGTTACACAGCAGATAGCAGATAAGCTCTGTAGAACATAATGTTATCCATTATCTATCCTGTCCCACATAGCGGTTTTTCAATTTCCGCCATTGCTACTCAGCAGCTTGTTTATATGAACTATAGTAGTTTTTTTGAAGCAAATCAGCAGGAACAATTTAGTGGCAACATCTGTGGTTCAGCTAGTGGCACACTTTTTTTTTGCAAGTTCATGCTAGAGGTCCTCCATGCAGTTTGTTTTTGACATAAAAAAAATGCTGAGGAATTGGGAGAATGTGTATGATATTTATGGAAAAGATGCTGCCATGTTTGAAAGAAATTGGCAACATGGGATAATTTTTTCTTGTAGAATGTGTATGATATTTATGGAAAATATGCTGCCATGTTTTGAAAGAAATTGGCAACATGGGATACTTTTTTCTTGTAGAATGTGTATGATATTTATGGAAAATATGCTGCCATGTTTTGAAAAAAATTGGCAACATGGGATACTTTTGTGCACTTGTTGCACAAAATGGGTAGTCAGGTCTGAAAATGGTTATACATGTGTTAACTTTTCATTTGATAATTTTTTGTGCTGGCAGGTTCTAATACAGAAGATACTGGTACAGGTTCCATTATCTAGAAGGCTATTATCCAGAAAGCTCCACATTACTTAAAGACCATCACATTTTAAACAAATATTTCAAAATTTTTATTTTTCTATGTAATATTTAAACAGTAACTTGTATTTACTCCTAACTAAGAGAAAATTAATTCTTATAAGAAGAAAATAATCCTATTGGAATTATTTAATGTTAAAATAATTTTTAGTAGAATATTAGGGGCCTATTTACTATCATTTGGATTTTCTTTTCATGAATCATATTTTATCTCTAAAAAATTAGTGTAAAAACTATGAAAAGCTCTGCTATAAAACTTTGCCAAGTTAAAGCTGTCAAGTCCCATAGAAGTCAATGGAAGTGTTTCAGATACTACTGGATCCTTTTTTTCACTAGTAATTGTCTGAAAAACTTTAGAGGTTTTTATATTTTTAACGTGGCACATTGTTCAGCTTTTTTTTACTTTGTTTATATTCAGATCTTTTAGCAACTTTCATGGCATTTAGAGAAATAGATTGATTTAATTGTGGTTTGAAAAAGCTATAGAACCACTAAAAATCAACCTACAGTAAAAGAGCCACTAAGTATGATGATCAATACATCACAGCCCAGGTCTCAAGCATTCTGGATATCATATCTGCAATATACTGTACTATTGGAGGAATAGTATTCAGGAAGAGAATTCAAAGGGTTTTTTTTTGTCCTTTTTAAGCATTGAAATCGACTTAGACAGAGAAAATTAGTGTATGGGTGTGTTGCCACATATTTAATGGGCTTAGAGTACTGATCCATTTGGTGGATAGCCGTGTCTCTCTGCTGAACCAAGGTTTGTTTTGGGAGTTCATTCTATTATAAACTTCTGTAATACTGCTGTTTCCACCTCAATCTTATTTTGACAGTTACAGGGGGCCAATAAAAGTCCATCTTCTGTGGAATTCCAGGTTTAACCCAGTGTCACGGTCGGCACCCAATACCAGAACAAGTGCCAAGCACCTTGGTCTTGGCTCGTGCTTCACCAGTAGTGTGACCACCTTTGGCTTCGGGAGGAGCCCTCAGCTACTCAGATGCCACCTGGACTTATACGAGAGGTGCAGAGCAGGAGTTCTGGCTAGCAATGGGGCACGACTGTATAAAGTCAGTAAGGCCAAAGGTCACGATACAAGTAGGAGTAGGCAAGTTCGTAGTCAGACAGGCTGGGTCGAGGCGGGCGGATAACAAGGATCGTCAGGCAGGCAAGGGTCAAACCGGGCGATCAATCAGAAGGAAGAGGCAGAATCAAAGTCAAAGTACAGGCAGGGGTCAGGTTACGGATATCAGAGTAGTCAGGAACAGGCCGGGTCAAACACAGTGGAATACAAGCAGGATAGAGGAAACAGACGCACAAGGCTCAGGAAAGCACCAGGAAATGAATCCTATCACGGGCAACTACACATTAGCAAATGCCCCTTTAAATACGTTTGAATTTGGCGCCTTTGCGCAATGACGTCACTACGCAGCGCGTCCTGGAGCATAAACCCGGAAGTAGCGCGGCGCGCGCGCCATAGACAAACTGGCTGCAAAAGGGAAAGATCAGCGTGGCGGGCGTCCCCGCTGAGAGCGCGGCGGGCGTCCCCGCCGCCCCCCTAGACCACCAGGGTGAGTCTTGACATTACCCCCTCCACTACGGGGGGCCACTGGACCCCCAGGACGGTCAGGAAACTTTAAATGGAACCGCCTTCTGAGGCGGTCAGCCTTGATGTCCCCAACCGAGACCCAAGAGTTCTCCTCAGGACCAAAGCCCTTCCACCTGGTAAGATATTGAAGCTTACCTTGCACAAAGCGGGAATCGAGGAACACTTGGATCTCGTACTCAGGCTGACCTTCAACCAACACTGGGGGAGGAATAGACAGATGAC
>CM044444.1:34125200-34208061 GCA_024363595.1 Xenopus borealis | reverse complement strand
TATATACCTAACTGTTAGCTAATCCATAGGAAGGAAAAAAACCCTATCTGATGCCGCTCCAATTTGCCTCAGAGGAGGAAAATTCCTTTCTGACTCCAAGATGGCAATAGGACTAGTCCCTAGATCAACGTGTACTTACCCTGTATTCCCTCACTTGCTAAAAATCCCTTCTTAAAGCTAATGTCTCAGTCATCATGATTGAATCAGGGAGAGAATTCCACATTTTGACAGCTCTCACGGTAAAAAAAAAAACCTTCCGAATATTTAGACAGAACCTCCTTTCATTTAATAGTAATGGGTGGCCTTGTGTCCGCTGGAGAAACATATTGGTAAATAAAGCATTAGAAACATTATTATATCATCCCCTTAGTATTTTTACATACAGTAGTTTATTATATCACACCTCTTCTGCAGTGTGAACCCAGGTGCATGACTTTACATTTATCAATATCAAATCTCATCATAGCAGCCCTGATTGCCAGTTTGTCAAGATCCTGCTAATTCCTTATGGTTGCCACATCAGTCATAGGGAATACTGCCCAGTTTTCCTAATTTGGAAAACTGGATAGGCAGTTTTGACCCAAGCAGCCCTTCAAAAAAACAGGGTGTCCAGGTAAAAACAGGATAGGTGTCAACCCTACTTTGATCTGCCTATACTGAAGTATAGATCCCCACTTCCATTCAGGATTTATTACATTTTGTCCAGTGAAGCTACTCTGTCATTTTGCCATAGAGGCATTTGTGGGTCAATTCACACTGATTTGGTCAGGTAAGATATTATACCATTTATATATGTTTTGTACAGAATATGCCAGTACCTAAACTTTGTGAGTAGTTCAAATAACACTGTGTACCACATGTAGGGTTGCCACCTTTTCTAGAAAAAAATACCGGCCTTCCTATATATTTAAACTTTTTCACTATCAATAACATTGGGATCAACCATCAAAAATACCGGCCAGGCCGGTAAAATACCGGCCAGGTGGCAACCCTAACCACATGTGGATAGCGAAAGGCTTCATTTATCCATATGATCTGGTCCTGACTCTGGAGTGAGACTATAAGATATATATATTTTTTAAATGATCTTTTCTTTTATGCCACCATAGGCCAGCTATTGTAATACCCAAACAATAACAGCTGTATATCCATATACATTTTTAGATTTGAGGTTTGTAATTAATTTATACAATTTAAAAAACACTTATTTTATACTACATGATTTAAAAATTCAGCTTAAAGTGGACCCGTCACCCAGACACAAAAATCTGTATAATAAAAGCCCTTTTCAAATTAAACTTAAAATCCAATTTAAATTTTTTATTAAAGCATTCATAGCTGTTTTAAGCTCATTTAAAAATCTCAGCTGTCAATCAAATATTGTCTGCCCCTCCTCTATGCCTTAGGCATAGAGGCGGGGCAGATAATTACTTTCACTTTCCATTCAGCACTTCCTAGATACCACTGCTCCCCACACATTCCCCCAGTTCTCTTAAACATTTAATTGTGTAGCCAGGACATGGAGATAGACATTGGATCCCCCATTCTGGTGCACAAACAAGATTCTGAGATGATGCAAGGCTTGCCTTAATAACAGTGTCCACAAAATGGCTCCTGCCAGCTTGCTATAATTAGGAATTCCCAGAATGAAGTAAACAAGATTAAAATAATTTATATAGTGTAATTAATGTTCATTTTGCTTGACTAATATGATAAAATAGGATTTTGAATATTTTTTTGGGGTGACGGGTCCACTTTAAAACTTAACTTAAAACTTAAATACTGTATATCATACCCAAAACATAGAGGATATTATCGACAGAACAAATAGGCAAAAAAGCTGAAATGTTGTTATATTCCATGGTTACAAAGACCTAAAGGAATATTAGAAATATTTAGTATTCATATTGCATATACAATTTGACGAACTTGTTGGAAACTTCAATACATTAAGATGGTTTTGTAATTTATACTCTCTAAGGAATTTAATAAATTATGCTTGAATAGGCAGCACTTTAATTTAGCACGTTATCTCTGCTCTTTTTTGCATTCTCATGTCTGAGTTTAATTTAATTAGTGAAGGAGCATGAAGTGTACGTGTTTTTTAAATAGAGGCATTATGAATTCCTCATCAAGCTTTGCAATCAATGCTGAGTCTTTTTATTGGCTCCATAAAAACTTGCAATAGTTTTACTAGTTTGTCTTTGTAGCCCAGGTCAGTGTCAGGGAAATAACAAAATTATTTAAATGTGAGAAATAATGCATGGGAAACTTTGTTGAGCACAAAACAAAAACTGTGATAACGTTAGCAAGTAGCAAAAAAAAAAAAAAACAAATACAAAAGTATTGTAGAAGTGATACCTATATTGGCTAACAATAAAAATACATTGCAAGCTTTCAGAGCACCAAGGCTTCAGAACTGCTGAAAGGCTTCAAAATCATCAAGTTATCCTACAGTACAATAACAAAGAGAAGATTTAGTATGAAATTAATCTATTGAATGGTACACTACATGGACCTATTACATACAACATCAAGCAGGCATTGCATTGCAGGCATTTTGTCAAATTTCTTTTTTTGTAACTTTTTATTGAGATGCATTTTAAATGTACATACTTTTGATCAGCATTAAGAGGTTCTTTCTTTCAGTAAATGTTAGTAGCAATGTGTCAGCCTACTATCTTCATTACTATAAGTTCCTGTAATAGTATTGCCTGTTTGTGTGTAGTTCGTAAGCTGTGTCCTAGCACATTTGAGTCCTTTAGATGTTTAGGTGGATAAGCCTCTGAGCTCCCAAATAGACCAGATCTTCAATTATCTGTCTGTTTTATGTTGTAGATTTGCTATCCGTCCTTCAAAAACTTTTTTGCTGTTTACTCCATCTAAAACTTCAGATATTGTCAGAGGATTTATAGACTTCCAATTATTGGCTATGGCCAATCATGCTGCTGTAAGGACTTGGTTTACTAGTATCTGGGATTGTCTGGTAAGCTCAGGGAATGGTCTACTTAGCAAAAATGTTAAGGGATTTCTTGGCAATGCATGGGTAGTTAACAAAGTCGGCATCTTGGCTATTTCTTCCCAAAACTGTTGCAGTTTTGGACAGGTCCAGAATATATGAAGAAGGGATTCCACCACCCCACAATTTCTCCAGCAAGTGTTCGGATAATCAGGGAACATTGCATGTAATTTATCCAGGGTATGGTACCAGAACATAAGAATTTTGTTAGCACTTTCCTTTTGTTTGGAGCATGTTACTATTTTTTTTTGCATTGGCCCAAATCAAGGTCCAATCCTTGTCAGTTGGTTGTTGTATTAGAACTGCATGATAGCGGAGAGCTCTACCTGTGTGTAAATCACTTGTTGAAAGTGCTGGGTGCTTAACTGGAAGGCCGATCCCTTGCACATGGTCACAAATGCATATAATAGAAAATCCAGAAGCACACCAATAATTGCTTAATGAAGACCTTGATTTATTAAGCTCATGTGTATGCGAAAAAGGGCAGCGTTTCAGGGCCATCGGGGCCCTTTATCAAGCCTGAAGTGTTCACACTACAAAATCTCAATATAAAGTGATGGTTTGAGTGGAAAGGAGAAATGAGGAGGTGTGGTTTGGGTAATTGGGAAGGAGGGATTTACATAGTACATCCCACTTCAAAGATACAGATCAAAATGAACAAATGCATATATGTTACAATGTGATTTAATTAATTTGAAAAAGTCCATGATTGAAGTGTCCATAATCAAGATTCTTCCCACTCAAACATCACTTTATATTGAGATTTTGTAGTGTGAACTTGATAAAATGCCATGAGGGTCTGGTGGACTAGTGATTTACCCATTGATATTGCCTCTGGGGGGGACGTCCACTAAATGTTTCCCTTCAGTGCCGGTTTCCCTATGGCATGCACGCCAGTGCATTTCCGGGTTTATGCGCTGCCATGATGACGTCACATGCAATGGCATGAAATTCAAATACCACAAAAGTGGAATTCAGTCTATAGCAAGTTGCCTGTTAGAAACTTCCTGGGTGTTTAATCCTTGTGATTCCTGCCATTTACTGTGTATTGATCCTTGCTTTGCCTGACTACTCTGATATCTCCAATCCTGACCTTGCCTGTCTGCGACTATTCTGCTCTCTCCAATCCTGATCCCGGCTTGTCTGAAGATTCTGCTCTACTTGTGCTGGCCGGCCTGCCTGTTTCACTCTGTGGCATCTGGTGGTGTTCTTCTATCCAGTATCCATGGTGAGACCTTTTAGCTTTGCTCCTCTC
Source organism: Xenopus borealis (assembly GCA_024363595.1). NCBI lineage: Eukaryota > Metazoa > Chordata > Amphibia > Anura > Pipidae > Xenopus > Xenopus borealis. The sequence continues at coordinate 34,203,787 of CM044444.1, read as the reverse complement.
TCAATTAAGACCTGGCGGCATCCAATTAGCCTAGGGCTCCTCCCGAGGTGAAAGTCGGCGCTATAGGGAGAACAGAGAGCTGAGAGCAGGGAGCTTAGCTTGGGTTCTGGATTTAGGGTGCCGTTCATGACAGGGAGTTTCAAATAGGTTGATGGAGTGGAGTAAAGGTTCTTGTGCTGTTAAGTAGAGTCCGGATAAGTTTAGGTGTCGGAGGAGAGCAAATAAATAAGGGCAGCTTAGGTGATCAAACGCCTTTACCTTGTCCAAGCTTCAATGCTTGATAAAGGGGTGTGGCCCCGAAACGTTGCACTTTGCACTGCAGTAATAAATTTGTAAGGGCTCGCCCTGCTGCTCCAAATCCTGTGTGCTGGTGAGTTTCGCTTACCTGGTCATGAGGTTGTCGATTCCTCTTTTGCTGGGAACCAGGAGGATAATCTCAGGTGCAGTGAGGTGTGCAGCTTCTCCAGAATAGTTTTGATCCCATATAAATGAATGGGACATTTTTTGTAAAGCAGGCTTCAGTTCTATAATTGAGATGATGGTTAGTGATGGGCGAATAAATTCGCGAAACGGCAGGAAAAATTCGCCGCCAAAAATTCGCCACCTAAAACGAGTCGCGACGCGCGCCGAAAACGACGCGACGCGTCGGAAACGACGCGACGCATCACGTTTGACGCAACGCGCGACTCGTTTCGCAAATTTTTCTCCATTTTTCGGCGAAGCGAAACGCGGCCGTTTCGCCCATCACTAATGATGGTCTATCTTAAAATAAACTTTGCTTTGTTTAATTGTCTTCAGATTCTATGGTCACTTTAGGTATGTTTGATCTTCATTTGGATGTATTACTTAGTATGAAAAAATCTCTGGTGTGTATTGTACTTATAGATGTATTAATTAGTAATTAAATATCTATAAACTTTGAATCTAGCTGCAACTTATAGGGATGAGTGAAATATTTTGCAGTATTTCAGCAAGAAACACCCATAGACTTGGGATTGTGGCCATAGTAAAAAAAATTGTTTCACAGTTTAAAAAATGTTGCACAGTTTCAAAATTTTTATTAATTTGTAAAGAAAAAGAAATGCAAGACCCTGAAGGTCCTTTATTAATTAAACTATTAATACTTGGATCACCTCCTTTTATCTTAAATAAAAACCAGCATCTATTCTCAAATCAACTTATATACTTGCCCACCTAGTGAATGATGTAATTATCTTATTGAATCCCAATTGGATTCCTTAACCACAGTTAATCAGTAATAATCAATAAATTGAAAAGTCCAGTGATTTAATAAATTAGTGCTTGTACATGATAGACCTTATAAAATTATACACTAATTGCCCTAATTCATTGACAATATTATTCCCATAAATCAGTGTCCCCGAAAAACCCTTAATCCAATACTTCCCTTAAAAGATCTCAATTACCAATAAATTCATCCAGAATAATAAATTAGGTAAAAATCAATTAATCTAGTATTGCATATAATTAATTCATTTATAACATCAATTCATTAATAATTCAATTAAGATCATCAGTGGTAAATTGTAAAGTGCTGTGTGCTTAATAATTTATCTACAAATACACTAAAATTAGAAAATGACATTAACTTAAATTCGATCATACTGTAGTGTACTCACAATTAAACACCACCCCTCACCATAAATCACATCGTCGGAAACAACGCAGCGCGATTGACAGGACGCGCGTCGGAAACGACGCAACGCGCCGCGTCTGACGCGACGCGCGTCAAAAACGACGAGAGACTCGTTTCGTGAATTTTTTCGCCAGTTCGCGAATTTCTCTGGAAATTCGCACATTTTTCGGCGAAGCGAAACGCATGAGATTCGCCCATCACTAGTTAGTATGAAAAATAAAATAAGAGAAAGAGTGGTGGAGTCATCCCTTTGTAGAATATATCAATAATTCTAAGTAGTATTCTTCTTCTTTCCCCTAATACTGGAATTGTTAGACAGGAATACTTGTCTATTACAAGTATTCTGCAGCCAAGTACCAGGCATATTCCTTACTACAGTCCTGTGAGATAAATTAAAAATAATGAAAAAAAACTGTGCTATTTCTAGATTTCTATTTCTAGATTGCTATTTCTCAGGAATACTTGTCTATTACAAGTATTCTGCAGCCAAGTACCAGGCATATTCCTTACTACAGTCCTGTGAGATAAATTAAAAATAATGAAAAAAAACTGTGCTATTTCTAGATTGCTATTTCTTGAAAATGTTACCCTGAAAGGTAAGAAAAAGCATTAGAATACTGTAAATCTCAAGGGGCAGATTTATCAAGGATCGAAGTGAAAATTAGAATTTTGAAATTCAAATTTTAAAGTTTTTTTTTAAATTTGACTAGAGAACAGTCAAAATTTGATTTGAGTTTTAAAAATAATTTGAATTTGATTTTTAGAAATTGATCATGTACTAGCCCTTTAAGAATTTGACTATTTGCCACTTTAAACCTGCCAAATTGCTGTTTTAGCCTATGGGGGATGTCCTGGAATCCATTTGGAGTTGTTTGGTGGCTTGCTGACATTCTAGTTTTTTGGAGGAAAAAAACTCAAATCGAGTTTTACATTTCAAATCGATTCAAATTCAATTTGAGTTTGCCGGCCGATCCCATTCACACGAGTTTAAAAAATTTACATTTTTACAAACTACCATGAACTCTAAATTGAACCCTTGATTAATATGCCCCTTAATGTTTAAAGGATTTTGTATAGTAGACTTAAGGTACAAAGATCAAAATTACAGAAAGATCCCTTGTCTGGAAAACAACAGGTCTGAAGCATTCTGGATAACCAGTCCCATACCTGTATTTAAAACTTTACCTGCTGGACTCCACATAAAACTGACAATCTTGAATTGTAGAACTTATTTTCACATATTCATTTTAATAACTATGATTAACAAAACATGGGTTAACCTGATCAATCTGTTAAAACATTAAAATACATTAAAATAAAAAAGATACAGTCAAAGTACATTTCCCAGCTGCCTACATAAGCTGAAGTATTTCTTTTTGCCACTGAGGTATTAAAAATATTGTAACACAATTCAGAATGAACATCACTGGATCCCAAACACTATACAAAATGTTCCTTTGACATTCTTACATTGGCAGCTGGATACAGTAGAGTAACCTAATCTTGTAGCATTTTAGAAAATAGCATATATGTTGTGTTTACAATGCTTTATTTTGATGTGCATTAGAGGGATAGCCTTGGGCTTGGATTTGTAGTGTTATTAAATATTTAATGGATCTTGTTGCCTTCTTTCTCACCTTCCAGACATTCGTTATATCATGCTCTTTAACAGATGAGGAAACATATTCTATCTCAAGGTATAAATAGATACTAACCATACAGAAAGGCAGTCAGATGTATGACATCCTGGACAGAAAGTCTGAATTAATGAGACAGAAATAAAACATTTTAATAATGAAAAATAAAGAAAAGAACTCAGTTTCAGTATAAGTCTTCATTTTATTTTCACTTGAGTCCATATACTATATAAAATGTATTTCATAACACATTATTTTGACAAGTGTTGACTTATGGGCTGCAGTAAAAACACACTGTGAAAGTGGTGAGCACAAACATATAGGACATTTTTTAACCCCTATAATGGAAATTTTAAAAAGTAAAAACAAATACATACAATTTATATTTATTAACAAAGAAAATACAAAATAAATACAATGCAATGCAGAAACAATGATCTGTTAGAAAACATAAACCATGAAATGTAGATCAGAAAAATGAAAATTTAGAGGTATTTATTTACTTTGTGTGTTTTTTGTCATTATTTTGTTTAACATATTTACCCAGCTTTATAACCGTGGTACTTGGCTAATAAGTATATTAATTAACTGGCAGATCTTTTCATGTGATTTTTGGGCTCACCAAAAGTTGCCAATACCAACCAGTCAGCACTTAGTTTTGGTCAGTCTACTGCAGGTAGAAAAATTAAAGCAAATGTCTGATTGGTTGCTATGGATAACTTCAGTGGTGCAATTTAGTACATAGTGGATATCATTTATAAACACTGGTCAAATTAGCACATGGGCAGTAACTTATAACAACCAACCAAATATTTGCTTTCATTGTTCAGCCTTCAGGTGGCAGAAAAAAGACACTCACTGACTGGTTGCTTTGGATTACTACCAGGTGCAAATTTCCCAGTGTTTATAAATTACCCCACTGTATTTTAATTGATAAGTCCTTTTTATACTTGTAGCGCTATATTAACTTGAGTGCACCTTTCTCTGACTATAAGCTTCACTCCTAATATATTGCTCCGGATGAGACCTTAAATCTTAGGGAGTAAGCCCTCACAACGAGGTGGAGGCAGGGTGTAGTGCAACTGTAACTGTATTCAGGGTGCAAATAATTGGGCGCCAAAATAACATATTTATTGAACATACAATCCACACAGCAATCACATCAGCACATGCAGGATCAACAGTGGATAGGCAATACTCACAGCACCTTTGGTCAGAGACTTTCCCCTTCACACATGGGAGAAAATGTATATGCAGCATTGAGGAGGTACACCCAGCTTTCAGCCTTTCCACTAAGTGGAACCTGAGGAGACACTTCTAATCCTAGGTTTGTACACTTTGTCCCTACTCTGGGCAATTAGTACACGGGATCTTAATCCCACTCACAATCCTCGTAGGAGCCTCAAACTGCTCTGCTAAATAAGCCTTTCTATCTGTCACTCCTAGAGCGACCTATAACTGTGAGTAGCCTATCTATACTAGACCTGACCTGTCTAGGTTCCACTCAAAACTCTGCCTGCCTGCTCAGGCCAGAGCTAGCACAAGATGGACCCTGAAAGCATGGCTTACAATCCTTTTATATTTTAACACAGTGCCATCTACTGTCACTGTGAGTAACAGCAAGGGGCATGGACTATAGCAGGAATAGGAAACAGTTCCCCCTCCTATCTGTATTTTAGGACCCACTTAGGTGTCCATTACACTTGGGGACTGCCTGCTAATTATACTGGGAGGTTAATTTACCAGGTTCCCATGATTACGTGTGTTGCCACACGAAACGCGTTGGGAAATTTGGAATTTGGGAAATAAAAAGCCTTTTATTCACCATATCCTCCTGAGTCGTGGTGTGCGTGCCGAGTGGAAGCATTTGTTTTAATTTACCAGTCCCCTACATACTTAATATGCCAAAATTTTGACCTTTCCAACTACTAGTCCTCAAAGATAGAAATCAGCTACTAGTAAGTGGGTGTTTGATTCTCAGGTGCATGGCTTGGAGGGTTGTACAAAAAGTCTTATCAATGTTTGCGTGTCAATGATTCTGAATAATTTACTGGGTAGTGGGACTTATGTATAAACACTGGTCAATTTTGCACCTGGGCAGTAACCCATAGCAACCAATCAGTGATTAGCATTTTTCAGTCAGCTGCAGGGTGAACACTGAAAGCAATCATTTGACCATCAAAGGTTTGCTTTCATTGTTCAACCTTTAGGTGGCTGAAAATAGTAAGTCAATGACTGGTTGCTGTGGGTTACTGCCCAGGTACAAATTTGCCAAGAGCCCCAGTATCAATGAGATTTGGTGAAAAGTATAAAGAAAATAAATTCCAGGTTGTGGGAGACAGTATTTAAAATACTGTACCAAATAATATTTGTATAAGGATTCTAAATACAGATATGGAATCTATTATACTGTGACCTGGGGTTTTCTGATAAGCAATCTTTCCGTTATTTGCATATTATATAAGTTAAATGTATTAAAAAATAATTTAACATAGGTGTAATTTCTGTAGCAGCAACCCATTTTGGAAACCAAATCATGTTTTAAACAATACTGTATGTTTGCCTTTTGAATCTTCTTAAATCCTACAAGTGACAAGGATCTTAAAATGTATGTGCCACAATAAAAGCAGCAGAGTTCACCCAGTAATTTATGGCTCAGTGTTACACTTTGATCTAGGCCATGCCACCTGTTTATAGGCAACACGAAACATGACAAGATCACAGGGGTTTAAAATGCTGTGAATGCTGATGTAACATAATTTCTTCAAAATGTCAGTTAAAAAGCTCCCCGAACAAATTATTTTATAATTATAAGTACTGTAAACAGCTTGCTTGCTTTTTAAATCATATTAATGTATGAGCACATTATAAAAAGTTATACAAACCTTTATGAGCCATAGCAATAAAATCACTCAATTGTTTCTCTTTTGGTAGGGACAAAATATGACTTCATATATTGTGAAACTAAAATCTATAGATAGGGGCAAATTTACTATTATTCCACAAAATTTGCTCGATCCTACTTGAAATTTGATAAGCATTCGACCATCGAATGTTTATCGAATTGTTTTAGGCTATCATTTTGTTCGATATTCAATTTCTCGATGAATTCATACTATCGGATACCGATCGGTTGATTTCATGAAAAAAACGTGAAATTTCCTTCGAGCCTCCGAAAAATTTGTACGATTCGAACGATCAAACACTTCGATTGTACGAAGCGTATTCGAGCAGGACTTAGTCTCAGAAGCCTATGGGGGGTTTCCCATAGGTTTCTATTACAATTCGGTAGGTTCAATCTGGTGAAGTAGGCAGTGAAACCGTTTTAAAATTTTGATTCCTTTGATCATCGAATGATTGAATTATCGAATATCCGATCATTCGATCTATTCGATAATTCGGTATTCGATGATCAAAGAGGCCAAATTAGAATATACGAAAAATTTGTATGATAGTTATTCGATCGTATTCGAACTTCAATCATTTCACATGAATTTTGTAAATCGGCCCCATAGTGTATGAGTATATATATAGTTTATGCAAGTGTACGGAGGGGTCAGTGTGTGTATGCATGGATTCTCGGTTTCATTTGGAGGATTTAAACTTGATGAACTTTGTCTTTTTTCAACATGATCCAACTTTGTAACTATAAATAGAAAACTCACTTTCTTTTGCTAAACCTCTGTAAATCAGTTTCAAATGCTTTTACTGACTGTATAAAACTGTAAGTGGGAATTATGAACCATTCTAATTGACATCTTTTCTAGCTATAACAATCCAAGAATGACAAAGCTTCCCTTTAAATTAAAATTCATAATTAATCTAATTTACATTCTCTAAGATTTGTTCCACTGTTAACATTATTTTAAGCCACAATTGTATACCATATTTAAGACTGGGTTTATCTATTATTTATAAATAACCATATTTACAGTAATCCTTGAATCAAATCACTTTTATCCTATGCAGATGATGGTGCAACCTACAGATTTACTAGTACTTCAGTATTCCTGTGCAATTATCAAGGGTTATGTTTAGATATTGTATTTAAACTGTAACTACAGAATAACGTTTGTCTTTCTGCCTATTCTATGACATATGGCACTATTGTAAATTGTTGAGTTTCTGAACACTTCTATGTAAAGAAAAAAAAGCAGTAAAACAACGCACTAGGTGCTTTATTTCATTTCCCTAAAAGTGCAATTTGTAATGCGCCCCTCTACTGAATCATGCAAATTAAGGGAGGGCACTTGTGCCCCTTTAACAACACTGTTAAATGTTAGGGTGTTGCACCAGTAATAAGTACTTTTAACCAGTGTAGTCTATCTTTTAGCCAGTTCTCTATCTAGTTACAAATACTATGTTCCATGCCAACCTTAATTTAACCAGTAACCTTCTGTGTGGCCGAATGCTTACGGAAGTCTAAGTAAATCACATCCACAGCCATCCCAGAATCGAGGTCCGTGCTTACCTTCTTATAAAAAGAAATTAAGTTAGTCTGGCAAGATCTATTATGCATAAAACCATGCTGGCACTCATAGTATTGTTATTTGCTATGAAGTCCAGTATTCTATCCTTTATTAATCCTTCAAAAAGATTTCCTACCACCAACGTCAGACTAACTGGCCTATAGTAATTAAACCCGGGATGAATCCCATCTGGCTCTGGACCTTTGTTTATTTTAACATGTTCTAGTCTCTTTTGAATTTCAGCATGTGTGAACCATGCATCATTAGATGTATTATTAGAATTGGAACTTAAGTTAGTCTGGCAAGATCTATTATGCATAAAACCATGCTGGCACTCATAGTATTGTTATTTGCTATGAAGTCCAGTATCCTATCCTTTATTAATCCTTCAAAAAGATTTCCTACCACCAACATCAGACTAACTGGCCTATAGTTTTGAGGCAGAGAATGTAATGCCTTTTTGAATAGCGGCACCACATTAACAATTCGCCAGTCTCTCGGCAGAATGCCAGACCTCAATGAATCCTGAAAAATTAAGTAGAGAAATTTGGCAATGACAGAGCTAAGCTTGTTAATTAGCCTGGGATGAATCCCATCTGGCTCTGGAACTTTGTTTATCTTTTGAATTTCAGCATGTGTGAACCATGCATCATTAGATGTATTATTAGAATTGGAACTATTAATAATGAAACCTTCCTCATTTGTGTAGACAGATGAAAAGTATGCATTCAGAATCTGAGCTTTTTTTCTCATCAACCAGCTGACCCCTCTCTGATAATCAACCAGCTTACCCCCCTCTGATTTATCTCTGAAGCACACAAGTCAGTGCAGTCTTTGCAGAAAGAAGAACACAGCCCACAGTCACCTTCTCCCAGTACCTAAATTAAATGAAGACACAGCAGTAAAATTGAACTTTTTGTTTGTGCAGAGTTCAGGCTAGGGGGGATTTGATTGCCGCATGTCTGATCTTGCAGAGGGAATGTCATCCTGTCGCCTTTATGCAGAAGACCGGAAGCAGAGTCATAGCGTGTTTTTTTAAATAAAGCATTACAAGTGGTAAACTTTGTGGAGGACAGGGCTAATCTTAGTGCAAGGTAGAATAGATTTTTTTACTAAAATCCTTTAATCTAGAAAATGGTCCAATTGCATCTTGGAGTCAGGAAGAAATTTTTTGAAGCAAATTGGAGAAGCTTTAGAAGGGGTTTTTATTTAAGGCAAAAGGGTAGATGTGTCTATTTTTCAAACTAAATCACTATGTTTATAAATAATTATTATGCTGGTGCAGTGGGATTGGAGCATTTGTACAATGGTCTCATTATAATATAGCATTGCTGTCTAACTAGCTTAAAAGGGATCCATGTAGTGAGAGATATTTGCATTTTTCATATTACTAATGCAGTTTCTCATACCTTCCATTCTGGCAGAGCATGGGGAGAATGAATTTATAGACATGGCGTGCCTGTGCTAATTGATTCTTACTATATAATGCATTCTTGTACTTATATCCACTTTTGTTTTGTTTTATTGTATATTGTGCTTGCCTGCCAGTATTCTCTATGTCTTACTGCTCGTGGTGACATTGTCCATTGCTGTCTATGTACAGTATGTATTTGGTGTGCCAGTGCCCTCTCTTTCTTAGGCTTCTTACACACAAGCGTTTTTACCTGCGTTCTGTTTTGCTGCGTTCAGCCGCAGGGGAGCTCAGTTATAGACGCACTCAATGCTTTTCAATGGGGCTGTACTCATACGAACACATATAGGCGCAGAACTCAGGAAAAATGCAGCATGTTGCGTCTGAACCTGCATTCGGCGCCTACATGCGTTCGTGTGAGTACAGCCCCATTGAAAAGCATTGAGTGCGTCTATACCTGCGCTCCCCTGCAGCTGAACGCAGCAAAACGGAACGCAGGGGAGCGCAGGTAAAAACGCTTGTGTGTAAGAGCCCTTACTACAGTATATGGTGCATTAATTTATGTTCTTGAGAGATCAGTACCTACTGCTCCTTTGTATGTCTTTTGTGTACCTCACTGTCTCTGTATGTAATGTATTTTAGGTTACAGAATCTTTTTCCCCTTTTCCCCATAATGTTGTTGTAGTGCCAGCATTCACAGCTCTCAGTTAAAATTATACATGGGTTAATTCCTGCAGTTCCAGACATTAAGCAAATTAATGCTATGGTTTGATTTTCCTGAGAATTCAGTGAAAGCACACGGGAAAGTGGGTGGAGTCCAAAGGGAGTGGCCAAAAGGGGTATGGCCAGAATTTTGCGGTGGATCGCTGCCACAGGTGTACTTCTACTTTGGCCCCCCTGCCAAAACCATCTTCTGCTACCTATGTTTAGTGATGGCGCGAACCGCGACAAAAAATGCGAACGGTTCGCGACCGTCGCGAACCCCATAGACTTCAATGGGAAGGCGAACTTTAAGAGGTAAAAAAGATATTTCTGGCCAGAAAAATGATTTTAAAGTTGTTTAAAGGGTGCAAGGACCTGGACAGTGGCATGCCAGAGGGGGATCAAGGGCAAAAATGTATCTGAAAAATCCATTGTTGACACAGCGCTGCGTTTTGTGCTGTAAAGGGAAAAACGTCGCTCAGGTGGTTGTGGAGACTGTAATATTATGGATATTTAGACAGAATGTGAACAAGCTCACACAGCTAGATGGCAGTTGTTTGAAGTACAGTAGATTACTAGCCAGCAAACTTACTATCCACTGTCCCTGAAATCACTAACAGCTCTCTCCCTACACTACCTCTTCCAAGCACACACAGGCAGAATGAAAAAACGCTGCAGGGCTTCGGTTTTTATAGGGAAGGGGAGTGGTCCAGGGGGTGTGGGGTGGTCCAGGAGGGAGAGCTTCTTAATTGGCTGCCATGTATCTGCTGGTCTGGGGTGAGAGGGCAAAAAAAATGCGGCAAAAAAAAAGCGCCAAATTGACACAAACCCAAAATGCGAACATCGCGCGACGTTCGCGAACTTTTGGCGAGCGCGAACAGCGGATGTTCGCGCGAACAAGCTCGCCGGTGAACTGTTCGCGCCATCCCTACCTATGTTTAAAACTCACCTTTTGATTCAAGCCTATAACCTAAGCCCTCAGCAACTTGATAACCTTCCTAACCTATTTTCTTTTTGCTCACACACCCACTAAATACTTGTTTGCCACCTTTCATTATACACTTACCAGTAATATTCTAACCAACAGGAACTCTACTCACTTTCTGTCATTGTCACTTAAGCTCTTGTTATCTTGTAACAACATTCAAATGTAACTATACATCTGTTTTGGTGAAATGTTGTACAGGTATTGGATCTGTTATGTAGAAACCCGTTAATGAAACCCGAAAATTATTTACTTTTTCTCTGTAATAATAAAACATTAGCTTGTATTTGATCCCGGCTAAGATATAATTATTCCTTATTGGAAGCAGAACCGGCCTATTGGGTTTATTTAATGTTTACATGACTTTCTAGTAGACTTAAGGTATGAAGATCCAAAATACAGAAAGATCCATTATTCGGAAAACCCCAGGTCCCAAACATTCTGGATAACAGGTCCCATACCTGTATATGTAAACTGCAATGTCTTGTTTTTGTATCCCTTTTGATGAGAACAGCTACAAGACTGAAAGAGTTGGAAGAACATTTTTCTGTGTGTGTCCGCCTATTTCCTTGTTCCTTTCAGTACATTAGATGAGACTTAATTGTTTTGTATTTTAACTTAATGCATCTGGACAGTCAAGTCAGCCTTAGCTCAATATGAAAATAAAGAAAAAGCATGCCACAACAAGATGATATGGGTGCTATGTTACTGTGTACCAGCTATAATAATACATACAAAAAAGGAAACAGAGAAAGCAATATTAAAACAAAGACATAAAACATTTTTTTTGGAAGCAAACTGCAGCAGGTATCTAGTATACTTGTAATTTGCATTTAGCTAGATCTCTTATGTGTAATTATCTTGTATATTGCTGCTACAAACAATAGCTGCCACCATATAATTAGCAACATCCAAGGCAATTCAATCCATAAAGAAGCCTGGGACTGTTTACTAACAATATTATCCTGACTTCATTGATGGCCTTCTCAAGTGAATCACTTTAATGATAACGGTCAAACAGCTGTTTTGCTTAGTACTTAGTTCTTTTTCTTAGTACAAGCTAAGTCCCATATTCCCAAGCACTTAATTTCAGAAAGCTCTAATACAATGGCCCTTATGGCTCAAATTTCTAACATTACACGTCTGTTAAATCTCTTTGTCCTTTAATTATTCAAAAGACTATGTTTTGCTTTAGTGACACTTACATATCTATGATCTGTATTATTACATACTAGCAAAGACAATTGAAACTTATATTTGTATAACCATCAAAGAGGTTTTTTTATTATTGCTTTATGAACCATTTATCTTCACCTCTGTACTGTCAAGTGACAAGTCATCAGTTCATGTTAATGAAGAAAAGCCCCCTAATGGAAACAAGAGTGTTATGATGCATGATGATGCCAGTATTTTTCTATAGCGAAAGGTATGCCACAGTGGGCTTATTGCAAGAGGGTTATTTTACAGTCCAGCTATGACAGCACTGGCCTTTATCCAATCTCAAGTCTAAGTTGGCAGACTGTAAAACCTTTCTAACACTTGCTTTTCCCAGCTTGTATTAATCTGATTTTGCCCATGTACTGGAAATGGGAAAACAAGCTCCTGTACATCTGTGATAGGGATGTTACGGTTAAGCTCACACGATAATCACTTATCTCTACCTGGCATGGAACTGTATGTGTCTATCTATCTCTTTAATGCATGTGTAATCTTGTCAGTTACCTTACCTTTTAAAGTTTTATCTTGACTTTAAGGTCAGCTACATCTTCCTATTAACAGAAATAATTGACAACGTAACGTAGTGACAAACAGAGAAAATAAGCAGAACAGGAGCCCAGCCACGCATGCCGCTGTTGAAGTAAATATTACCAGGCTACGGCAGTATTACTTGAAGAAGACTAATAAACAACAGTCTATTACATGGCTGTTCTGCATCCTTTGACAAAGGAAAGGTCACTTGTCTTCTCAGGAAAGATCTTGGCAATAATATTCCTTACATTTAATGCAGATACATTATGTTGCAGTGAATGGCTCAACGCCGTCTAATACATTGCTCACAAGAGATACATTGTTTTATATATGTATTCTATTAGAGTATGTGTGCTATCAGGGAAATGGAATAAAAGGAAGACAAAAAAATAGGGAAAAGAATATGTCTTCTCCATCTTTAAACTAAAGGGAAACTGTCATGGGAAAACGTGTTTTTTTTTTTTTTTTTTTTAAATGCATCAGTTAATAGTGCTGTAGACTTCTGCACTGAAATCCATTTCTCAAAAGAGCAAACAGATTTTTTTATATTCAGCTTTGGAATCTGACATGGGGCTAGCCATTTTGTCAATTTCCCCACTGCTCCGTTCATGTGACTTGTGCCAGCACTTAGGAGGGAACTGCTTTCTGGCAGGCTGTTGTTTTTCCTTCTCAATGTAACTGAATAGTACGCAGTGGGACATGGGTTTTTACTACTGAGTGCTGTTCTTAGATCTACCAGTCAGCTGTTATCTTGTGTTAGGGAGCTGTTATATTGTTACCTTCTCACTCCAACTTGCAGTAAAGCAGTAAAGAGTGATTGAAGTTTATCAGAGCACAAGTCACGTGACTTGGGGTAACTGGGAAATTGACAATATGTCTAGCCCCATGTCAGATTTCAAAATGAAATACGTATAAAAAAATCTGTTTTTCCACAACAGGATCCCTTAATAATACACTTTACCGAATACAACTTTTCAAATATATACAAAAAACACATTGTTCCTCTAAAAAATACCTTAAAGGGAACCAATCGGAGCCAAAATCAAACACATATTAACAACCTCACCAGTACAACTTAAACATGTTTAATCAAACTACATATACAGTTCTTTGGGGAAAAAACAGCAGTTTTAAAAAAAATCCCATACTTTGTCAAATGATCTCTCACTGAGGGAGTCAGTACTGTGACTACAACATGCAAATGAGTTCACGAGCATGCTCAGATTGTAGCACTGCCCTGAGTATTCTACCCAGAATGCCTAGCTTTAGTAAACTCTAGAAGGATCAAGAGAAGTGCACACAGCAACTTCCAGAAGGTGGCAGCACTAACACAGAAGTTTGGCAGATTTCAAAATAGCTTAGAAGGTTTATTAGGCAAGCAAGGAATTTCAGCTGATCATGTGTGAGATTTCAGAGCTGCAGTTAGCTGTGAAGATATAGGTAGGAGGAGCCAGTGAAATCCAAGATGCCTGCCTCAGCTAGAACTGCAGTGGAGATAGGGGAGATTTAGCAGAAGGTATAGTGAGCTGATGATTTACATTATACCAACAATTCTAACTGTTTTAAAAATCGAATTTCTTGAACTTTCACATAATTTATTTACTTAGTAAATGGTTTTAGTTATGATTTGTGCCCTTTAAAAAAACAAAATGTGAAAATAATGTACAGAAAATCTCACACCAAATCAGACAAAGTCAGTCAGTATACAGAGCAATATATTGCTATTTATGGTCATAAATTAAAACGTTTCAGTGTTCCTTCCATTACCTCTTTTAATATCTCTTACATTACCTCTTTTAAGTGCATTAATGGATTCTAAATGGACTGAAGAGAAAAATGTTTGTATTAAAGTAGAATAATTTATTGTAAATACTTTACAAGTATTTCATGAAGCCAGATGGAGTTTTGAGTCTGGAAATATTCACCAAGGCTGCTCAGTTGACTTGTGCCATCTGGAAAGGACACAAAATGTTGTCAGCTTGTAAGTATTGTAATGATCATGAAAGATGTATTCAATCTGTCATCCCCTTAGAACAGACTAAATATATATATTTAGAGAGAGCGAGAGATAGCAAAAGAACATAAAATGGAGTAATGATAATGAATTGAGTAAACGGAAAATGCAGTGTTTCTCCATTAAATTATGGGGCACTCTAGCTGTTATTGTAGTATATTAATGATTACATTCTGCACTTGCCCTAAACATTGGGAAATGGTGAAATGTGAGGAGAACAAGTTCTAGAAAAATGCAGGTATGAGACCTGTTATCCAGAATGCTCAGGACCTGGGGTTTTCCATATTAGGGATCTTTCCATAATTTGGATCTCCATACCACGAGTCTGCTAAAAGCAATTTAATCATGAATTAAATCTAATAGGATTGTTTTGCCTCCAATAAGGAATGTGTGTATCTTAGTTGAGATGAAGTATAAGGTACTATTATATTGTTACAGAGAAACAGGATATAGTTTTTAAAAAACGTTATCCTGTTTTTAAAAACCATAACCCATGGATAGTGGGTTTCCAAATTATGGATGTTTATATAAATAAAACTTTTTTTCATATTTTTACTTATTGGTCTGATCTGTGCATGACCTATCAGAGTGTCTTGCTCCAACTTTTTCTACTTGCTTCCAGATAATGGATCCCTGTACTGCGCACTGTATGGTCCTTCCATATTATGACAATGAGAAGTCTGTTTATGAGAAACAATTTGCTTATTTGGTGTCCCCTTCAGTAACTAAGTAGTAACACATTTCAATTATTTTGCATAACAACTTATTTTTTTTACATTCATTAGGTCACATGACAGTTACCAGTTATGCAGGCTTCTCCTTAAAGATCATGCTACCAATATTTGAGGGGATCTAAATCCATCAGAAAAGCATCTCACTGTGCCCTCTAGTTCACTAGCTAACCAAACAATTATTCATAGGTGCACAACAAGTAACCAATGAGAATGCTGCTTTATAAGGGCTCTTACACATGAGCGTTTTTACCTGCGCTCCCCTGCGTTCCGTTTTGCACTCAATGCTTTTCAGTGGAACTGTACTCACACGAACGCAATTAGGCGCCAAACGTCGGAAAAATGCAGCATGTTGCCTCTGAACCTGCGTTCAGCACCTACATGCGTTCGTGTGAGTACACGATTAAAAAGCATTGAGTGCGTCAATACCTGCGGCTGAACGCAGCAAAACGGAATGCAGGGGAGCGCAGGTAAAAACGCTTGTGTGTAAAAGCCCTTAGTGAGTTGTTTTGCTGTCAACTTACATTATGGTGTTTCATTGTACATTATCAAACTTGACACACTGATTGTTAGGAAAACTATATCTAAAACTTCCAATTAGTTGCAGAAAGATGAATCCAGTTTTACTGTACATGTTTGAATTTCTGCAGAACGTTGCAATAAAAAATGGAGCACAGTGATGTATTCATGCAGAGAGGTTAGATGGGGATCTAGTGCTCTATAGCAGGACATAATGACATTGCCACCATGCACCTGCCTGCTCTGCACCACTTACTTTCTGCAACAACAAATTTCTAATCAGGAGCTAGGTTGCTAAAGGGTGTTTCTTTATATATTTATATATTTTTGTTTTATTTATAGAAAATGTATATGTATAGTGTAGTAAATCAGCATGTTACATCAGCCTCTGTTGGTTTATAGGCCTGAAAGAATGTGATAGTATAAATATAACAGCACAATTTTCTTTGCCCCTCCCCAACAAGTAAACATTCTTCAGCATACTGATATTTAGTTTAAAGAAGGAAATGTCAGTGTAATATTTATTATGGAATTTTCTGTCTTCACAACATCACCAGTAATTACAGCAATTACTTAAGTGTGTGTAAATTGTCTCCACATCCCTGGATGCAAGTGTGTATATGTAAAGTGATTCATTGTCAGTAGGGCTACCTGCTGTTAGTAAAGTTGTCCTCTTTCAGCATCTAACTTTTTAATATCTCTAGAGGAAAAGGGGGTAAATTACATTCATATTCGCAAACAACTGTATAAGAAGCTGTGCAGGAAAGAAAATTCTGACAAATCCAGCTTGCCTTTATAATTAAATTCCTTTATAAGACTAGCTGATGTAGCTTCAGGGTATTGTATTTACTTTTTTTACCAGAAATAGATTTTGTTATATTCAAATATTGTTTTGTAAACCTTATAAACACATGTGTACAGTATACTTATAAACACATGCCTCTTTATAGGTCTCTGGCAAGGCAACACCTGGATTACAGTGGCGTAACTACCAGGGGTGCAGGAGGTGCAGTTGCGCCAGGGTCTGCATCCCCTTGGGGCCCATCGGAGCCATGAAAATGTTTGTGGCACACATGCCATCAGCACGATCAGATTTACAGAGGTAAGGGCCCACAGGGGGGCCCAGGTACCTATTCTGGGCCCACCAGGGAGTAGTTACGCCACTGCTGGAGTATGCAGTGCAGTTTTGGACTCCAGTCCTTTAGAGGGATATAAATGAGCTGGAGAGAGTGCAGAGACATGCAACAAAACTGGTTCGAGGGATGGAAGACAAATTATGAGGTTGGGTTTGTTATCTCTGGAAAAAAGGCACTTGCGAAGGGACATGATTACATTTTACAAGCATATTAGAGAACATTATTGACAAATAGCAGGGGACCTTTTTACCCATAAAGAGGATCACCGTACCAGAGGCCACCCCTTCAGACTATAAGAAAAGAAATTTAATTTGAAGCAATGTAGGTGGTTCTCCACAGTGAGGACAGTGACGTTGTGGAATGCACTGCCAGTGATGTGATAGCTGATTTTGTTAATGCCTTTAAGAGTGAATAATGATCTGCAGCACTCCCTTATATTCATAAAACACCTTTATTGCAGCATAGATTATGGCACAGCAACGTTTCGGACCTCCCGGTCCTTTCTCAAGCTGACAAAGTTTAAATGCCTTTAAGAGTGGCTTGGATGATTTCTTGGACAGACATCATTTCAAAGGCTTTTGTGATACTAAACACTATAGCTAGTATAGATATGGGTATATATGGAGGGGTGTGTGTATGGATGCTTGGTTTTCATTTGGAGGGGTTGAACTTAATGGACTTTGTCTTTTTTCAACCTGATTTCACTATGTGAATTCACTATGTGAGAACTGTTTGTTTTGAAAGCATTCCTGGTCTTCTGAATCTGCCAGAGTCAAACTGCTGAGAGCATATATTAATGTTTTAAATGAAATATAGTTTAAAACAGGAACCTAGTTAGCTAGATAGCAATCACAAGGATACAGCCTTACGCTGTATCACTCAGATACTTATCATAGGCTCCTATAGGATGTATCCTTGTGCACCAAAATAAACTACATTGATGCTTTGACAAGCCTGCCTGGAGGATTAGTCTTTGCAAGTGCCTGCCTGGAGTATTAGTCTTTGCAAGTGCCTGCCTTCTTTTCTATACGGTGGTCCGCTCCCCAAGCTGAGGGATCATGGCGATGCACCTGGACCTCTTCTCACAACTGATGTATATGGTTATATTATCAGTTCGCAAGGTCTAAGGTGGCGAAGTAAACTCTGGTGAAAGAGGTAATCAGGCCCAGACTGTCAGTCTGTGGGTTCTGGCAAATGCCCGATGGGCCCTTGCTTTACAATGTAAATGGGCTGCTCACCTAAAATTTTAAATTAGGTCTGTCTTTAATATGTAAATAAGCTACAGGCGCTTCAGCCTGTATATGCAACATTGCATTAATAGCATTAATTGCATGAGACAGCCTAGTCTCTTCAAGTTTCCCACAGTTTGGCTCTGCGACACACATGGTATTTAAAGTCCTCTTATCTCCCAGGATGCATGGTCTAGCTGGGGGCACACAGGAAAATTTAGGATATACTGTATAGGGCCACTATAAATATAGGGCCACTAATCCATCAGATAGAATAGTTGTGATAGAAACTAGGGGGGGCCAGTTCCAGCACACAGGGAACTAGCTGGGGATTATATGGTAATGGACTCTTAAAATATCTATTAATAAACACTAGTAATGGGCGAATTCCCGCGATTCTCAAAACGAAGTGAAATTCCGCCAATTCGCCCATCACTAATTAACACTTGTTCTAGTTAACCTTGGGGCTGGAAATGGGCAGGAATACATGGGCTGTTTTGATACTTTTGCCAGGGCTGCTTTTAACTCCCAGTCCGGCCCTGGAGGTAACATAGTAAGTTAGGCTGAAAAAAGACTCACGTCCATCAAGTTCAACCTTTTTAACTTTTTTTTTTTATTTTCACTGCCTAACTGCCAGTTGATCAAGAGGAAGGCAAAAAACCCATCCTAAACCTCTCCAATTTGCCTCAGAGGGGGAAAAAATTCCTTCCTGACTCCAAGATGGCAATCGGACGAGACCCTGTATCAACTTGTACTATGAGCTATCTTCCATAACCATGTATTCCCTCACTTGCTAAAAAGCCATCCTCCTTATTAAAGCTATCTAATGTATCAGCCTACAGTTTCAGGGAGAGAATTCCACATATTCACAGCTCTCACTGTAAAAAAACCCTTCCAAATATTTAGGCGAAACCTCTTTTCTTCTAAACAGAATGGGTGACCTTGTGTCAGCTGGAAAGACCTTCTGGTGAATAAAGCATTAGAGAGATTATTATATGACCCCTTTATATATTTATACATAGTTATCATATCACCCCTTAAGCACCTCTTCTCCAGCGTGAACATCCCCAATTTGGCCAGTCTTTCCAGATAGCTAAGATTTTCCATACCTTTTACCAGCTTAGTTGCCCTTCTCTGTACCCTCTTTAACACAATAATGTGCTGTTTGAGTGAGGGAGACCAAAACTGTACAGCATATTCTAGAAGTGGCCTTACAAGTGCTCTATAAAGTAGAAGAATGACCCCCTCCTCCCATGACTCTATGCCCCTTTTAATACAGCTCAAGACCTTATTGGCCCTTGATGCTGCTGACTGGCATTGCTTGCTACAGCCAAGTTTATCATCTACAAGGACTCCAAGGTCCTTTTCCATAATTTGCCTAGTGCAGTCCCATTAAGGGTATACGTGGCTTGAATATTTTTACATCCCAGGTGCATGACTTTACATTTATCAATATTGAATCTCATTTGCCACCTAGCTGCCCAGATCGACAGTCTGTCAAGATCCTGTTGCAAGGATGCCACATCCTGGATGGAATTAATTTGGCTGGATAGTTTTGTGTCATCTTCAAACACTGATACATTACTTACACCCTCCCCTAAGTCATTAATGAACAAGTTAAATAAAAGTGGACCCAATACCGGGCCCTGAGGAACCCCACTAAGAACCTTACTCCAAGTAGAGAATGTACCATTAACAACCACCCTCTGTACCCGATCCTGTAGCCAGTTTCCTATCCATGTGCAAACAATTTCATTAAGCCCAACAGACTTTAGTTTAGAAAGCAGTCGTTTGTGGGGCACGATATCAAACGCTTTAGAGCACATCTACTGCCCCCTACTGTCCAGCATCTTACTTACCTATCCTGAAATTTGTCCTGAGAAATCTTTTTTTTTTTATGCTCAAATTGATGCGATCATTCAATTCGAACGATTTTAATTCCATTAAATACCTCGGGCAGATTTACTAAGGGCCAAAATTTAGACGTAAAAAAACTTCTAAATTCGACCCTCGAAGTTATTTTAAAGGGCTTTTTTTGATCGAAAATTTACCTATTTTGATCAAATAGGTCCATTTTCGATTGAAAAAAAATTTTTTGAATTGTTCGATTCGATCAAACAATTCCCCGCAAAATCCTTTGAATTCTATGAACTTAGAAAATTTTACAGGTCAGGTTCTATGACGTCCCCCATAGGCTAAAATGGCAATTCGGCAGCTTTCAGCTGGTAAATAGTCAAAGTCAAAGGCTTTTTAAAGGGCAAGTACTTTGAGATTCGAAAATTCTAATTTTTTCAATTCTAAAGAAATTTTGGACTATTTGATAGTCGAAGTAGCCCAAATTTACTTTGAAATTCAAATTTTCTTAAAATTTTCACTTTGACCTTTAGCAAATGTGCCCCTTAGTAAATTTGACTCTAATTGTACCACCTACAGTTACATTAAAAAGAGAAATGATATGCTGCAGAACTATTCTAGTTAAATTGGGTGCCATTTTATAGAGATGTGTTGTTATTCCTTTTCCAACAAATCCTGCAGAACAAATCAGACTTTGGCACTGTAATTTACCAATTGCTGTTTTTTATATTTTTAACATCATTTTAACATCTGGGAAAACCCACTCAAACAGAAAGACTGTTTGCTAATCAGGCCTGATATGCTGTCCATAGTTGGAGACTGTTTATGGCATTCCCTCAGCCACAAAATATGATTCCACTCAATACAGTCAGAAGAACCTTCGAATTCAAAAACAATAACCTGTTTTATATGTTTGCTTGCAATTCACAAAATATAACCTCTAGAGATAAGGCTAACTGTCAATATCATGTCAAATTCACACTCCCTCTACTTTCTCACAAACAATCTCTAGACAGTTAAGAAGGCTTCAGTGTACTATCCTTCTGCTCTCATAATGAGCTATGGTTAAAAAAAAAAAACTAATACTTTCCTACATTTTTTTAAGTGTCCAACCAAAAACCAAAATAAGGCAACTTTACTCTAGCTGTCTACACTACCTACTATTTAGTAAATAATAATCTTGACTGCGAAAAATCTGTTTACTTTTTCCACAATAACTTTTTCCCCAGCAATGCCATTCTTAAGAAAAAAACTTGAATACAAATAGGTTGTTTTTACTGAAGCTTGGTCTTTTCGAGTCAAGGGATAATGGCATACTAGAAAAAAAACTATATATATTATATAACGACAAAATTATGGTTGTTTGTAAGAAGAGGTCACAGTCCCCAGCTTTCAGGTACTGTAAAGGAAATATTATCAGTAATGTTTTTGACCACCATACCTAAAGTCTGCTTAAAATCATTTAAATATTACACCGATTTGTTTTGCCACCAATATGGATGCATGCGGCTTAATTAAGATCAAGTAGGAGGTACAGCGTTATTATTACTATATTGCAGAGAAAACAATGAAAAAAATATTTTCTAAACCTTTCTTTGTTTAAAGTGGAGTCTATGGGAGATGTTCTTCCCGTAATTCCCATATTACTTACTAGACTAAGAATGACAATTATTGTAACAAGATCACTGACCCTTTATATGCAATGCTTGGAGTTTCCCGCTGAGGCTTTCGTTCAAGTGGCTAGCACTGATTATTGGTAGCATGGATTGTGTTTCAAAAACAAAAATGTTATAGTTGTATGCTGCCCCTGAAACAGTATCTTTGACAGATTCATTTGCAAAACAACAGCAAAACAGATGTTTCTAAAGGTCAAGTGGAAAAACAACTGCAGAGAAGCATTTCCAACGGTTGTGTAAAGCACTTCTGTAAAATAAACTTTAAGCCAGTTTAATCACAGATAGAAAGCCATAATTAAAAATATGATTCTTTAGAATAAAACAAGGTAACACAAGGATAAATCGTAGCTTCTAAGGACCATGGGTTTGGATTCTTTGGGCTGCTTGATCATTCCTTAGTCCCTGTATTAGAAGCAAATCTACAAGAAACATCCATTCCTGAAAGGCAAAACAATAAGTAAGCCGAAATTCCATTGTTGCAGTCATAACTAGGCCCTCTAACTGTACATTAGTTAGGTCATAAAGTACTACTGTACCCACCCACCAGCAGCCTGTTATACTGTCCCTACATTTATTCCTCTGCTATGTTAACAGATCGGGTAGTCTATGTCATATGAGCTATGAGTCTTGACTAAAATAGACTTTAGGGATCTAATAGAGGGAAATAGTGTTCTGGGCTGGTAACCCATGTATCCAGTCAGAATTTTTTTTCAGTGTTCTACTTGCAGTAAACTGTTAAATTCTAAGATAGCTACTTCCTTCATCAAAATGTAGCTCTTCATTATAGTCCAAATTATGTGATTTTAGTTAACCTACATTATGTATACATAAATATGTTTAGGATTTCTTTTACAATGCCCTCCATAATGTTTGGGACAAAGATAGATTTTCTTTGATATACCCCTCTACTCCTCAGTGTAAAAATCAAAAAATTCAGCCTACGAGTCCCTTTGCGATTAGAGAGTTTAACAGTGCATCCTTTCTTCTTAATGATACTCTACACTAAGGGGTAGATTTATCAAGGGTCAAAGTGAAAATTTGAACTAAAAAAAAAATCAAATTTCAAGATATTTTTGTGTTTTTCGACTAGGGAATAGTCCAAATTTGATTCGAATTTGCAAAAAAAGGTACATTTCGCATTTTGAAAGTTATCATATACTGTCTCTTTAAAAATTAAAATTCAACCATTCGCCATCTAAAACCTGCCAAATTGCTGTTTTAGCCTATGGGGGACCTCCTAGAACCTATATTTAGTCAATTGGTGGACTTTGAAAAGTTTCTTTGGGAAAATTCTAATTCGATCAAATATGTACCTATTCGATAGAAAATGGACCTATTCGATGGTAAAAAATAAAATAAAATTAAAATTAATTTCGGTTGGTCTTTTTTAATACAATTGCAAAGTTTTTGCACTTCGAAATCCATGCCTTAATAAATTTGATTAAATTGATTAGATTAATAATATTTCAGTTGATTTTGGTAATCCCAAGGTTTGACTAATGTCTCTAATGGTTTTATTCTTGTTTTTTAGCCTTGAATTTCATTGGCACAGCTTTACTCCTCAAGTTGAACAATGGTAACTACAGACTTCAAATTGCCAGAAGCAAGCCTAGTTATCTTATCCCTGCACTAATGAAACAATGCTACACATCTGAGTAATCACAAACACCTGTGAAGTCAATTGTCCCACTCCCAAAAATGATGGTGTCCTGAAATGAGGTGGGCTATGTATAAAAAATGTTGTAATTTCTACATGGTGAAACTGAAATGTATGCAAATAACTTTAAAGTTGATGTTAATGTCACACTTCAAAAACATGCATTATACAGCTACCAGTAAAATATTTTACTCTCAAAAGCAAAATGTTTAATTATTAATAGACCATATACCTATTAAACAACAGCCCTAAAACATTGTGATCAATTGGTTTTGAACCAATCAAATGAATATTTAATTTACTTTTTCACTATATCCTTTTTGAAATATATTTTTCAGTCACTAGAAGTATCATTGTTATCCATTTATTATCAAAAGCATACATATGATAATTTTATTGTTTGTATGCAGACTTTATTTGCGTTATTTAGAAAAACCTGAAAAGTGTTCACAATTTTCAGAAAACTACTCTGGTCAAATCTGCACTAACTCTTGCACCTTTTTCAATAAATTTTTCCAAAAATTTCTTGTGTGGGAAACACACAAAAAATCATGTTTTTTTGTCTGAAAACTGTGACTTTTTCAATTTTGTCACTGTAAAATGGTGACTTTTTTGGATTTGACTTCTGAAAACCACAAAATCTTCGGATTATTGCATGAAACCCAACTCAGATCAGACAGGACATCTGCCATTGACTTCTGCATGAACTTGGCAGGTTTGAGTTGGATTTTTATACCAACGGACTTCAATAAATCCCAAAACATTTGAGTTTTTTTCAATGAAAGAATGGTTGTTTTCCCCTTTAAAGCCAGACGTTGATAAATAACTCCCCTATGTATGTCTTAATATGTTACAAAAAAAAAGTATTAATGTTGTCAAAAGATTTTCATCCATAGAAATTAGGGAAATAATTATTATTCAGAGTGCAAATATGTTATCAAACAAATAATTACTCATTTACTTGAAGATATTGCTTAAATAAACATAATTGAACAATGTCTATATCTGACTAATCTTTTATGAAAACTGTTCTGTACAGTGGGTGTGGCAAATATAAATTAGGATATTAGTTTCAAGGTTAAATCTTGTTGACCATAATGTAAAAGAGTGCTATTATACTGGGACCTAGATCAGTATAAGCTAAGACAAGAATACATACTATTTTCTGCAGTTTATAATTATTTTTCATTAGTGATAATTGTAAGGCATGGAACAATTTTACTCCTATACATGTGTATTTGGTCTATAAGCATGATTAGCTCAATGTTACACATTATTGAGCAGATTTATTTTGAGGTGTAAAAAACAGCAGAATAATTTGGTAAGCATCACAGTGGAAATAAAACAGCATAAAAATGGCTTCATTTTTTACATGCTTCCTGCTGGAACTTGCTTACAAAGGTCTGAAGCAGTGTAAAATAACAGTGAAACATCTGGAGTTTGCATGGAGAAAAAAAAACACACCCTTACGAAGTCGACATATATTTTAAACAATTTTTTCAGCATATCCTGTTTTGCTCAGCATAAAAAATAGGCCCCTAAGTGTTTTAGAAATAAACTGTTATGCGTCAGACAATGGGATATTGAATAGGAACTTGGCATACTGCCTTCAACATGAGTGTGATGATTAGGGCCTGTGCTGCCTATGTTACATTTGTATCTGTTACTTCTCGATCTAATCAGGATTAAATAGCGAAATTAATGTTATGACATGTTTGGTCCTTTCGAGGAAGATAATTTATTACCAGTATATAAATAATACAGCGGTTCCAAAAAAGTCACAACAAAGGGAAAAGGCAGGGGTTTGTATATTCATTATCTCATCTACCTTGCAGACTAAAAACTAGTATTTTCAGTTTACCTACAGTATTTACTGTGTTTAGCTCAATGTATAGAAAAACCATAATATTCTTTAATTAAATCAATAGTTCAAAGGATTTTCTGCATAAAGGCTACTAAATTATGCAATAATGCAGTACATACAGTTGAACACACACAGTTGCATTCATCTTGATATAGTGGCATATTTAGTGTGAGTTTTCTCCTCTTCTAACGCCACCAAAGTTCACCTCAATTCACCAGGCGCCTTTTCACAACACATTTCATATTTCCTAAAAAAAATAGAAAAATAAAAAAAATTACATATGTGGGAAATTAGTATGTAGGAGAAAATGCTAAATTAGTTGCTCTATCTTTAGAATAGCAGTTCACCAGCCTGATCGTGCAGAAATTTCTTTTATACAAATTAATTCTTGTGGTCTTAGTAAATTTGAGAATATTCCTTAGAGACATTTCACACGTAAATGACATGAATTTACTCCAATAAAAAGAAAATTTTAACCAAAAACACATTAATTCATCAAAACTTGCTGTTTTCTCCTTTTAGTAAATTAACGATGTTGTTGGAGTTTTTTTGGTGAAAATACTTTGCACCCTTAAGTAAAAATGACCCATTGTGTTATCTCAATCAGCTAAAGATGGACAGGTGTGATCTTTTACCCAGCACAATATAATCATTTTGTTGGAGAATCACGGCAGTTCATCCACAACATGGACAAAACTGGAGAAAATGAAATGTTGTACCTTTAAATTCATTGTTTAGCCATGGACACACACACAAACACACTGCAAAGAAATGTCCAAAAAGCCAATTTGGAGGCACAAAACATGCACAGTTGCATGATAATCTCTGTATTCATACACAAATTCAGGTACACTGATACTAAATGACTAAAATATCAAAACTGGTTTGATGAATCTTTTCAGCTCAAACACAATTGTCTGAATGTCTGCAAAAACATTACATGATAGATTTGAACTGTAGGAGAATAGCTAACATAACAATAACAAATGACACATTTGCCAAAGGGAGGATAGAAGCAGAAACATCACATTGATGTTTGATGTTTTTCAAGCAGAATCTAGACAATTTGTTGGAGAATGTTCTTTTTTCTCCTTTGATAAAAATACATCATATATCTATGACAATGAAGCTTTAAACATTGGTACATTACTTTGGATTTCAATGAAAAAAACTACATAGTTTCTGAATGGTCTAACTTTTTGTATGAAAAGTAGCCAATGAGTTACTGGGAAGTTTTTCTACTGAAAACATCACATGATACAGGATAGATCAAGTGAGTTGTTTCTACCAAATATAAATTGATCAGCCTCACACATACAAAAAATAGAGTTTACATGTTAAATTCTAATGAGGAGTTATTAGAATTATAGCATAGTCAAACACTGTCCTGATCTGCCCTTAAATTCACCACTTCCATGTAGTTCAGGACTCTTGGATAGTGATGGGCTAATCTGTGGCGTTTCGCTTTGCCGAAAAATTCGCAAATTTTCAGCGAAATTCGCAAAACTGTGAAAAAATTTGCGAAACGAGTCACGCTGATGTTTTGTCACGTGCCCAAGTTGGCGCACGCTTATTTTGACGCACTGTGCAATGTAATAAAACTGCCAGGTGAAATGCATACCCCCAACGGTCCCTTTTTTTGGAGGGACATTCCCTCTTTTGACAGCGCAACCTGCAGTCCCTCATTTCATTTGTATTGGAAAGTCCCTCTTTTCTCTGCACGGAATAGCCAGAAAAAAAAAAAGTTTGTAACTTAATTGGCTTTTGGCAGAGAGCCTAGAAGAACAGCTAACAGGTGCAAAAAAGATGCTTTTTAACAATTTTGATATAATAAAATAAGTAATTGATTGTATTTGTAACAGTTTAGATAAGGAGTAATATTTTCAAACTTTCATAACCTGCCAAATTTGGTAAAACGAACATGTTAATTAGTGATTGTGGCCACAAAAATGGGTGTGGTCAAAATGTTGCAGCGCTACGTATGGAAAAAAAATTCTGTCCCTCTTTTTACTTCCAAAATGTTGGGAGGTATGGAAATGTGAAATGTTCAATCCAGGTTATCGTCTATTGCTTTACTGAGTTTGCTACTTTTTTCATATTAAGCCTGGTACATTTAATGAGTTAGTGACAAGGGTCTCTTTATATATTAGGTAACTGTCTGTATGGGGACAAATTTCTCATAATATAACTTCTACTGTGCAATATAATTTATAATTATGCATGGGCAGTAACCATAAATGCAATATATTCCAAATTGAGGGAGCTCACTACCACACCATACCTTGCCAGAGGCAATCACATGATCCATCTTAACCACAAGCAGATATATATAACTATAACCCCACCCATAAAAACATTAAGCCTTTAGTACACCCCCAACCAAAATTCTTCAAAAATTGCAATGACTAGTCAAAGTATATGTTATGTAAATAGCATAAAAATAACAAAAAAATACTGTTTTCCTGTACTAAATATTTATTATATATTTATTGTACTGTTTATCTATTTATTTACTTTTAATTTTATTTACATAAAAAACTAAAATACTTGTTATTGCAATACTAAATATTTATTGTATCTTTATTGTACTGTGTATCTATTTATTTTTATTCTTATTTTATTAACTCATATTTTGACCATCTATGACAATTTTGAAGGATTTTAGTTACAGTATGTGTATGTAAAGCTATGGTTCAAGACTCAATATTTTGGTTTGCTGTGATGAATTGTACTATGGACTATTAAAGGTGAAATTTTATTGATTTATTGCTTCTTCTTGATGCTCTGTGTTTTCTATATTTTTATGGACAGTAGCCATTTCTGACACCAACACAAGTATATACTGATTGAAGAGTACAAAGATTTTTTTCCCTCAGTATATTTGCTGTTATTACAATATATTGGTATAATATTTTTTTAATAACATAAATTACATGCACATTTTATGAAAAATCACTTCTTAACTTCGTATACTGATTTTGAAGTGTATAAGAAGCCCAGCTTAAAGGCAGTTAACATGCAGATTCAAACAATAGCAATGGTCTGGCCAATAGAAAGTTTCCACTGATTCCACTGATCATTTAAAAATGGTATTAATCCCTGGTACCGGGTGCTCTTTACCTTACTTACATATTCTTTTGAGAATACCTGTGGTGATGCAACTCACATGTTTTGGGTAACATGGGCTATTATTTAACATAGATGCAATGTAACCTATATTAAACTGATAATATAGATCTGTTATGAAATGGAATGTTTTCAGTGGCCAACCCAAAAAGGATAATAACACAACCCACCTATCCAAAAGCCAACCTTTTGCATCTGTCAAAGAGCTAAGCAAAATTACATTGTATTCCAAGCCATTTTACTCTGAAACATGAATATAACAAGACAGATCAAACATAAAAGCTGGAACTCTTATTAACACAGAATACAGTGTATGGCAACAATTAAATGCTAAAAAAAAATAAAAAACATAAAACCAGCATTGTTGCAACCATTATCTATTATGTCTCACCAAGCAAAGTATGGATAATACAAAGTAATATTTCCTTTTAAAAATACCAGTAAATGTCATTCAGACATTCAACAGTGATTGCTCAGCCATGGAGGACCTTTGAAACAAAATTACTTATAATAACAGACTATAAATAATACCTTTATATTGCAGGATGCTCTTATAAATCAAATCAAACATATTACAAATAATCTAGTCACAATGACAGAGGATGGACTGTTTATCTGCCTAATTCCTTTATAATGTTATGGAACATAATCTGTGGTTTTTAACTACCTTTGCACATTGACCAAATAAAGACCCAGTTCATAAGGAAATAAAGTACCCAATATATACTAAGGGACCACCAAATGTAATTTCTTTCTTTCCATACATATAATCCAGGTTGATGCTCATAAGGATATTTTATTTCTAGATATAGCTACATAAATCGAGAGCTTGTAAATTAAATCTGTTCATTATTTAATGAAAGGGCAAAACAGGAGTGATATGGCAGAATGTTCCAATGTTCTAATATAGATAAGGACACTCATAATTCACTGTGAACATTGCCCCTGTTGTGATGATTTTTAAAGGGGTTGTTGACTTTTAAAATACTTTTAGTACAATGTAAAGTGTGATATTCTTAGACAATTTGCATTTTTTATTTGTGTTTTCTTTAGTTATTCAGGTTTTTATTCAACAGCTCTCCAGTTTGCCATACCAGTAAAAAATAGTAGCAATAATTAATTTGTAGACAAATGATTTGTTTTTACATGGGGTCAGTGACCACCAGTTAGAATAAGAAAAAAACTAAAATGATATAAAATTAAGACCAATTGAAACATCGTATAAAATAAGCCATTCTATAACATACTAAAATTTGGCTTAAAGGGGAACCACCCATTTAACAAAAAAACGTGGAATTATATAATAGGTTGAGAAAGTTGGCAAAAAAAAGATGTACAAACTTGAACACATACAGTATCTGAGCATATAGATAACTTGTGCAACCTTGCTCTAGAAGGCAGCATAAATACTGTATGCCAGGAACATTCACTCCTTGGTACAGTATTTAATTATCTGGAATTCTGCCAAGACACTATTATATAACAATAGTATAGTATTGAATTATATATATATATATATATATATATATATATATATTACTGAAGAATAGATCCGCACTCCATTATTCTGTGAATTTTATTTTGTACATCAATCCATATAAAAAATAAAAAAGATTTGACTTTTCACAGAATAATGGAGTGTGGATCTATTCTTCAGTAATGTAAATACATATTTAGATCCAGCACCAATGATCAACCGAGAGACGGACTCCGGATTAGAGTGCGGCTGCATCACACAGACTATATATATATATATATATATATATATATATATATATATGTGTGTATATGTATGTATATATATATATATATATATATATATATAATTCTGAGGGAGCAATTTACATTTCCTTATTTTCCTCAAATCTAGAAAAAATTTTGGTTTTCCTATAATGTGGGTTTTCCCAAAAATGTGGGTTTTGTGAAAAAACGACAAACGTCTTTATTGTCAAACTTCACCAAGTAAAACTTTTCAAGGTGCCATAGAAAACTGGAACAATTGGTCAGTACTCAACCAAACCACAATTTCTCAACAGGTGCACATGCAGAGTTGTGCACTCCATAAAAAGCCTTTATTGCATGATTAGCTGAGATCCCATGATCTCATGATTGGCTGAGATTTGGATGGTGCTGTGACTTCATTACTGAAGGTGCCATAGAAGTCATTGAGAGCTGCTCTGATCCTATTGGACAATTTTTAAATCAGAATTTTAGAGGTTTTATGATTTTTTTTTCACTACGATTTGTCCAAAAAACTCTATTGAGGTATTGGTATTTTTTCTGATCGCTCATTGCTTTTTTCTTTCTTAATTTTAATATTCACAGCTTATAATAAATTCAATGACAATCATTGTTTTAGAGTTTGTGAGTTTAGTTGTGGTTTTAAAAAACTCTAAAACCTCTAAAATCCAACCTTCAATAAATAAGCCTCCATTTGTCTCAAATTTACTGTTGACTGATTTTACCACCAGGACTTGAAATAAAGTATTCTTTGTGATAGATGGTATTAATTAAATATTGTGATATGTGATACATGTATGGGGACCCAGAATTCTTGGTACCTGTGGCTTTCCAGATAAAGGGACTTTCTGTTATTTGGATCTCCATACCTAAAGTCAACTAAAAAAAATCATTATCCATTAAATTAACCCAATGGGATTGTTTTGTCTGAAATAAGAATTCATGTCAAGGTACTGTTTTAATATTTTAGAGTTAAAGAAATAATTTTTAAAATAATAGATCCCATAATTGTATCACTAAGGGGCAGATTTACTATTGGTCGAATTTGAGGGTGAATTTGAAACCTTCAAATTCGAATATCAAATTTGAAGGTTTCTTTCGCAATTCAATCGATCGAATAAAAAAAAAATTTTTGAACGATTTTTTATTTAAAAAAAAAACCCTGTGGGTTTAATAGCAATTCGGTAGGTTTAAGCTGGCAAACTAGGCAGTCGAATAAAAATTTAAAGGGCAAGTAATTCAACTGATGAATATTCAAATATTCGAATAGAATTTTATTCAAATGATTCAAATCATTCAATTCAATTGAATTTTCAAAATTCGATGGTCGAAGTGGCCTTAAAAAATATTGGAAAATTCTAATTCGAATCTTTTTTGAAAATTTGAATTTCGAATCATGTGAATTAGTAAATCTACCCCTTACTGTGGGATGTATAGCACTTTTGTATTGCCTCTACTTGCCATGGATGTTAATATTTTCAAAATTCAAATTGTACATTCATGGAAGAGAATTGCTCTGTCAGAACTGATCAGTTTAATGTTGTCTACTGCTTCTAAGACAAACTTTGACTCTGATAGGAGTAAGCAGAAATGGTGAGAATAATGGTGAACTGGTGAGCTGCATCCAATATTTTAGTTTAGTACAATACAATAGTTTATTGCATTGGATGATAGATTCTTCCTTCATGCATGGACAAGATTATCAACACGGAGATGCTGTAAATCCTTCCCCGGTGATTTACTGTCCTGCACAAATAGGGCCTGGTCCTTACATTGCATGTACTTTACTGGAGTGTTGACATCATGATGTTATTCCAATGCCTTTGCCAATAGATACTGCATGGTATTAGAAAGGGTCAGAACTGGTGCATAGAAAAACATCGAATTAGAATGATCACAATGTCACAAATGTCAGCAGCAGCTGTCTCTAGTAAGGACAGCCACATAATACTACATTGCATGTCTATATGATATATATACACAATAGAATGCAATGATCCACCTGGTTCCTTCCTGTCAAAGTTCCCATATATAATTCATTACAGATGTTGTAGCACACTGGGTTAGAAATATGTGCATATATTAATTGACTCACCACCTGTGTAAACAAAGACCATTTTTTGGCCAGCTACCATTAATCAAGCAGTGAGATAAAGGGACAGGTGCATTTTTTACACATGTGCCGAGACAATAAATATATTCACTAATTTGCAACTTAATGTGCTGCAACATCTGTGATAAATTGCATGTCTACCTGAATTAACTTATCCAACATATTAGACCCTTAACTTAGAATGAACAGAAAAATTGGTGGTCAGAAAGTACAACATTTTCTAAACTTAAATTAGATTATTCAAAAAAAAAGTTTCAATCCTCAGCTTTCTACTTACCAGAACTATCATATTTTTAACATGTCTTTTCTTTTTATTTTATTGCGTTTTTTGTCTTTAAAATTCAGGACATCTCCTGCATTTTATGCTGTGGTTTTAATAACTAAGCTCTGTCTCATCTTTGCTCTGTTTGTCCCTAAGTCATTGGATTGAATAAGAAAATTGCAAAATATTGTCAAAATTCATAATATTTTAACCCACATTTACATATTTTTATCCAAGTGCACCTGCGATTTGCACAAAATTTGAATGCAGGGTTTTGATGTTTGATAACTCAGGGCTAATTACAAATCAGGGGATCAGGATTTAGAAAGCAGTTAATAAGTAGCAGCAGTGTCAATATCATTTTTTGTCTAAAAGGTGTGAATCACTCCTACAATAGCAACATGCCAAGGAAACTTAATTTCTACCTAATCAAGGTTTAGTTATCTGCCTTCATTTTCTGTCTCTTTTCAGCTTTTAAATGGGGGCCACAAACTATTGCTCTTTGATGCTACTATTTTATTATTATTGCTACTTTTTATGATGTAGTCTTTTATTCAGGCCCTCTTCATTTTCCAGCTCTCATTCAAACCACTGCCTAGACTAGAAGCTAGATAGTTGCTGAAATACTAAACTGGGGAGCTACTTAACAGAAAGCTAAATAACTGGAAAAAGCTTTACAAATTGTAAATTTCCTAAGAATACACTGTCTGCATTATATTAAAAGTTAATGTAACGTTTAACTATCCCTTCGTTTGCACAAACCAGGACACATGGGTTGCTTTTGAGCCTTTTGAAGATCCCTTAAGGCTTGTCTATGAGCCTATGATTAAGTGTCTTATTGACACGAAACGCGTCAGGCGAGAGATGATTATATAAAATAAAGTTTCTATTCTTACTTGTTTTTTGTTTTGGTCTGATCTGAACGTGGGTTTCCAGTGTGCCTTGCACCAACTACAGATGAAGCCACTTTGGATTGTGCATGTGACACAGAACAACTTAACTCATCTATCGCATTTAACTCACTTATCACAGAATATTGTGTCACAGCATCCCATCCAATTAAAGAGTTCACCATTGAAAACAATGGTGTTTTGGTATGCTAATGAAAAGTTAAATGCATTAATTGAGTTAAGAAAACTTAGATAACACAGTTTCTTCAATTAACACTGCATCTGTAATTTGAGTTACAATTACGGAATGTACGCTCCCTGAGCTGAGGGCTTAGGGCAGGAGCAGCTGGGCCATGTTTCTACTGTGGTAAGAGTTTCCACACATTTACTCGTGATGCTTCAAACATTTTTTGTTTTAGACTATGGGCACTAAGCCCAGGGCAGGGACAAAGTGTAAAAAATATGACCCCCTGATTAAACAGGCACACTACCTCAAATACTTGAGACTTGATGAATATGAGCAGGAGTGTAACATTTTACTACAATCATTGCTGGCTGCTTTTCTGCAGGACTTATCCATCCAGTAACAATGATGTTTCATATCAACTTTATTAAGAGGGAACAAAAAATACAAATATAGAAAAGGCAACTTTTTTATGGAAAGGTGGGAATCATACTGCTGCTACAAAACACTTTATGAATAGTGTGTTTGTTATTGCATTAAAATGCAATATGATTCCATTTTATAATATGTTCACTAGCTCTGTATAGTTAATTCTGACATAATTAATTAATCTTACCTGTGCTAGGCCTTTTAGACTCTACTGGGGCAATGTCATTAAAGTGATGCTGTCATGGGAAAACATGTTTTTTTTCAAAACACATCAGTTAATAGTGCTACTCCAGCAGACTTCTGCACTGAAATCCATTTGTCAAAAGAGCAAACAAATGTTTTTATATTCAATTTTTAAATCTGACATGGGGCTAGACATTGTGTCATCTTCCCAGTTACCCCAAGTCGTGTGACTTGTGCCAGGACTTTAGGAGGAAACTGTTTTCTGGCAGGCTGTTGTTTTTCCTTCTCAATGTACTGTAACTCAAGGAGTCACAGTGGGACATGGGTTTTTACTACTGAATGCTGTTCTTAGATCTACGAGCCAGCTGTTATCTTGTGTTAGGGAACTGTTATATGGTTACCTTTCCATTTATCTGTTGTTAGGCTGCTGGGGGGTGGAGGGGGTGATGTCACTCCAACTTGCAGTACAGCAGAAAAGATTGATTGAAGTTTATCAGAGTACAAGTCACATGACTTGGGGCAGCTGGGAAATTGACAATATGTCTAGCCCCATGTCAGATTTCAAAATGAAATATACAAAAATCTGTTTGCTCTGTTGACAAATGGATTTCAGTGCAGAAATTTTTTTTTTCCCATGACAGTACAGTATCTCTTTAAAGATGGCAAGCAATGGTTAAAATTGTGTTTTTGCAAAGGTTTAGCACTGCTTGCAAGATAAAATCATTCATTAGTGAATATTACATCATTAGTTATAGCTAAGCAAAGGTTAGTGTTAACACCTGTTCTGAAGTTTTGCTAAATGTTTTTGTTGCAAAATTTGATTTGTGATTGTGAAAAGTTTTTACATGCACTACGCATGTTCACAAAAGCCAGTTCGTCTCAAAGTTTGTGAGGAAGTCATTGAGGTCTGTAATCATAAAAAAAGACGCAAACATGGTTCCCAATGGCCTTGGCAAATTTGCTCTAACAAAGCATATTACATTCCCCAATAAGAGACACTTAGTATAGACTGTGGGCACTCCTTTGTTCCCTGCTCATTCCCCTGCCCCTAGACAATGAGCAGGTGCAGGGAATGGAAAATGGATAAGTTAAATAGATAAAAGTAGTTTCATTTTAGACTTTGTATATTTTACATTTAGTTCCCTGCTCCAGGGGCCACAGACAATAGCAAACATGTGTAAACCACATGCCTGCTATATTCTACAATTCCTGCACCTCCCTGAGCTACCCACCAGCATCAAGGAAGAACATAGCAGCCTTCCTCCATGTCCTGTGTCTCTTCTTCTTCCTACTGTGCATTTACAGCCAGTCACCTATACAAACAAACTTTACTGTATATATGACTTGTGGATCCTCAGGTCCTTTCTTCTTCCCCAATAACTGACACCAATAAATTCTGGGTGGAAAGGCTACAGCTTAGTTTATTATACATTTTACTGTAAATAACAACCCCTAAAACATATAAATTATTAACCATCCATAATGATATGCTTAAACCAATACATACAGTAAAAAAATACATAAACCATTGCTAGCTGCATATAACCACATAAAATGTAACATCCTAACTTAATTTTAAACCTAAGGCTAGTTTCCAAAACACCCACATACTGTAGGCCCAGCCCCCTAAGGAATATATCTCATGCTTGAACTACCTCCTTCCATTTTCTTTTTCCCTTTTTGGCTGGCCATAGTGGAGCCATAACACAGCTAAATTGCTGCGAAAACACAACAATTGCTGTCCCCTCCATCCCCTTGTTCCCTGTAACCCCCTGGGCAGAAAGGGGGCGCTGTATCCACCTTCCAGGTAAAATGTCTGCCCCTTATTTTAGTCCCACCTTAATATACACTCTGTTGCCCCTCCTTCCTTTACCCTGACTGTCTACTACAATCCCTATAACCCAACACCACCCCTATGTGTCCCCCCCAGTCATGACCCTGCCATTTAACCCTTTGGCTTTGTTTCCCTTTGTCCCCTTTACTACACACTTACATTAACAGCATTTGCACACATTTGCAAACACACAATGCACAGTCTTTCCTTATTTCTCAATTTAAGAAGCCTGTGTCATTTTGTTATGCAGATTAAATGAGCTCCCTTATTATACTGAAGCACTGCTCTGGCAGTACAGCATGATGAAGAGGCTCAGCATCCATGAAAGTAATTTGACTCGGCCCCTCTTCACTTAGCTTCTGCGAGGGAGGAAATTTTAAATATTTGTACATTCAGTTAACAGATATGGAACAGCCACTTATGAAAAACAAAGTGCTGGATGGAGAAAAATAATTCAAAAGAGAAGCGTACAACACTTAACAATAAAACTGATTATTTTGCATTTGCATGTGCTCCACTCAAAATCGAAAACAATTTTGCAATTCCTATCCTGAGTGTCATGTTATAATAGACAATTACATAAGTTTCTTGTGAAAGGAAACTATTTTTAGCTATACTATATAAACTATATATTATTTTTATTTTAAAACACATTTGTTTTATTTGGTTATAAAACAAAGCTAGATATGCTGCATAGCAGCTTTCCAGCAGAAAAATAAAAATAAAAAGAACAATATTTCTTCATATAAACTGAAGCATCAAAAAGAAAGAACAACAATAACATATATGGGTACAGATATGTGTGATATTTGATTTACAGGAGTAGGAACAGTAACACAATAAGGTAATGAAAATATAAGGTACTGTTCCCTGCACTGGTAAAACTGGTGTGTTTCCTTCAGAAACACCACAAACGTTTTAGAAACATGGTGCTATGTAGCTATGGGGGCAGCTATTCAAGGCTCAGGTTACATAGCAGATAACAGATTGTGCAGAATACTATTGTATTCTATTAATGAGTTTATCTCTTCTTTTATGTATCACACACTGACTGCAGATTTCTTTAATAAATCAGTTCTAGCAAATAATTTCTTCTCAGATACAATTTTTATAAGAGACGATTTCTCTCTTGCAGACAAAACTAACTAGCAACATTTATACATTTATGGTAAAATATGCAGAGCCTACATCTATCCCACCATAAGCTTCTTCTTAACATTTAAAACTATTCCCATGATGCAATGAAAGTCTCAGTATGATACTTGTGAACAGAGAAAATTGTGAATGATATTGTATGAAGTTTGTTATTTAAATTTTATACATTTCATTCTAAAGTGGCTTTGCATTTTCTGTTCCAGCTATACTTTAACCCTTTAGCTGCCAGTGGATTAGGCTGATTTGGTACTTTTATTGCCAGAGCATTTTTGAACATTTTGTACTCTTTCACTTTAAGAGCCTTTCCTGGGAAGATCTTTTAGTTTACCCATGAAAACAATATATTGTTTTTTTCAGGACAATCTGAGCTTTCAAAATATGCTAGAATGTTAGGGTAATTCCACTTCTGTAAAAAAATATAGGCTTCTGAGTGCCTAATAAAATGAAAAAAATCATGTTTTTACATAGTACAATCACATATATCACAAACATAATTTATTTTATGTATGAAAACACAGCAGATTTGGAAAGATCTATGTCTCCTGAACTTGCCAATACCAGATGTAAATAAAGTTTAAAGATTTCTCACTTGTATAGATCAATATCTCTAAGCAGTACACTACTAATTTCCAAAGCACCCCTCCACATAATGGCATACTTCTGATTTCAAGGCCAAACATCCCACAAATGGTAGGTTTACCCTAATAAACTACCCATTAGTAGAAAGAACAGATCCTGGAGAATCAAAAATGTGTAAATGTATCTCTGTATGCCAAATGACCAAGTTGCAATTCTATCCTAAATGTATAATTTTCTATAGAAATTGGTGGATTTTTTGAAAAATAACCTCAAAGCTTCCAATCTACAGTATTATATTTCCCACACATCATTAGGTACCAATGTAAAACACCCTAAAAATTATTGCCAGGAGTCCACTGAACAGTTTGATGCCCAATATGTATTGGTTTACCTAAGTATATGGTATATAGGGGCCCCAAAATGTAGACATCCCATTTGAGCTATCAGTTCTGTAATTCCAGATACCGCAAAATCAACACTTTTACATTACATTTTGGGCTAGGCAAAGGTAGAAAAAAGTATGTTTACCCAACAAAACCATATATTTTTGAAAAGAACACATTCCCCTGAATCGAAATTGGGTATGCAAATCATTTACATAATTTTGAGGGGGACAAAGGTAGAAAAAAGTAGGTTCACCCCCAGAAAACCATATATTTTCAGAAAGTACTGTACACATTCCCCCAAATCCAAATTGGGCAAGCATGTCTTTCTACTCCAAAGCACCAAGCTGCAAACTTTTCCTAAATATAGCAATTTTGGTGACATTTCCAAAAACAACCTCAAAATTTCCACCCTGCAGCATCATTTCCACACATACTTTTAGGTATCAAGATAAATCACCCCAAATATGAAAGCTTGGTGTCCTGTGAACAGTTTTATGTCCAGTACGAATAGGTTTACCTAAGCACGTGTCATACAGGGGCCCCAAAATAAAGACCTCAATGTGGTCTGTCATTTCAGGTACTGCAAAATGAAAATATTTACAACATTTTGAGGGGCACAAGTTAGAAAAAAGTAAGTACACCCCAGACCACCATACTGCAAAGCTAAGCTAAAGGCAGTGGTTTTAATGACATTTCTGAAAATAGCCAAAACATATTGCAATTGGCCTAATTTCTTACATACAATTGTAAATATTGATGCCAAGGGTCTACTGAACAGTTTGATGCCCAATTTGCATAGATATACCAAAGCAGCTATTATGTGTGGATCCCAAATAAAAATAATGCATATGAATTTTCACCACTGCTGATGCACCTTCTGTGAACAAAGACCAGTGACTGTGTATTATTTGCTACAAGACCCTCATAACAGCAAAGACCTCCCAAAACCATATATTTTTGTAAAGTACACATTCTGATGAATCCAAAATTGATAAAAATGTCTTTGTACTCCAAATGATCAAAGTGCAAATGATGCAAAAAAAAACGTAAGGAACAACAATGTAGGCATAAAACCGCAATAAAATCCCAAAAATCAAATACGATTAGGCAAATCAATGAAGTAACTGATCTGACAGCGTGCTGGTAAATCAACAGTTTTTAGGGAATAACAAGAGGGAAACTGATATCAAAGGCTATTTTGATACTAAAATCTACAGTTAGTATAGCTATGGGCATACAGGTATATGGTTTGTGTTTGAAAGAGTGGAGATTTGTGTGTGTGTGTGTGTATGTATGCTGGGTTTTTAATTTGGAGGGGTTGAACTTGATGGACTCGGTCTTTTTTCAACCCAATTTAACTATGTAACTATGTAACTATGATAAAATGAAGAACTAAAAAAAAGTTTAAAAAGTTTGTGTTTGTTTATACATGTGTGTACAGCTCTCAAAAGTGTATACATATATGTATATGTGTATTTGACTGCGTAAATATATACAAATGAAGCCACTTTGTTTTTTGTGTGCTTGACACAGAATAACTAAATCCAGATATCCCAGGTATCCCATTTAACACTGAAAATTGTGTCACGGCATCACATCCAATTAAAGAGTTCACTATTGAAAACAATGGTGCTTTGGTATGCTAATGAAAAGGTTAAATGCATTAAATGAGTTAAGATGACTTTGGATATCACAGTTTCTTCAGTTAATCCTAAATTATGACGCATTTAGCACACAAATCCAAGTGGCTTCATCTGTATACTACCTACTGTACTGTGTATGTGCAAATGCATGTAAGTATGTGTAATTACGTGTGTGGGTATGTGTGTAAAAAAAAGGGGGGGGCGCGCTTACCGTGTTTAGAAGAAGAAGGAGTCCTTAGCTTTAAGAGAGGTGGTTTTTACCTGTGAATTTGGGATTCTAACAGAAGAAATGCTAAGAAACCAAATAGTGGAAAAAACAAATTCACCTCACATTAGAGAAAGACTGCTCCTAAAGCAGGATTTAACCATTGAAAAGGCTATTACAGTTGCTAGCTAATTTGAAACAGCAGTGGCAGAGGCTAAAAGTCTCAGTCAGGGAACTACTGGAAATGTACAGACTGTGAATCCAGGACTGGGGCCTAATAATGCACAGTCAAAATACAGTGCTAAGGAAAGGGATTCACTTACACTAAAAAACCGTGCAGCAAATACAAAAAAAAATATTGCTTCAGGTGTGGTTCAGCACAACACAATGCAAATTATGCTGTATGTCCTGCAAAATCTGTACAGTGCCGCAAATTCAAAAAAGTAGGACATTTTGTTAAGATCTGCCGTAGTTGTGTTAAAGATGTTCATGAAGTCACTGCTTCAAATTTTATGGTATTAAGTATGGATAAAGCTGATATATTTATTCTAGACAAATTTATATCCACTGCCAATGTCAGTACTGCTTCTGCTGACAATGGACACTCCATTAACCTGATGCTTGATTCGGGTTCAGCTGTTTCTATACTACCAAAGGATATTTTCTGGAAATCCTCTTGCTGTACCTGCCCTGAGACTGGTCAGTTTCTTAAAGGATTCAATCCCTGTTCTTGGGTGCTTGCCAGTGACTGTACAGTTTGAATCAAATACTGCAAAATATGATTTTTGCATTGTGAATAAGTGTACTGCTATACTTGGAAGGGATCCCTTTGCTGCATTAAACCTACAGTTAGTTAGATGGTCTCATTACTACAGCACCAGTGTTTGCCTCACAACCAGTGTCTAAAATTTCACCACAATGCAACACTTCATTGGGTTGTGCAAAGGATTTTGTACACAAAATTAAGCTGAGAAAAACTGAAAAACCAGTACGCCAGAAATTGAGGTGATTGCCCTACTCTATAAGGGAGTCTGTTTCACAGGAACTAACGAAACTGGTAGAGAAAGGTGTGATTGAAATATCAGAATCCTCCGATTGGGTTCCACCATTTGTGTGTGAACCTAATAAAGCAGTCTTTATGGACAATCATCCTTTGCCACACAAAGAGGAAATATTTTCAGAAGCAATTTTTTTTTCCACCCTGGATCTTCAGAGTGCTCATCATCAAGTGTTACTGCATGAGGAGACCTCACTGCATTTATCACCCATGATGGTTTGTTTTGGTTCAACCATGTACCTTATGGACTGGCTTCAGCGCCGAGTTTTTTTCAAAGACTGATGTCTTCTATACTCCATGACATACCTGGTATACAATGCTACTTGGATGATAAAATTGTCTGTACTTCAACTATGGAACTTCATGACAAGTACCTAGAAAAGGTTCTGAAATGCATTGATTCTGAAGGACTGAAACTGAACTTTTCCAAATGCCACTTCAGACAAACTCAGCTGTCATTTTTGGGTTGTATCATTTCACAAGAGGCATTACTGCCTGACCCTGACCATGTCAACGCTGTTACACAAGCTCCATCTGATTTTCAGACCTTATGACCTTTCTTAGGTCTTACTTCATGGTATTCTAAATTTATTCCCAACTTCAGTTGTGGAGCCACTTAGAGCATTACTACGTGGAACTTCAAGTCTGGTTTGGTCAGAGACTGCTCAACATAGCTTTGAAATAGTGAATCAGTTAACTGTGAACAGACCAGCACTAGCTTTATTTGATCCAGCACAACCCACTATGGTTCCTAAGATGCTTCAGACTGTGGGGTCAGTGCAGTTATCGCACCGATCCATGCCGATCATACAGAGAAAACTGTTGCATTTGCATCCAGAACACTTACAGAGGAGGAGCGTAAGTATTCAACTGTTGAAAAATAAGCTCTAGTATGTGGAGAACCTACCTATGGGGTAGAGAATTTACCTTATGCACGGATCATAGCCCTTCAACTACACTGCTTAAAACATAGGGACTAGGAACAGCTGGAATGCGTATAGATGGTCAGCGAGGCTACTGAGTTTAAACTACAAAACCAGGTTTGAAAAATGTTTCTGCTGTTTGTTTGTCACGTTTACCTTTTCTTGCAGCTCCTGATACACTGGATGAGGACATAGAATTTGTAGCATTGATTCATATATTATCATCTACAGTTAGAGCTGCTGATTTTAAGCAAGCTTGCCTCACATGTCCAATTCAAGCTACAGATAACATCAGCCACAGTAATAACATTTCTGTCTACAGTCTTCAGCAGAGAAGATAATTCAAAGGAGTTAATAGACAACAGACAATAGTTTGTTTCATCTGAGTTTGAAATCTTTCTGAGAGAGAGGAATATTGTGCATAGAAAATCTTCAGTGTATTATCCACAAGCAAATAAATAAATCAAGAAATGAAAGAAGCACTACAGACAGCAAATCTTACTGGTAAATCTTGAAAAGTATTTCAAGCAGACTTCCTACTTAACTGCAGAGCAACATGCCATGCAACAACTCAAGCAACTCCAGCTGAATTATTACATTGCAGACAGATGCACACTAAGTTACACGTTGCAGAGATCAAACTTCCACCAAATACTGTTCCTACAAAATCATCTACTGCTGACATTGTCAAACGTCAACAAGCCAAATGCAAGGCTTATACTGACAGAAAACGTGGTACAAGGGAAGTGCACTTTCCGCCTGGATCTTCAGTAAGAATAAAGAAACCAGGACTAATGAAACAAGGACAATCTAAATTTACTACACCACTAAAAGTGAGACCCCAGTGAGGACCATACACATATGAACTGTCTAATGGATGCATATGGAATGCAAGTTGTCTTGCTCCTGCAAGATATGACTTTGGAGACATTCCATTTGATGAAGGACATTTCCTTACTCCTGATGCCAACTGCAATAGGCCTGAAGAAAGTGAACCTATTGAGCGTACTGAAAGAATTAGAAAACTACCTGCATGGACCAAGGACTATGTATTGTAAAGAATGCATAATATTGCTTTAAGATGCATACAGTTTTATGTTTTCTGTTTAATACATTTACCCAAATGCTGTTTGTGCAATGTGCCTGTAGGTGTTACTGTGCACAAGAGTACATATACTGTACATACACTCTAAAAGGGTTAGCGTTCAAGTTACTGCTGAAGTGTAATGGCTGCATGAACCTGCTAACAAAGCACTGTTAAACTCTGCTCATCCTCGGCTAACAAAATGTAAGACTGAAAGGAAAAAGCTGTTCTTTAAAAATGCCTCAGAAATGGACAGGGCAAATCAACCCAGTAAGTTAATTTTTAAACTTCTGCTTAGTGGACACTTATATCTGAGAATCAAGATAATGCCAGTGTTCCTACTGCATGCTGTCAATAAAGGCAGCATATGTGAACCTAAAAAATAACAGCATTTTAACTACCGAGCACGCTGCATTATGAGTGTTCTACTGTTTCAAGAACTAGTGCAATAGCAACACACACAGGAAGCCATTATGTGTCTATGATCAGTTTTAGTACTGAATGAAACAATCACAAATAACTCCTGCTGATGTTATCTGAAACACAGAAGGAGCACACTTTTATTTGAAACTTTACGCATAGTGCACAGACAGAACAATGAGTGATAGTATCCTTATGAAAATGTACTATTACTTTATACTGAGAACTCCATTTTAAAGCATGTAATTTTGCATAAATCCTTGTCTATAAGAAGAGTCTAGCACCTTGTCTATAAGAAGAGACTAGTACATGTAGGATAGCAAGATGCAGAGTGAAAGAACCCTATTAGAGCATACTTTACCATGTTAAAAGAAAGCCTTGGACTATCAGGACACTGGGAAAAAATGTGGGGGATCCAGACTCTCTCTAGAAAACTGCAGGTACTCTCCCACCACACACAGTCACAGCAAGAGCAAAGGGGCTGTGGCACCAATTATGCCAAGTTGAGGAACTGGGGAAAAGGGACTGATGAATGGGGATCCCTATGGAGGCAGACCTGGTGGGGCCCAGACACCCCAGTCCAAAGCTGAGCGATAGACAAAACTTTCCATGCATTATACTTAAGGCCAGTACCATACAGGCTCAGTTGTCCTTTGTTTTGATGGCTATGTCCAGTTAAAGTTTAAGAGAAGGCCTTACAGCCAATGATAGGTGAATCTGCTCCATTTCACTTTACCCACAAATTTGAGAAACACAAAATACATTTGGTTCAATGGGTGTTTTTTCTCTGCCACTTTTTCAGCACAAACATTGAAGTGAGTGGGCGTTTCTATGGTGTCTTCGTTTTGTGGTTAAAATCTTTTTGCAAATTTTGCAAGACACCTACAGTGTAGTACCATAGAAACCAAATAAAAATAGCATTTTTTGTGTAACTTGCACCAACCTTTGTGCCACATGCTGTATATTTGATATTTACTTATGAGATTATGAGTGCCAGATG
The DNA here is from genome assembly GCA_024363595.1 of Xenopus borealis. Taxonomy (NCBI): domain Eukaryota; kingdom Metazoa; phylum Chordata; class Amphibia; order Anura; family Pipidae; genus Xenopus; species Xenopus borealis. The sequence goes on along the minus strand of CM044444.1, from coordinate 34,159,284 downwards.
GACATGAAATGCGTAAGGCTGTTTTTGCATGTTACTTTAATAAAACATTATGTATTCATACTTCTGGCCTGTGTGCTGGAGTTTCGTTAAGTGCCAGCCCTTGTGCTACTATAGTCTTCTGTTTCCTTGGCTGATGGTTTGAAACTTGACATCAAAACCCAAGGTTTACCCCAGAAAGATTCTACTTATATAAGCAACATGGGGTCTCCTCTGTTTCTTTGTGCACAGAATTAAGAGATGATTGATACAGCGATTCAGAAACAGAGCACATTGCAAAAACAAGACTCCTGCTTAATAGAAAAAAATATTTATATGCAGACCATGGTATGTCCATTCAACTATTTTTCTATTTTGTCACTGGTTTAAGCATTTTTTTACAGGTTTTACCAGGAAGAAAAAATAAATTGTACAGGTATGGTATCTGTTATCCGGAAAGTGTTTTTCAGAAAGCTTTGAATTACAGAAAATAATTCACATTTTAAAAAATGTTTTCCTTTTCCTCTGTAGTGATAACAGTACCATATACATGGTTCCAACTAAGATATAATTGCTCCTTATTGGAAGCAAAACCAAATTATTGGGTTTGTTTAATGTTTACATTATTTTCTAGTAGACTTAAGGTATCAAGATTCAACAGAAAGATCTGTTATCTGGAAAAACTCAGGTCCCAAGCATTGCTTTATAACAAATTCCATACCTGTACTTTGAAGCTGGCCCAATATTATGTTTAATAGAAAGATAAAGGAGAAAAGAGAGGTTACAAATAAAAAACTGCTGGCTATTCTGATCATTAGTATTAATAGGAGAGGTACTATAAGTGTGTGGACCTGTGTCTATCCTGTTCTGATCTAACAATTAGGTGCTGCCAGCCCAGACACATACCTAAATCTTTCAGAAATTTACATTACTAATTACAAGTTTAAAAGGTTGAGCTACACTCAATTTGTGTTTGGCTTCAGATGTTTCTCTCCAATAGTATAAATAATTTAGTGCTGCATTTTCTTGTTATGCGTAGGAAGGTTTAAGAAGATTGTCAGTGAAGTATGTTTTCATTTCACATTAGGCTATTTTTATATTATAGTCAAACCTAAGTTCAGTGCATGAATATAAGAAATACAGTCAACTGAGGATAACTAACTTTTTACTTAAACTATATTTATATTCTGCACTGGAATTAGAGAGTTTCAGTCAGCTTCTTTCTTAGTTGTTGGTGTTGGAGGGGATATAGGGTTGAATGATCATTGGCCCATCTACCATTGAGGTTTTCCCTTGGTTTGATTGGATGGGTGGGAGTAATTATAAAATTTACACATGTAATGCATTGTAAATTATCTCTGAATTTATAGAAATAAAAATAAAACTGCACAAGCATATTAATCAAGGTTATTAGCAACTAATAACATCCCTGTAAAAGTTGATTTAACATAATGAAATGTAACCAGCTAAGCATGTTAGAACAAAATATAGCATTAGAGCACTGAAAGACCAGTATATAAGAACAGCATGACCGTATTCACTTTTTAGCTGAGCTAAATCCATTATCTGTAAGAAGTGCACCACAATTTATATCATTTTTTTTTTTAACAATTCGTTTTTATTATCTGTAAATGTGTACGTTATTACATTGTTTATGAATTGTACAGTTTCTTGTGGTACAACTTAATTGTAATTAACATATCTACTTCAGTTAACATAAAATTAATATAAATAATAAAAAGAAAAATTAAGAACTTTGCAGTGTATTTAGTCGTGTTTTCCATATGTGTACCTTTTCTTGCCTCTATTGAACCATCTTAACATTGGTTTCCTATGAGCAAATGCCGTTTATGTCCTTCTGTATGAGGCGAAGACCTATTGATAGTTAAATTTTAAGGGGGATCATCATCCACCCATGGTGCCCATGTTTTGTCAAATTTTTGCGGGCAGCCTCTTCTCATGTATGTGAGCTTATAAAGAGGGATGGCTTTATCGATCAATGCTTCCCAAGTCACCAGTTTGGGACCGGTGGCAGATTTCCAGTGAATTGCTATAGTTTTTTTCCCATACATACACAACAGTATAATCAGTGTTCTTTGAGCCCATTTAGGTGCAAGGTCCTCTACCTGATTAAGCAAGATTACTAGGGGGTCCAGTGGAATGAATAGACCTGTCCTATCTTGTATACTTTTTGCTACATTCTCCCAAAAGCGTTGTGCTGTAGGGCAGTTCCACACTAGATGAAAGAAATCTGCTGGTGAGTGTTGGCATCTCGGACATTCTTGCACATTCACTGGATGTATTTTAGTTGGGTTAGCCTATCCCTACTACAAATAATTCCGTCAAAGGTGGCCTCTAAGACATCTTCCTATTTTTCAGGGGAAAGATGTGTGATGTCTCTTTGCCATTTGTTGTACAGTTTGGGTAGTTGGGTACTACCCGCTAGCATTAATTTATTATAAAACGTTGAGAGGGGCTTCTTAAATTCCTTATTCCGTCCTAAAAGTTCAGTTGCTCCTGGAGATATATCAATAGCTTGTGTTTCGAATTGGGTCCTTACTGCATGTCAAAACTTTAGATATCTAAAGAACATGTTATTGGGGAGAGACAAGGTTTGTTTGAGTTCTGGAAAAGTTAAAAGGATGCCTTCTGGCATTATATCTGAGATATATTTGATATCGTAGCAAGCCCATAATTGAGGATCTGGAATAGTCTTAAGCTGTTGGAGCCTGGGGTTATACCATAGGGGAGTGTATTTTGAGCAGTGTAACCGGGGTTTAGGAAATTGTTTACATGCCATTTTCCAAGCCCCCACTATGGCTCTCATTTGTGGGGTAACCCTCTCTACATGTGCCATTCCTCTGTACAAAAGGTTTCTTAAGCCCCTCCTGTGATCCCACAATTTGCGCCTCCAGTATAGTTGCTACATCGGTAGGTGAGGGTGACATCTCCATGCCACTACCATCTGCGCTGCTAGGTAGTACATATAGGGACTTGGTGCTGCCAGCCCCCCTCTGGAGGTTGGCAGCTGCAAAGTTTGCAGTGCAATCCTGGGCTGCTCTCCATTCCAGAATAAGGTTAGCATAAGCCCTTTAATCTTATTGAAGACATGTTAATTTCAGGAGAACTACCATTTTAAATAAGTTAATTCTTCCTGCTAAGGTAAGAGGAAGATGTTTCCAGTTTTCGATTCTAGTACTTAGGTATTCTAAGATGGGGTTAAGATTCAACTCTGTAAATTTCGTCAAGTCCAAGTGGATCAAGATTCCCAGATATTTAAGCCTATCCACCCATGGGAAGGGGATCTATTGGGAAGATCACAGATTTTGTCCAGTTTATTTTGAGACCCGAAAAGGTTGTATGGTTATTAATAATGTCTAGTGCATTTGTTAAAGATTGGTGTGGGTCTGCTAGGTATAGCAGGGTGTCGTCTGCATATAGGGAGATCAGTTCTGTCCTATTGCCCAGCTGTAATCCTTTAACTCTCTACGAGGTTTTTAGGCGGCATGCCAATGGTTCCATCGCTAGAGCGAACAGCAGGGGCCATAGTGGGCATCCCTGTCTGGTCCCTCTACCTATTGAGAAGAAGACAGATAGTTTAGAGTTAGTGCGGACCTTTGCAACTGGAAGATTGTATAACGCCTGGACCCAGGATAGAAATGTTTGTTTAATGCCCATTTTCCTCAGAGTAGCCCATAAGTATTTCCACTCTACCGAGTCGAAAGCTTTTTTATTGTCAAGTGAGACCACTATTCTGCTACCATGATTGTCATGTATGACAGAAAGGTTTGTGAAAAGCCACCTGAGATTAGTGTCAGTTGATCTACCAGGCATAAAGCCAGTTTGGTCTGGGGATATCACTTCTTCTAGGTGTTGGGATATTCTCATAGCCAGCACTTTCGCTAAAATCTTTGCATCTACATTGATGAGGGATATAGGTCTATATGAGGCACATTTTAGCGGGTCTTTCCCCTGTTTGGGTATGAGGACTATTAAAGTTTCTCTCATGGACTTTGGAAGGGGATCCCCTTTAGTTATTCCATTATATAACTTAACTAGAGTGGGCACTAGGCTTTTAGTGATTTCTACTTGTGCTAAATTAAGAGCCTCTTGACATTTTTGCCATGTTCTCTTTCTCTTCTTTGTAGGCTCAGATACATATCTAGCATCTGCCTCTATCATCTTATCCTTTTTTTGGGAGATATCTGCTGCTGCACTCCTGTCATGCGCTTTAATATAACTTATGAACTCTCCTCTAATATATGCTTTAAGTGAATCCCAGGAACTGCCCGCAGACACCCCTTCTAGATGAATAGCCAAGAATGTGTCTATACAGTTATGAATATGTTCACCCAAATCCTGATGATTTGCCCAGTATGGGCTAAGCCTCCATACTCTGTCGGGTGGGGTATTTGATGTCTCCATAGTGACTAACATTGGGGAGTGGTCTGATATGCCTCTAGTTAGTATTTCAACCTTTTGTACCATTTTAGTCGTCTCCCCACATCCTAGAGCCAAGTCTATCCTGGACAGGGCATTATGCCCAGCTGAATAACAAGTGTATTGTTTAACCCCGGGATTGTGCTCCCTCCATAAATCATGTAACTTAAAAGTTGAGAGCCATCTAGCAAAGGCAGGGGTGTTCGTTTTTAACACTTTATGTTTATCTAGTTCTGCATCTGTAATAGCATTAAAGTCCCCCATCAATAGAATAGGTGCCAGTGGGAGTGTTAGAATCTTATCCATGATTGTATACAGTGGCTCCTCTCGAAATGGAGGGGGGTTATATACATTCACTAATGTGACTTTTGCTCCATTTATTGTTCCATGTAAGATAATGAATTTCCCACCTCCGTCTGAAATAACCTTATGAGCAGTGAAGGAACACGTTTTACATATTAAAATTGATACCCCTCTAGAGTAACTCATATGCATTGAGTGATACATGGAACCTATCCAGGACTTCTTAAGGGAGAGAATTTTGCTGCCACACAGATGAGTTTCTTGCAACATAATTATTTGTGGTTTAACTTTCCTTATGAAATCAAAAACCAGTCTCCTTTTGATAGCATTCCCCATTCCCCTCACATTCCAAGATATAACTTTAACCGTAGTCATCATCCTGTTTATAAAATATGTAACACACATCAAATATTACTGCATTTGTTCTCAGCATTAGGTAGCACAAAAGTAACTTATACACTGCCATACAAACAACATAACAACCTGTACCATTCCCTCCCCACCCACTCCTTTGAACTGTCAATCATGAGTGAGTTTACTCCCTTAACCATAACTTTAAACCTGTTAGCACAGCCGTTAAACTTAAGTCTCCTCTTCCGGGGGGGGGGGGGGGGACATTATTATGATATGAGCACCCTCATACAGGATTAGAATTATCCCGTTGGTTGCATTAGTTTCATTGTTATAAAACATCACCCGAAAGAATGACCTTCATTATATGTATGGAACCAGTGAGATGTAGGTTGTATGATATTAAGTAGTTACCTATCCAGGTAGAGGGAGTCCGCGTTTATCTCCTATCGGGGTGTTGACGTGGTTTCATTTCCAACCAGGAGTGTAGCTCTTCCGGTGAAGAAAAAAAATATGCTTTCCCGTTATCTGTAATCCTCAGACGAGCCGTATACATCATAGCATATGGTTTATTCCGTTGCCGAAGCTGTACTTTAGCCTCCATAAATTTTGCTCACATCTTTCGCACTTCCATCAAGAAATCAGGGTAAATGGACACCTTCTGATTTTCAAAAATAATTTCTCCCTTTCTCCTAGCTTCTGCCAGGGTTGCATCTCTGTCCTTGTAGTTAAGGAGTCAGGCAATTAGAGGTCTGGGTGGTGCTCCCGGTGGGGGCTGTCTGCCAGGGATCCGGTGGGCTCTCTCCACTGTAAATGCTTGAGAGAAAGGTGCCTGGGTAAAGGTGGTGGTGAGCCATTGTTCAATTAATTTCTCCGGTGTAGAGCCTTCGGCCCGTTCCGGTATACCCAATATGTGGATATTGTTATGCCTGAGGCGATTCTCCAAGCCATCTGCTTTAGCCTCTAGTGCCCTAATTTATTTCTCCGTGGTGGTTAAACGGCCTGGTAAGGTGTTAATATTATCCTCCAGCTCCCCTATTCTCCTCTCTGTCTCACTCGTCTTCTCTTTTATTTTCTGAACATCCTGCTTAAGTATTCCAAAATCAGTTTTAAGCTCATCTATTTTATTGATGAGAGTTGCATGATTAGTAGTGATGGCATTAAGTACCTCAGTTAGAGTTGGTTCTAGAGGTGTGGTTGATTGTGCAGTTATGATGGAGTCTTCCCCAGCCCCTTCGCCTTCTTGCTGATTTGAGGGGGTTATGGGTGGTGGTGTGCTACTTCTGGAGGAGCGCTGAGACAGAGGGGTGCGCAGGAACTGCTCCAATCTCCCAGCCGCAGAGTCTCCTACCCGTCGGGTCGAGGCTGCAGCAGCGCGCCCTTTGGGTTCGTCGCCATCTTGGGACATTGCGTCGGCCCTGGTGTCTGTTTTGTTTGCGGTCGGTTTATTCCGGTCCATCCGATTCAAACTGCCAGCGGGTGGCGGGGGAGCTGGTCGGGTGTCCTCCGGTCAATGTCTAATGAGCCGGTATGCGGAGCTGCTGCAGGTAAAGGCAGGATTTTAGTCCCCCCAGACGGAGCTCTCTAGGCACGCGTCCTACCCGGTTCTCATCCAGGCCACGCCCCCACAATTTATATAATTTTTACTTTCAATATGTCATTTGAATGTCCTCAAAGTCCCACTGAAAATGTTCATGCTCCTTTGTGCCCACCTAGCTAAAAAGAAGCCAAGATTTTTTTCCTATACAATTACAAAGAGCATTGAATAAATTACTTACTTCCTCCTTATGGTATTTTAGAGAGAGATTTTCTATCACTTTTTTGTTACCTGAAAGTTATTTGTTGCACTCATGCATAATGGGATGTTGATTCATTAAATGTGTACAAGAATTGTAATATAATTGGTGAAGTGAATATTTTCATATTTGTTCCTTTCCATTGTTTCATTAAAATTGTCTTTGGCAGTGATGGGCGAATCTAGGAAGATTCACTTTGCCGAAAAATTTGCGAATTTCTGGCTGCTGGCGAATAAATTCGCCCATCCCTAGTCTTTGGCTTTGCATAGGAGCTACCACCATTTCAGCTTTGCAAAGTCAGTAAAGTTTCATAGGTTATTTGAAGCTTTTTTTATTTCTACTGTTAAAAAATATTAGGTAGCTTTGTATGTTGATTGCCTGAGGGTTTAAGTAAATAAGACATGAACCTGCCATGTTATATAAAGTAATACATGGATAAGCAGATAGCAGATAATTTTATTTTTCAGTATGCTAAGATTGAACTTTGGTTTGGGAAAGCTGGTGAGCACTGATTCAAGCAAATGGTCAAGGAGGACTAACTACCCACCAAAAAGGCCTGAGATAATGCTGCAGCATTATAGAGTTGCTTCTATGTGAGAGTGAATTCTGTAAAATGAAAATAAATAACTGCAGTTTACTAAATCTGGAAGAACATTCTCAAGCTATGCTCTCCTCAACACACAGCATGTAAGAATTCACAGACAGGAGCCAACTTTCTGAATAATTTAAAGGGTGTTTAATAACAAAAATGTTCACAGATCTTTGCAGAAAAATAAATGGCAGCAAAAACACAAGTCCAGGTTTAGGCTGAGATTCTAGGGCAGGCAGAAGACAAACATATGAGGAGAGACAGGCCAAAAGTCGGGACGGCAGATTTCATACAAGGTCAAAAAACAGGCTGAGGTCAATACCGGGAGGAAAAAAATCAGGAGTAACAGGGAGCAGATAATAAACAGAGCAGAGACAAACAAGGCAAGAACAAGACAAGATTTACCAGATTCAAGATTTTAGGAACAAGAGAAGAAACCAAAACAGAATCAGGAACAAGATCAGGATATCAAAGTCACGAAGCTTGGAGTTAGCAGTAGTCCAGCATCGGGTCTTGGGGAATCAGGCTTAAATAGCTCTCAAATGAGAATCGCCCTCAGCTGGATAGAGGGTGCGCACAAAGGAAGGCTGACCTGGAGGTAGCACAGCAACAAGCATCTTATCAGAGCCAGGCCACCAGCATACCGCCTGTGGCTCAAGCAGGAGGAGCTGTGCCTGTAACACCAGGTCCCTGGTTCGAAACCAGGAAGTTCCTCACATAGCAAGCATTATAGCATACCGATAATTAGGTATGCAGGTACATCATTCACTGTTGGCCATACTCCAAACACTGCTTCTTGCACACAGTTTTAAAAGCTGTAAACAAAGCCCACAGTTAAAAAAAACTAGTAAGCCATCAATATGATTATGAAGATTCTCATTCATCCAGGTCATGATATATCTAACAAAAGTAACTCAAAACAACTGGACTTGCTAAGAAATTTTGATGAAGAAATTCACAGAGGTTCAGAATTCAGAATCAACACCTCTGTGAATTTCAGATGTCACCTCTCTGAAGAGATACAATGTGCCGTTGTGCTTGGATTGCTGGAAGAGTCTATGGGGCAAATTCATTAAGCGGCGAATTTTCACAAGCGATACGCAAATTCACTAAAGTGCGAAGTTACGCTCGGGTCGGCGAACGGTAACGTAGTGTCGCTAGTGTTACTTCGCCAGGCAAAGCGCATTTACGCTAGTGATGCCTAATTTGCATACACCGCTAATTTCAAAGTGTAATAGAAGTATATGTTCCAGCCACTACATTACACTACACAAGCCCAGGAAACCTTTAATAAATAAAATAAAGTTGTCCTATTGCCCTAAGCATGTACCCACTGTATGGTTGAGTTGCCATATGTTAGGAAATGTAGGGGGGGGGGAAGGACTATCATCCTACAAAAGGTAAAACACGCCAGTGTATTTTTGGGACATAAAAAATTTCCATTTTTTTTTTTCAAACTTCTGATCTATTGTATTGAACTTCGCCAGGTCTGACCTGGCGAAGTAACATCTAGCGTAAGTGGTAACGTTCAGTAAAATGGTCATCTTAGTGAATTACGATCCTTCGTCAGTGCGCAACTTTGCCTGGTGTTAGGGTGCAAAGTTGCACTAGTCTACTCTACTTCGCTAGAGAAAATTCGCCAGAGTCGGTGTTAGTGAATTTGCAAAGTTACAAATTGACGTCACGCTGGCGAAATAGCGCTAACGTTAGATGCTTCGCACTTTAGTGAATTTGCCCCTATATGCCTAGAACTCCCCAATTCCAGGAAGTTGAACTGAAGAAGCTCCTCGGATGAACAGTGAAATTAAAATTACACAGCAAGCCCAGTTGCTTTGTTTTACTTGTGTTAGATAGTAAACCATCAACTTAATTTCGAATAGAGGGTTAACTTTCCCCACTGCAGGGAGTCCCCTTGAGTCGACAACCAGGTGGTTAGCTATTGGTTATCCATGTTGGCCCTGTGGAGTAATAGTAAGCAATGTCTTATGTTTTAGTCGCCGAGGATGAGCAGAATATAACAGGGCTTTATTAGCAGGTTCATGCAGCCATTACTTCAACTCTCACACTTTTAAGCTTTAAAGAAAGTACTGTGTATATTATTACTGTAGCTGATATTATATGAGAAACAAATGCAATTTCTGACCATTTCTGTAATAGTCTATCAAGGTTATAGCAAATCTGCAGTCCATAGGAGCATCTGCAAAAGGACCCACAATATCAATAGCAAATTTTTCCTATGCTTAATCAGGAACTGGTACTGGCTGAATGTGTGATAGCTGTTTTGTCATTATTCTGACAAGTAACACAAGCATGAATGGCAGTTACCACATCGGCATCCATTGCTGGCCACCAGTATAGTTCTCGTAGTCTTTGTTTTCTACCTACAATTCCTTAATGACTTTCATGTGCAAGTTGTATGAGCTTTTCTCTCAAGGTCCCTGGTATTAGTGAGTGGTGAGGTCCATGGACAACATAGCCGTCATGGGTGATAAATGCAGTGAGGCCTCTGCTTTTGTCATGCAGTAATATTTCATGATATACACTGAAGATCCAGGGTGAAAAAGAATTTTGCTCCTCGGAGTTCTGAAAATATTTCCTCTATGTGTGGCAAAGCATGATTTATTATGTTCACAGAGATCAACACACAATCGAATACCTCGAGTTTTCTTCATTGTTACAACAATTGGGGAAACTCATTTGGAGGATTCTGATTTTTCAATCACAGCTTGCTCTACCAGTTTCTTTAGCTCAATTTCTGGCTTACTGGTTTTTACAACTGGTCTCAGTTTAACTTTGTATACAAAGTTCTTTGCATAACCCAATGAAGTGTTGCTTTGTGGTGAAATTTTAGACACTTGCTGTGTGGCAGGCACTGGTGCTGTAGTAATGAGACCATCAACTAATTGTAACATAGTAACATAGTAAGTTGGGCTGAAAAAAGACACACATCCATCAAGTTCAACCTTCTAACTTTTTTTTTAACCTGCCTAACTGCTAGTTGATCCAGAGGAAGTAAAAAAAAAACATATGAAGCCTCTTCAATTTGCCTCAGAGTGGGAAAAAATGTCTTCCTGACTCCAAAATGGCAAATGAACTAGTCCCTGGATCAACTTGTACTATGAGCTATCTTCCATAAGCCTGTATTCCCTCACTTGCTAAAAAGCCATCCAACCCCTTCATAAAGGACAAGGAAAGTGTAAAATAGAATAAAACTAGAAATGCTGTATTTTGTATACTAAACATAAACATGAACTTTTCAAAGTTGGCCACAGGGGGCTGTCATCTTGTAACTTTGTTATACATCTTTGTCTGACACTGGCACTGCACATGCTTAGTATTGTCTGTGCTGCTTAGGGATCGTCATAAACGATCAAAACACAAAGCTGTTTTAGTACTGCACGACTGTGTCGGCAGCTTATCGGCCCGTGTGGGGGCCCTCCGACGGGCTTTCCCGATCGATATCTGGCCGAAAGTCGGGCAGATGTCGATCGGGCAGGATTAAAAATCCCGTCGGATCGCGGCCGCATCTGTTCGTTGGACCGCCGGTACTGATCCGAATGTTGGGCCCTAGGGCCCACGATCGGATCAGCCCGATATCGCCCACCTCCAAACGAGCGGATCTCTACGTGTATGGCCACCTTAAGGCAGGGGCTCCCCCTGCTGTTCATAAGTATGATTGTTCCCCTGCCAGAAGTTAGTGACCGTCTGACAATTCCTATCCACAGCACTAAATGAAGGGAGAATGTCACTGCATACAGGTTTCTTATAAAAACGGTACACATTTTTAAATTAAAGTATATTGGAGATTTCTTTTTCACTAAAGAAAGTAAAAATGGGATTTTATTTCTTTGCATTTCCTTGCCCTTTAAAGCTATCTTTTGTATCTGCCTGTACAACCGATTTAGGGAGAGAATTCCATCTTCACAGCTCTCACTGTAAAAAACCCTTTCCGAATATTTAGGCGGAACTTCTTTTCTTCTAATCGGAATGGGTGACCTTGTGTCAGCTTGAAAGACCTACTGGTGAATAAAGCATTAGAGAGATTATTATATAATCCCTTTATATAGTTATACATAGTTATCATATCACCCCTTAAGTGAATCTTCTCTAGCATGAACATCCCCAATTTAGCCAGTCTTTTCTCATAGCTAAGATTTTCCATACCTTTTACCAGCTTAGTTGCCCTTCTCTGTACCCTCTCTAATACAATAATGTCATGTTTGAGTGATGGAGACCAAAACTGAATGGCATATTCTAGATGTGGCCTTCAAGTGCTCTATAAAGTGGAAGAATGACCCCCTCCTCCCGTGACTCTATGCCCCTTTTAATACAGCTCAAGACCTTATTTGCCCTTGATGCTGCTGACTGGCATTGCTTGCTACAGCCAAGTTTATCATCTACAAGGACTACAAGGCCCTTTTCCATAATGGATTTGTCTAGTGCAGTCCCATTAAGGGTATAAGTTGCTTGAATATTTTTACATCCCAGGTGCATGACTTTACATTTATCAACATTGAATCTCATTTGCCACTTAGTTGCCCAGATTGCTAGTTTGTCAAGATCCTGTTGCAAGGATGCCACATCCTAGATTGAATTAATTGGGCTGGATAGTTTTGTGTCATCTGCAAACACTGATACATTACTTACAACACCCTCCCTTAAGTTAAATAAAAGTGGACCCAATACCGAGCCCTGAGGGACCCCACTAAGAACCTTACTCCAAGTAGAGAATGTACCATTAACAACCACCCTCTGTACCCAATCCTGTAGCCAGTTTCCTATCCATGTGCAAACAACTTAATTAAGACCAACAGACCTTAGTTTAGAAAGCAGTCGTTTGTAGGGTACGGTATCAAAGCTTAGCAAAATCCAAATAGATCACATCTACTGCCCCCCCCCCGCTGTCTAGCATCTTACTTACAGTACCTCATCATAAAAAGCAATCAAATTTGTCTGACATGACCTATCCTTCATGAAGCCATTACTGCTCATAATGCCATTCATTAGGACATTTTGAATGTGATCCCTTAAAAAGCCTTCAAACAATTTGCCCACCACATATGTCAAAATTACTGGCCTATAATTGCCAGGCTGAGATCGTAATCCCTTTTTAAATATTGGAATGACATCAGCTTTCCTCCAATCCATAGGGACTATACAAGATGAAAACGAATCTAAGAAAATTAGAAATAGGGGCTGGTCTAAAACTGAACTAAGCTCTCTTAGAACCTGTGGGTGTATGCCATTAGGCTCTGGAGCCTTGTTTACATTAATTTTTATTAAAGCTTTATGAGTCAGCCACTGACTAGATTGAGCTGAGCCACTAGCGCAGCTATGATGTGAGCCTGGGAACTCAGACTCCTCCATAGTATATACTATTGTATACTCGAGGCACTAAAATTAGCTTTTCAAAAATTTGTGGTTTTTGTTGCCCCAGTATATATTTGATTTTTGCACCAGACATTAAATGATATAACATTATGGTCACTATTACTCAGGGGTTCAATGACTTGCACATTTGCAATAAGTTCTGGGTCATTTGAGATCACTAGATCCAGAATAGCATTTTTTCTGGTTGGCTCCTCAATAACCTGTGCCATAAAATTGTCATGCAACAGGAGCTTAGCCTCCTCCTCTTCACTTACAGTAGGGGGTCTATAGCATACCCTTATAATTAATTTGTGGGGCTCTTTACAATTGGTGAAGAATTCCACCCATATGACTTCTGTCCCCCCTCCTTTATATAAGCTTTTAAATCCTGCCTAACAAACAGACATACCCCTCCTCCTTTTCTATTGCCTTTATTTTCTATTGTCCCTCCGAAACAAAGTATAACCGCTGATATTAACTGATCAGCCATGCGACTCATTCGGCCATGTTTTGGCCGCACCAATCACATCATATTTTCCCACCAGCACCTCCAGATCTCCCATTTTACCAGTCAGACTCCTTGCCTTGGCAAACATACATTTAATACTGGTACCATGTTGAAAATATGACAGTACCCCCAACCAAATCTCCTCCCCCATTTTCCCTTCCTTTGCCCACTACCTCATCTAACCTGTCTTCCCCTGAACCTTTTTACTGAACCCCCCCACACCTAGTTTAAAATCTCCTCCATCCGTCTAGCCATCTTCTCCCCAAAACCGTTGCACCATCATCATTGAGTTGCAGACCATCCCTTGCAAAGAGCCTGTAGCCAACTGAGAAATCAGCCCAGTTCTCTAAAAACCCAAAACCCTCCTCCCTACACTAATCTCTCAGCCACACATTAATCTCCCTAAGCTCCCACTGTCTTCTTAGCATTGCTCATGGTACAGGTAACATCTCTGAGAAAATTACCTTGGAAGTGCTTACCCTCAACTTTACACCTAGTTTTTTAAAATTGTTCGTGAGGACTTTGTCATTGGTACCTATGTGTACCAAGACCGCTGGGTCTTCCCCAGCCCCTCCCAATAATCTGTCCAGTCGCTCCTCCACATGCCACACCCTAGCAACAGGCAAGCAGCAGACTGTTTGGCATGTAGGGGCCTTACAGCAGATTACTCTATCCACCTTTCTATTATTATTATTATTATTATTATTATTATTAACATGTATTTCCATAGCGCCAACTTGTTTCGTAGTGCTGTAAAGTGAATGCGATTATACAACTAAATCACATCTATTAAGAAGACCCACCATCTTTCACATGTAAATACTGCATGGAACTGTTGCTCCAACATCACATACATGTGACAAGACACACACTGAGTAATACCAACAAACCCACTTGCACTCATATTTACACTGGGTACTTACAGTCTCCCAATTGCAATTCCTCACAAATGCCTTTTTAGTTTTCAACGCCTTAAGGTTTTTAATGCTGCTTAACACTTAATTCACATGGAACACTTAGGGGCCGATTTACTAAATTCACATGCATTCATGTGAATAAAATCGAATTCGATGGAATATTTGATCGTAGGATCTAGTCGATTGGTTGAATATGCAAATTAGGCATATTCAATCATCGAATAGTGAATGATCGAATGATCGAATGATCGAATAGATTTGAATGATCGAATATTCGATCGTTCGATTATTCGATCAGCGAAGGATTTAAAATTTTAATATTAGTCGATTGCCTAGTTCGCCAGATTGGACCTACCATAGGCTTCTGAGGCTAAGTCCTGATCGAATAGGATTCGTAGGATCGAAGTATTCGATCGTTCGAATCGTACGAATTATGTGAATGGTCGAATGATTTATTCGACTGATCGAATATTGAATAAAAGGTAGCCTAAAACTACGACGGTCGAATGCTAATTGAATATCGAATTTGGTCGAGGTAATTATGGGGAATAATAGTAAATTTATGCCTTAGATCGCATGCAACACTCACTTAGCAACTCCCACACTCGCTTATGAGTCTCAGAGATAAAGGTTCAAACTACTGAACACAGAACCTGTTCAGAATTTACCTGATTAAAACAACAAGCAGTAAAGCAACCCCTTATTAACTTTTTTTTTTAAAAATTTCCCCTATTTCAGGATTTAACACAAAAAGAAAATAAATGCACTAAATGGATCTACAGTTTACAACAAACTTTGCAAGGGTTAAATCCTGCTGTAGGAGCAGTCTCTCTCTAATGCCAGATGAGTTTTTTGCCACTATTTGGTCTCTTAGTATTTCAGCTGTTAGATTCCCAAACTCACAGGTAACAAACAACTCTCTCAAAGCTGCTACAAATTGTTCTGTGAATTCACCATTATGCTGTCCAGGTTGGCGGAATTTCTTTCTTTCGGCAACCACATTTACTCTTGGCATGAAAAAGTTCTTTATAGCAGTAAGAGCAGTTTCATAAGTCTCATCAGGTAATGGTAATGTATAGAATATCTGCTGTCCCTCTGCTCCCAGGCATTGAATAAGTAAAGCATGCTATCTAGCAGCAGACATCTCCCCTTGGTCAGCAGCAATAATGTAGTTTTCAAACATACGGATCCAAGCAGTAAAAGATATGGTAGGCTCACCAGGGTTTGGGAGAAAAGCTTAGAAGAGACATCTTGTCACCAATTTGTTATGGTTTGGTAGCCGAGGATAAGCAGAGTATAACAGTGCTTTATTAGCAGGTTCATGCAGCAATTACACTTTTTACTCATGCTTTTAAGCTGTAAAGAAAGTACTCTGTGTGCACAGTATAACTCTATGCACAGTGATACCTACAGGCCATTTGTATAAGCACCACACATTGGTATACAAGGGAAGGAGTAGGCATGTTCCATCTCTTTGGGTTCCAATATGTTGGGGGGGTTGCGGCGGGAAGCCTAAGGCAGAAGGGACCCACTTGAGAGTAGCTCCTACTATAAAAAAGTATCTGTTGTGTGTTTTACTGATGTGGGGCTAGTTTTTACCTAGGTAAACTAACACCTATCAGACTAGGCACTCAAGTGGTTAGTTAGGGTCCAATGTTGGTTTCCTAAAAGTCAGCAAAGAGTTTTGGTACTCTAAGGGCTGAACACCCCATCTGATTAATAAAAGTTATTTCTGTTTACCAAATTAAGTGTATTTTTTCCTAAATACTCTTTTCAGCAATAATGTTAATTCCTATATAGGAACCAATGACACCTCTTGTGAGAGCAACATAAAACATTTCATAAACTATATTTACAACAACTTTTTACCAAGTATAAATATTTGGTGTGCACTATGAAGCTATGGTCCTTTAGTACTGTAGGTTACAACAAGGTGACCAAAATGTTTCCATTTTTAAATGCATTATTGTGATTAATATTCATTAATTAATAATCTATTCAACAGTAGATAAAACAGTAATTGCCAAATAAATGGGTGATAAGCCCCCTTTAATTTTGTTCACAATGTCCTCAAAGGTCCTTCCATCATTGTCCAGCCTAGAGACAAGTCCTGGAAGCACAAGGACTTCAAGGAATTTTGTCATGATTTTTGTAGTATGATATTGTTAATTTCTAAAGTACCCTGTTTACATTACAAATAATTCACTCAACCATATAAATATTATTTCTGAACCAAAAAGTGTATTTTTAGCTGTAATATTGGTGCATAGACAAACATCTCAGATAGTTCTTTCAAAATGAGCCACATCTGCATAATGGAACTGCTTTCTCCTAACTGGAGGAGTCGCAGTGGAATTGGATTCTTACTATTGAGTTCTGTATTCATATCTACCAGGTAGCAGTTATCTTGTGTCAGGGAGCTGTGTTTTTGTTACCTTCCCATTGTGTGGTTGCTAGGGAGGGGAGGAAGGGGTGATATCACCCGACCTTGAAGTGCAGCAGTAAAGAATGACTGAAGGATATCAGAGCACAAGTCACATGAGGTCATCTAGGATACATGTCAAGCCCCATGTTAGATTTCAAAATTAAATATAAAATGTGTTCCCGAGCAGAATTCTGCTGGAACAGCACCATTAACTGATGCCTTTTTTAAAAGATAAATGTTATCCAACAGCAGAATTCCTATAAGTTAGCTTGTCACACACAAGCTGGTTCAGTATGGCAGTCAACAGCTACTGCTGTAGCTCCCTAAGAATTTCTCTATGGGGTTCAATAGTACAAAGACCTGCCAGCTAAGATAACCATTGCATGATTTTAGCACATTACAATCCAAGTCCATTTTTTGAAAGCAGATTATAGTCTGAAAGCTTGCAAGAAACTGTGCTGTCAAACATTTGTGTGAAATAATGCATATACAGTAGTGCATATGAACTTGTGAATTGCTTACAAAAGTTGCTTTATTTACCTGGAATTGCAGGTAAAACACAGCATTAAAATATTTGTCTCCTTTTTTTTTCTTTGTTCAAATATTTTAAGTGAAGAGATTCTTCTTTTTTAGTCTTATGCATGACACTCATTTCCCTTATCTGAATGTTTTTTTTTTTTTTCAAAATTATAGATTGTGATGATTTTAACAAGGCAAAAAAGCACTATTTTAATCAATACTGCTAAACAAATAAATCTGAACACAAGAGCAGAATATTATAAGCAAAGGATTACTTTTTGTGTTGTTTTATTTAAAAAACAGATCTTGTGCCAAGAGGCAGACTGCAGGTACAACACATAATTCAGTAGTCCCAGCAGTTAAGAGACCAGCAAAGCTGATGTACTCTACAGACATGCTGGGCAGATTAAAGCACTGAAGTATAAATGGAGAAAATGAAATTCTACAACAAGATATCCCATGGTTCAGTCTTGGAGCTTACATGCGTTGTGTAGAGCATGCCAAAAAGCAATCTATGTGTTTTATGGCAGATTCTTGAAACGCACAACATTATTAGTAATACCTTTGTGCCTTACATAAATAATACTACATATATAATAGACTATTAAAGTTACATGAAGATGGTGAGGGTTCATAAAACTGCAGGGTGAACATAATGAAAGTATACTGGTTTCTAAGTAGAATTTAAATTTCCAGCATGAATATATTGTCTTCTGAGTTTTCCAATTCTAATTGAAATATTTGTTACAGGCTCTAAATGAACTAAAAAATTTAGATGCAAGTGAAAATGCAGGACAATGCATCTTAGGGATTAATTTGTACAATTGTGTCTAATGGAACAGAACCAGAGAATATATTGTTAATCATGAAGAGGTGTGTGTTGGTATTGGTTCAGTGGATATTCTCGTTTGCTGAAAGGCATTAGTGTGGCTCTGGGTGTCTATTTTCCTTTAATTTTGCAACACAACAAATCCATCTGTTTCAATCATAAGCTGACATTGCTTTGAAATGACGCAAAGAAGCAAAGTGATTTATTATGCCAAACAATGTAAATCACATATATGGAAATCCCCATAAAGGGGAATATGTGTTTTTATTATAGTTTAAAGTCTGTATCTCCCTGACCTCCGCCACCCTAATTGTTGCTTCAGGCAGTCCCAATTAAGCTGCCTCTGTTGCAGCCCCTGTATGGAAAGAATGTGGTTTAAAACAATGGCCCTCCCATCCCCCAAACACATTTTTTTGAGAATCTTCTGGAATTGGAACCTGGTAAAATATGCTCCATCCTGACCACCAGTCCCGGTATATTGGGCCCAATACCATGTGCCTGCTGCCACCCGCAGCAGGATATCTTGGCCTTTGCCCAATGTGTCATTCTTGGACAGAATTTATCCTCCAAAACGTTGCAATCTGTAATTAATAGACCCCCAGGTTCTCTTTTGTTTTTTGAAACTAGTTCCCCCACCCAGAATGCCCCATAAAAGACCAGAACAAAAGAAACTCAGAGTTACAGTAACTCATAATCCCCTATGCATGTACCTCCTAACTTTTCAACCAACTCCTGTAGCTTACCTGCTACCACCACTGCCGAGGAGCCTTGATTGCATAATGTCTCCACCAATGCAAACAAAGTTTGGTTACACCCTTCAACTCCACCTTCTAGACCAGGGATCTGCAACCTTGGCTCTCCAGCTGTTAAGGAACTACAAGTCCCACAATGCATTTGCCTTTATGAATCATGACAGACTCATTCATTGCATTGTGGGACTTGTAGTTCCTTAACAGCTGGAGAGCCAAGGTTGCAGATCCCTGTTCTAGACAATGCTATTCTTGAAAACTCATGTATTGCTGCCATGCAGCACACAATTTTGACCACGTACCCGGGGCAAGGATTGTCTCAGCAACCACGTCATGTTCCAGAACCCAGTGCCCATAAGTGATCTGGACAAACATCTCCTGCTGGGTCCACCTCCAGGGCCAGGTTCCTGACCAGCTCCTACTGCAAACCAGAAAGAGCATCTGAAATGCCATTCTTAATGCATGGCAAGTGTCTTTTTGTGTCTTAATGCATGGCAATTGCCACATATTCTGCTTTAGGCAAGGCAGCACCAGGAACCAGAGTTAACGTGTAACACTGGTACAGTAGAAGTTAGGTTGTTGATTGCCAGAACTACTGCCATATTGTCCTGTCTGCCTGTTAACATGGCCCGCACAGCAAGCAAATAAAGGAAAAGGGCACTCCGGAAATCACATGTAGATCAGACCAAAAGAACTGTAGTGGTTAAAAAGTAGAAAAAATATTTATTTAGACAACCATATCAAGCTTTGCTTGTTTTGTATCCATCCAACACTTGGGGGCAAATTTTTCAAGGGTCAAAGTGAAAATTAGAATGAAAAAAAAAATTAATTTCAAGCTATTTTTGTGTACTTTAAATAGGGAATAGTCCAAATTTTATTAGAATTGACAAAAAAAAATTTAATTTTTAAATTTATCATGTACTGTCCCTTTAAAAATCCGACTTTGACCATTTACCATCTAAAACCTGCCAAATTACTTATAATTTTAGCCTAAGGGGGACCTCCTAGAACCTATTTGGAGTCAATTGTTGGACTCTGAAAATTCAAAGTTTGTTCGCGAAAAAACTTAGAATCGACTTCTATCGAATGCCATATTACTTCAATTCGTACTATTTGAAGTCGATCGAAAACAGACCAATTCCAAAATGGATCTTTTCAATCGAAAAAAACTGCAAATTATTTTTGGTTAGTCTTTTTGAATTGATTTCAAAGTTTTTGCAATTTGACCTTGATAACTCTGCCCCTAAGTCATAAGTTTAACCTTTAAGGACAGAAACACCAAACCAATTAAACTCAGAAAATATCAATACAAAACAAATATAAAAAGGAAAAAAGGAAAAACATTCCAAATAGGGTAATAAGAATGTCAAAACATGAAGGTCTAATAAGAAAGCTTTAGTATAATATCAGTATATAAATATTTAAATATATGAATATGTAAATATCAATATAAATATAAATATAAATGAAGATATAAGGATCACTCCTGCTCCTGCCTGCTTCTGTCCTGTTTAGCTCCCACTGTCACATGTAGGAAAAGGAAGTACGCTTCTTTCCTTTTATCACCCAACCCCCTACCTCTGCCAACCTATTACCACTTTCTCTGACCCGTCCGTTTTTCTCTCCTCCCTCACCTTCCAGTCATGCTCTCTTTCCGCCCATACAGGCTCCATGATCTCTTTATAACTATTTGAGATTCAATAAATTAAACTTTATTATCATGCAAAGATAGTAAGCTCTTTGGGACAGGACCTAATTCCAACTGTGTATTGAAATTCCTGGCACTTACATATTTATTCTTGTGTGGTGCTATATACAGTTGTGCTCATAAGTTTACATACCCTGGCAGAATTTATGATTTCTTAACCATTTGTCAGAGAATATGACTGAAAACACAAAAACTTTTTTAACTCATGGTTAGTGGTTGGCAGAAGCCATTTATTGTCAAACAACTGTGTTTATTCTTTTTAAATCATAATCACTACACAAACTATCCAAATAACCAGGCAAGGATTTGTGGAGAGGCCACCTAGGCCCGGGCCTCGGGCGGCAGGATTTTAGGGGGCGGCATGCTGCCCAACCACACCCACATTGATTCAGAAATTTTAATTTCCTGTGTGCCAATTACCATTGCTATGTCCTCTAGGTAAATTCCAGCCCTGCAAATGACTCTGATCAAAAGTTTACATACCCCAGTTATTAAAACAGTGTATTGCCCCCCTTAACATCAGTGACAGCTTGAAGTCTTTTGTGGTAGATGTGGATGGAGCCCTTTATCTTCTCAGACGGTAAAGATGCTCATTCTTCCAGGCTCCCAAGATTGCCTTAATGATATTGAGTTCAGGAGACTGAAATGAATAAATACATAAAGACATACAGTACAAAATAAAAACACATGTATTTTTGTAGAATTATTGTTAAATCTTATTATGGTAAACATCACATATAATTTTAGAGTTAAAGAGCAGCCCATTTAACAGATAGATGTTTCTCAGAAGGCTTTATGGTTAGCTTTAGAGTTAGATTTAGCTTTACTAACATGCAGGCCGGCCATCAGGGGGGAAAGGGGAAACAAGTGTTCCGTGCCCGGGGCTGAAAGGGGGCCCGGCAGCACCGAAATCTTCAAAGAGCCCCTTACGAGCGAAGAAGCATGCGCTCCAAAGCCCTGCAGCAGAATGCAGAAGTGCTGAACATATGCAAGGCGGAAAGACCTGAAGTCCCAAAAGAAGCCAACAATGAAGTCCTGAAGTGGCAAAAATACCCAAAGTCACGAAAGTAGCTATAATTGAAGTCCTGAAGCCACAAGTTCTACTGATACCATTGTAGGTTGTTTTTTTTTTGGGTTTTTTTGGGTTTTTTTTAATCCCCTGGCCACCATTTTTAAGGGATGGTTCACCTTCAAGTAAACTTTTAGTTTATTGTAGAAGGGCCAATTCTAAGAAACTTTTGAATTGGTCTTCATTATTTATTTTTCATAGTTTTTTAATGATTTGCAATTTTCTTCTGTTTCTTTGCAGCTTTCAAATGGGGGTCATTGACACCATCTAAAAACAAATGCTCTGTAAGGCTACAAATGTATTGTTATTGCCACTTTTTATTACTTATCATTCTATTCAGTCCCTCTCCTATTCATATTCCAGTTTCTTATTCAAATCGATGCAGGGTTGCTAGGGTAATTTGTACCCTAGAAACCAAATTGCTGACACTGCAAACTGGAGAGCTACTGAATAAAAAGCGAAAGAACTGGTTTTATAACCACAAACAATAAAAAAATGAAAACCAATTGCAAATTGTCTCAGAATATCATTCTCTACATTATACTAAAAGTTAATGCAAACGTGAACAACCCCTTTAATACTATAGGCCACTGACACCAATTTTTAAAAAAAATATTTTCTGCAGCCCCAATTTTTTTAACTTGGAAGGGGACCCTGGTTTTTAACTTATAGTGGGGCCCTGGTCACCATTTTTTTTTAACTTGTATGAGGGGCCCTGGCACCAATGCTTTTTTATGGGGGGCCCTCGACAATTTTTTTTTAACTTATAAGGGAGCCTTGGGGGGGTTACGTTTTTAGCGCTGATGTCTGTGTGGTCTTTTAACTTTGATGTGGAGTGGGCAGGGATTAGGGGTGGGGCTTGGATGCTGGGGTGGGCGTGGCGTGGATGCTATGATAAGCAGGGCTTGGAGGCTAGGGTGGGCGGGGCTTGGATGCTAGGGTGTGCGGGGCTGAGGGGGCCCCATGATTTCTAATGGCAGCCCTGCTAACATGGGTGTCTGCCCCTCAAACTGAGAATACAGTGGCGCAGCATGGACACTTATGTGATTATTGAAACAGATAACATACATTAAGTGGATGGATTTGCATAAATCCCATGTAAGAGTTGATTTAATATAGTGGCTTAATATAAATACATATGTTTTGTGTGGTACATATCACACAATAGAGTTCAATGAAAACTATATGTCCAAAATGGATACCTAAGCAACAGATAGTTTATATAATAAGTGGCCTATTAAAGAATCTTACCAAACTGGAATATATATTTAAACATATTTCCCTTCTACATCTTTTCCCCTTGTGGTGGTCTGTGTGCTGCCTCAGATATCTCCTGGCCAGAAATACTACAGCTCTAACTGTAACAGGAAAGTGTGGAAGCGAAATGCAGAACTTTGTCTGTTAATTGGCTCATGTGACCTAATATGTATGGTTTATTTGCTATTGTGTGCACTGTGAATCGTAGGATCCCAGGAGCAGGGCCGCTCCTAGCGGGCGCTCCTAGGCCCGCTGTCGTTTGTCTCCCCTGTCCCCTCCCTTTTATTTGCTCAAATTTTCATCATCAGGATGGAGCATTGGGAATTAGGACAATCCAATTTACTGCAGCACACTGTAATAGAGTACTTTTCAGCAAGTGATTTTATTGGCTCAACACATCTGTGCAGACAAAAAAAGTGGCCAAGATGGAGCATTGGGAAGTGGCACAGGACAAATTTAAATTTCTGAACCAATGTGGGTGTTGTTGGACAGCATGCTGCCCACTAAAATCCTGCCGCCCTAGGCCCGGGCCTAGGTGGCCTCTACACAAATCCGAGCCTGCCCAAGAGGTGGCACTTTTTTCTTAAAATGGCAATGTAACGCTTTTTTGGGCTCTAGGAGTCTCAACTTTACGGAGTCCTAAAGGTGCTGAAAAAGGCTCTCAGGAATGGATCCTAAGATTGGGCTTCCTGAAAATTGGAAACTACATATCACTGGGCACTTCAAGACTTCTTGTTGTAGTGAGCCATGGTTTCCTCCCAGGAAAGATAGTAGTTTGGGTGGGGTTTGTCGATGCTCCCACCGTTGGGAAGTGCTTGACTCTGAAATGCTTCTCATCCTGGAACTTTCCACAACACTTTACAAAATGCTTTAGAATGGTGCGCCCAAACCACCACTCATGAATGATATTGTAAGAGTAGTCCACTTCCACCTGCCGCTTGGCGGGATCACTGTGGAAAATTCCAAAAGCGCCCAAACTCTCACGGGTACAAAGTTCTCCATAGATCCACTCTCCCAAATGCTTTTCCACCTCATCATATACCCACTCAGGTGCATAGGGCAGGAAGAACCCATACTTATCTTTTACACGGGCGTTGATGATACGTTGCACCCTGGATACAGTCCTTGACTTTTTAGGGTCAGCACGGCCTTGAGGTGTTGTCCCTCAACTGAGCAGAAGATGGCCTGGACACCGTTTGTGGTGATGAACTACCACTAGGTTGATGAGGTGATGCCATAGCAGATTCAAAGTCCTCCCCAGACACCATATAATGGCATGACATGTCGCTCTCCTTTCCTGATTCCTCCTTTTGTGCAACAGGCATGGGGAATTTAGTAGGTTTAGCACGGCCACGACCGCGCCCTTTTCCCGGTCCTGGGGATGGTTTTCCCATTACATCGGGCAAGTACTGGGTCTCCCTGGTCACTAATTTAGATAGCGAGCTAGTGACTTCAGGTGATGAAGTAGTGGAAGCAGTAGTAGTGGAAAATCTTCTAGCGGAAGAATTATTTTCATTCAAAAAATCAGTAACGATGCGCCCTCCCTCAGCTGGTAAAGGGTTTGGCTGTACAGGCATAGGATTAGGTACGGGAGGTACGGAATTCTCAGGGGTCTCGCTGGGGACCTTGGATGGTGCCTCTATTGTGCGATAAGGACCGGACCAGCATGAGTGGTGACACTTAGGGCAAACAGCTTTGAAACTGTGTAGGGCATCTGGTAATTCTATGCCACAACCGCCACAATATGGAATGCCCATTATGCGTTTCCCTTCCGATGCCTTCTCCCCAAAGACTCCCCTCCACATGTACCTTAATCCTGTATCAGTAAATGGTGGGTCGTGAAATGAGAATGGAGTTATTCCATCCGGAACCACCGGATCCGGCCAGCCATCCCATCCGGTATCAGCCATTAGTGATGATGGAGGGTTGCGGGTCTGGTCGGACTGGGTCTTCCCTTGTGCTACCTTCCGCAGCCGCGGTGGTAAAGGTGCTCGTCTCTCCTTCCTCAGCCGAGGAGGTTGACGCTGGGAGACCGTAGTAGCAGTGACAGGTGCAGTTACTGGTGGATAGTATAGACGCAGCAGCCGCGTGCATCCGTCTCCATCCAGCTTGGAATCCAAAATGGCCGCGGACACATCACGTCCGGGCAACACCTTAGTTGGAAGCGCGCCAAGAAGTTCTCACACCCAAATATGGCGGCGGGGAACTCTCGCGCAATACTTTGAGTGACAGTGACGCTGACCAATGGGGATAACGGGAAAGAATTTCCAAGAAACCCGAACCCACGCCCAATTACTCTGCGTCACAAAAATCAGTGAAAACAAGCAGGAATGCCTTTTGCCTATCGGGTCCGGCAGCCTGTCAGTAATTTTTAAAGCAACAGTAGCACAGCAAAATTTTCTGGAATCGAGCCCCACGTTGGGCGCCAAAATGTAACGCTTTTTTGGGCTATACAGCACAAAATAGTTAAGGTGACCAGCTATCAGTAGAACATGGGTTACATTGGACTCACAATTCAGGGTCAGGGCCTTCGTTAAGTGGAAGATTCCGTTGATATGAGGTAGTGTAACTACAACTCACAAGTCATGGTGCTACATATAATGATGAATAATGGAAATTCTTGTGATGAAAACAGTAACTGATGTTTATTATGCACAAGGCAAATATCCCCAGGTTTAGGTTACTCACGCAGGAGTGGATCTTAGCAGATAGTTCACAGATTGAAGAACAGTCACAGGTTATCAGCTGCAGATTTATCAAGTGATACTCACACACTTATTATGGTTGGGATTCTACCCTCCGGTGTGTATCCTTAAATGATCAGAATCTCCTTCAGTGGAATAGCCAGGCAAACAGCACTAATCCTAACACCCTTCCAACTGAGGTCCCTTTGCTAAGGGCATACGGGGAAGCCTTGTAGGAAAATCTCTTCCTTCTAACACTCCTTGTTGGAACATAGAACTGTTCATACTAAATAACACTCACTATCTTTCTCTCTCTAGAGAGACTATTACAAAATATAACCTGTATCTTGCTAATCCTCATTCACGGGGTTGCCTGGTCCCCGGCTCAGATCACTAACAGTTGGAGGTCCTGCTAGGGCAGGTGGCTTTACTGGGGCCTTGGTGATCCCAGGCTCAATGGAGACAAGACAACCAGCCTGTTCAGTACCAGCAGCCAAAGAGGAAGTGGCCACTCCTTCCCAGCACTATAAACTGTGTGGCAGGAAGTGGTCATCACTCTCTGGGCTATAGCTATTGGATAATAATAGAAATGCAACATAAGCTTTTGCCTAGTGATAGATGATCAGGGACTTAACTCCATAGGTGCCGTATAGAAACCTATGGGTCACTACAGCAATTTTCTATTTATGATTACCCAATGGCACATACTACTAAACAGTATTATTATGAAAATGATTTAGATGAAGCATGGTTTTACATATCATATGAGCTGTTGTAACATATTTATAGACAACTACATTATTTAGGGGTATCATTTTCCTAACTGCTAACCCTGTTTGATTTGAATTCCCCTTCCCTGCATAGTTCCAGTGCACAGTAAGCGCACGGAGCTTGTGGGCGCCATCTTCCGCATCTTTCGCTGCACTTACTCAGCACAGTTAAGTGAGAAATGTTTTAGGGACATTTTCAGACATATTGAAGTATGCGTGTAAGGGTAATAAAGGGTTAATTTACCAACATTACCATGGTTACCAGAAGTTCCTCCAAGGACTAAAGTCCACACTTGCTTCTGAATAAAGAATTATTTATTGATTCTTCTTCCCATACATTAGTCGGTTCACCACAGTTTCCAGGCACACAATAATTCATGCTTTGACAATATTTCCACTCTCCTTTCCCGGCTAAGCCAAACTTTCCATTTGTTCAGATACCCCCCTGAGACTTTTTCTGGACATCCCTTTCCAGTGTTACTCACCATCTCCCAGACTTGACAGCCCAATGTACATGTTAAGCCCCCTGTCCTTTTCCTGGTAGGAATTTTCCTGTGACACCTTCTGGTCCTTCCAGTCCGGCATACGCTATATGCCCCTCTGGCCTACTCTGGATATGAATTTCCAGTCTCCTCCTTAAGGATTTCCATTTTGTCTCACTAATACTTGCATCCTAACTGGCTTAGCCTTGGCACACATGCCTCTACCTCCTTGTTGGGGTTTCAGCTACCCATGTTAGCTGTCCTGAACTACCTGCAGTACCCAGTACTGCCACTGGATGCCCTATCACTCTCTAAATCCAAGGTTGAAAGAACCCTGTCCTGGGTGTGTCACCTCCTTTTATACCCTTCAACTCCACTTCCCCCTCTAGTGGCTGGGGAAGGAACTGTACCTAAACACAAATGTTTGTAATATCCTAATTTTACAACATTTTTCAATCATTCACATTCACAATCATTTTAAACCATTCATACACACCAATCACCTTTTACATTCGGAGGAGAAGCAGGGAGGGGGGCTGTCTTGCTTAGTAGGTAGGGGCTTTTCTTAGTTGAAGGGCGGAGTTCTCCTTTAATGTATGTTTGAAGCTGAAAACAACAGCATATCATTTGAACTAGTGCAGTCATTATTCTTTATGGAAACAATGAATTCTATATAAAGCACAATATAAGGCAAACAATTATTAAATGTTTGGCATACTGCATGCAGAGATGCATGACTAGTGTAGCTCAAAAGTCTTACCCAAGTATGCTTACCACTAAGGAGATCACGACAAGAATCAGAGGAGTTTCTCATCATAATAAAGATATTGTTGTGACTTCACAGTTATGACCTTTCTGTGGCCTATCCTCAGTCAGGGTATTGGCATAATGAAATCTTTATTTACTGAAAGCATGTACTACTGATTGCTTGATGAATAGAAATTGAAATATTATGCTTGATGATAAGTATATTGAGGGTCAAGTCATTGGAAAAGCAAACACATATTAGAGCTGGTTTTTATCTGAGTGTACACAGATGTATAAATGCAGATGTGTAACAAATGTTGGTTGTATCATATCGATGAATACTGCACTGCGTCATGCTCAGGCATAGGGATGAAAATAATGAATGGGTAATTTTCCTACTTGTAATGCACTGCAACCAGTACATCACCTCCTACACTCCCATGTGAAGTGTATTTGAGAATTGCTATTTTCCTTATGAGGAAAATGAAACAAAATAGGCGAAAACTGTACTATAATGGGGTTTTGTCAAAACCCAAAAGACAAGATACATTTCAATTAAAGGCCAGGGATCAGCTAGCTAAACCTTTCAAAGCAAAAGTGGAGTGGATTTTTTAGTTACAAACCATGCAGCCTAAGGGATTGAACTATTTGATTTCTCTTACAATGTACAATGTAGGCATTATTGAATCCGTAACATTTCTGGTTGGTGTTGGTAAAATCACTTTAGGTGTACCTAAACACTTAGGAGCAGACTTACTAAGGGTTGAATTTCGAAGTTAAAAACTTTGAAATTCGACCATTGAATACTTTTTAAAGGCATTTTCGATGGATGGAATGGATCCGTTTTCAATCTAATTGAAATTGTTCGACTCGTTCGAATGCATATTGATTCAAACGATTGGAACGATTTTGGGCAAAATCCTTTGAATTCCTAGGACTAAAAAATTTTAGTACAGGTTCCGGGTGGTCCCCCATAGGCTAAATGGCAATTCAGCAGCTTTAAGGTGGCAATGTGTGCTTTAAAAATTAAAATTTTCAAAATTTTTCAATTTGAATTGAATTTTGGGCTATTCGATAGTCGAAGTAACCCAAAATTACTTCGAAATTCTAATTTGAAAATTTTTAATTTAATTTGAATAATCACTTTGACCCTTAGTAAATGTGCCCCTTATTGTTATGAGAGAGTAAACATTTAAGCAAAAGCAAGACCCATTCAAAATAGGGTAAATGAAAGTAAATGGTAAATTCGAATTTTCCCTTTTTTTTTTGGGTTAAAACTCACAGTTTAGAATTTTAAACCACCAACTCAAGGTTGAATTAGAATGTGAGATTTATCCCACCTCAACCCTGTAAACAGTTCTATTTCTAATAATTGCCACCTAAACCTGCCGAGTTCATACAAAAATCAATGACAGAAGTCCCTTGAACTATTTGAAGATGACAATAGTAGTGATGAGAGAAATTCTTTGCCAAGTTTCACTGCAAAAATGATGCCCAAAGAATTTGACATATCAGATTTCGAAGTCTGAATTTGATTCAAAACTTTAAAATCAGGACTATTCGATCGAATTTTAGACATTCCAATTTTTTTCATAAATGATATACCATTGGAATTGTGAATAAAATGAAGTTTATAAGAGTTTTTTAAAAAATCACATTATTATAAACTTGGACCTTTTTTTGTTTAAAAGTTTAATTTATTTGTTTGAACAACATATTTGTTTATAAGTATAATAAAGCATTTCTTTTGTACATTTTCCCCCGGCAAACCAGGGTACATATGAATGAACAAACCTTTTTTTTATTCTCTTAAATTATAACAGACGCTACAAATAAAAAGAATGGGTCAAAAGGAGGGGGGTAGGCCGTGGGCTTATTCAGTATACTCAACCGCTCCTGTCTTAGGAGTAATTTATCTGCTGTAGTTGAGTCCAGTGTATCTGCCCATGGGCCCCAGACTTTGTCAAATTTGTCTGGGCAGCCTCAGCTCAAATAAGTTAGTGTATAAAGTGGTAAGGCCTCATTTATCAAGGATTTCAATCCTTTCAGGGTCGGCAGTTTGGGCAACTTCCATGACAGAAGAATCGTTTTCCTAGCATAGAAATATAGAAGCCACAATAGGGAGTGTCTATGCTTATTGAGCACTATATTTTCCACCAGTCCCAGGAGACATGACGCTGATGATCGCACATTAGGCAGGTCCAGTGTTTGTTCTATAAATGTTTTTACTTTTGCCCAAAATTTATCAATTAATGGACAGGACCATAACATATGCATGAACGTGCCTGGGCTGAACAAGCTGCCTCTGCTGATATGGGAAAGGCTGCATTGTTGGCTGGAGGGGAAAACCACCAGGCTCCATAGATTAAGGGGCAAATTTATCAAGGGTTGAAGTGAAAATTGGAATTAAAAAAATTTGAATTTTGAAGTAATTTTTGGGTACTATCGAATAGGCCAAAATTTGATTCGAATTGAAAAAAATTGTATTAAAATTTTGAAATTTGACCATTTGAAAATCGAAGTACAGTGTCTTTAAAAAATTTACGATTTAAAAAGAGTAAACACAGGTGTTTGACAATAAATAGCTTCAGCCAGCCACTAACCATGAGTGAAATAACGTTTGTGTGTTATCATTCATATTCTCTGAAAAATGGTTAAGAAATCATAAATTCTGCCAGGGTATGTAAACTTACGAGCACAATTGTAGGTGTGAGTGCCGAGCCCTCATTCAATGGCCAGAATTGAGCTAGGTCATTTATCATTTGCTCTCGAACCTCTGTGACTTGGAGCCACTTAGGATGTAATCTCCATTGTGGGGAGCAGGTGTCTCTTTGGGAGCTCAGGCTAATCATTAAAGGGGCGTGGTCTGACATGGTCTTATTAAGAGGGGAGCAAAGTTAGAGGTTCTGGACAAGCAAAGGGGCATGATCGTCTCACCATCTTACTAGATGGTGCAAAATCACTTGGAAGACAGGTTAGACAATTCAGTGTGGAACAGGTAAGCCAGGCAAGCACAAGCAGAATAGAGAATGTAGAATAGTCAGCGGACAGGCAAAAGGTCAGCATTCTGATACACAATCCAGCATCTTATCTAGAGGCACCCCTGCCACCCTTCTTCAATGTCAAGATCCAGGGTCAAGCTTGGGCTGCAGGTCTGCCCATTTCCATACATTATCAATTGTGCAAGAATGTGCCTGGTGGGGGTTGGGGGCACTTCATCTGTAGCTCAGAATTTGTGCAGTAGCCATTCAGTGTGGGGAAAAAAAAGAAAAGCCCCCCTAATCCCCTTTGGTCGAATATCAATGAGGAGTCAGTTTTGTAGGCATGGTAGGCTAGTGCATCAGGTTGGCCCAAGGGGATTGACGTGGACGGTCAAGCTTTGTGTAACAATTTACCCTGGTGGTCTAGCGAGAGGGCGTCGACTTTCACGCCAGCATGTTACGTCAGTGCGCAATGGCACAAAATTCAAATTGTATAAAAGGCGCATTTGGGTTGTAGATCATTGCCCGTAATAGGTTTCTTCCTTGCAAATTCCTGGTGCCTCTGTGCTGTTTAAGCTTCTGATATCTGATTACCTATTGTGACCCCTGCCTGTTTTTGACAATCCTAACTTCTGAAATCCTGACCCATCCCTTCTGATTGATCGCCTAGTTTGACCATTGCCTGCCTGACTCCACTTGTATTCTGCCTGCACCGACCCAGCCTGTTTTGACTACGCTGTCTGTCTATGCCTTGTACTGTGACCCTCTGCCCAAAAGACTTTGCTTTACATTTGTGCCCCTTTGTTCATCCAGAACCCTTAGTTTGGCACCTCTCTTACTAAGACCTAGCGGCATCCGATTAGCAGCTACCAGCTGCTACTAGAGCCCGGGGCTTCGACCTCCTCAGTAGGCTGCAGTGGGATCTCCCAGCTGAAGGTGGCTAGAGCCGCAGCTTCAGCTGCGTTATTCTGCAGGGTGGTTCTGGTAATGAGTCCCCTTTGATTCTGGGGTGTTGTGGCCTCTACACAGGGGTTATGGCCGCAAATTTTAGTTTTGGCCCCGGGAGAATCGTGAAGTTGTGGCTATTCAGTGGCGAGGTTGACCTTGCCCCCCGAACTTTGACCTTTTTTAGCTCATGGGGGCAAGGTGCAGAGCACAAAAAGCAAGAATAAAAAAATCCCCAGAAGCAAAGCCTCATTTCAGCAGACATTAACAATTAACAATCATGGGGGCAAAGTGCAGAACAGGCAGTGGAGCAAAATCTGAGTGTACCAAGTATGTGGAGAGTTATGTATCAGCTTTACACTGAAGAGTTATCTAGTCAAATGCCCATCATCTAAAGAAAAATATTTTTTAAATGTTACTTTAATATTTTGCTGAGAAACAATTCATGTTATGCATGTTGGAATATTTAGTTGCATTAAATCAAGTCAATGACTGGTCTATAAGAACTCATGGAGGAAATATTGTTGTTGACTGGATTTATAATCCATTGCTTTTTCCACAGCACAACAGTATGAGATACTAATTCAAAATTCAGACTTATTCAAAAACAATTCTATAAATGTACAGAATGTACAGAATGTAGGGACTGAATGACTTTTACTATTCAAATATATACATCATATACGTCTGCCATTAGATGTTGCCATCAGAATCAAAAAGCTTTTCAACACATTCCTATAACGGCTAAAAATGTAATAAATGCAGCCAAGTAGAATTTGTAAAATATCTCCAGAAACCACTTCTTTCAACAGCTGCTACTTGTCTAGAATTATAAACCTATTAGAGGTAACCATGCCGTGCTTTCTCTAGTTAGAAAAAAATTGCCCTTTGATTGTCAATGAACTTTCAATCTTTTTGCACAGCTGCTGTGCAAAGGCAATTTAGCCAACTGCACACAAAATAAAAACGACTGTTAGAAAAGTATTGATTATTGTTTTACAAAACAATAATACCAGAAAAATTAATTATTTTGAGTTTTAAAATGGCTCTATTAAGCTACAGTGTATGGTTCATTAAGCCATCCAAACTATACAATAAAGCCATATAAGGACTTATAATATTTCAATATCAGGAACATGAGCAGTTTAAACGTAAAATTATATTTGTTTTGTGATGTTAGGAATTTAAGTTGTTAATGTGATGAATCCTGTATTGAAGCAGCAAGAGAAAACATATACCAGAGAACTGAAACAGTCTCTGATCTCCAGGTACTCGAAGAGGAAGATTTCCCTGGGAATCCCAGGAAGAGCTGTCCTGCACGAGGAAAGAAGATAGGGAGGAACTTCCAGGAAAGTACAGATGTAGTGGGAAAGTAATTGGTCTTAAAGTGATATATCATGGGAAAAAATATTTTTTTCAAAATGCATCAGTTAATAATGCTGCTCCAGCATTAGAATTCTGCATTGAAATCCATTTCTCAAAAGAGCAAACAGATTTTTTGTATATTTCATTTTGAAATCTGACATGGGGCTAGACATTTTGTCAATTTCCCAGCTGCCCCAAGTCATGTGACTTGTGCTCTGATAAACTTCAATCACTCTTTACTGCTGTACTGCAAGTTGGAGTGATATCAACCCTCCCCTTTCCCCCCCAGTTGTTGAAAAACAACAGCCTGCCAGAAAGCAATTCCTTCTTAAAGTGTCAAGTCACGTGACTTGGGGCAGCTGAGAAATTGACAAAATGTCTAGCTCCATGTCAGATTTCAAAACTGAATATAAAAAAATCTGTTTGCTCTTTTGAGAAAAGGATTTCAGTGTAGAAGTCTACTGGAGCAGCATTATTAACAGATATGTTTTGAAAAAAACATGTTTTCCCATGACAGGATCCCTTTAATGAGAACCCTGGTACGGGAATCCTTCACAAGGTAAGTATTCGACACAGGAAATGAGTTGGTACTGGCAATGTGGAATAACCAGTATGTCCAGGGATAAGTCTATGATGACTGTTTAGGTAGTTGATGGATCACCAGAGTTTCAGGAGACAGTCCTTGAAATCTGCCCCCACTCAGTAAGTAACCGTACAGTCAATAAGGAATTTATGCACACAGCCAAGTAAGCAATGGGGCAGGCAAGGGTTAACAGCAGGAATCTTTAGCCAAAGGTAATTAGTGTGAGGAAGACAGCGTTCACAGCAGGCAAGGGTCAGCAATAGCTGATCAAACTTGAAATGGTTAATGAAACAGTCTGTTCAAACACCAGAAAATGACAAACCTTCAAGCTTGCAAGGGTTAAGGCACAAAATAAGAATAATCACCAGTGCTATCTTGATGTTTGCAATTTAAGTATTTTAGGCAGAAGACAATATGCAGACTGGCACTGAAAAGATCAATCAAAGACCAGAAGAACAGGAACAGAGCCGTCACTATGGAGCAATAGCCAGGAAACAGAGCCAAGAAGGAGAGAGAGTAGCAGAGTCAGGGACACGCCGGGTCAAGCCAGAAGATCCGTCCAAAGCCAAGGGAGGTGTGCTGAGTCTTTTCCAAAAATGTAGCCGAAGTCAGGAACCGAAGAATCACAACCGATGAGGACACTGAAGTTACTTCCGGGTAGAACTTAAAGGAAAACTATACCCCGAAAATGAATTTTTGAGCAACAGATCAAATCAAATCA
>CM044444.1:34087075-34122925 GCA_024363595.1 Xenopus borealis | reverse complement strand
AGGTGTAGGAGAGGCTTCTCTCATCACAAAGGTTCCAGCAAAAGTGAGTACCTGACACCCTAATGGCACTATATGAACTACATAAATCACATCCATTTGCCAGTGCCATCGAATTCCACAATTTTGGCATTCGGCGAATCCCAAATCCTTCATGAAAGATTTGGATGAATCCAGAAACAAATCTAAACCCTAATTTCATAAGTAGGGCAATGAAGGGAGGCCTTAACCAAGCTTCATGTGTTGAGAAGTTTGAGTTTGTTGGCTGGGGGTTTACATGTACATTAAAATATCCTTAGAGGCAACAGGATGAATTTGGCCTTTAACATCAGCTTTTTAAAGGAACAGTTCAGGGTAAAAATAAAAACTGGGTACATAGATGTGCAAAATAAAAAATGTTCCTAATATAGTTACAAAAATGTAATGTAAAGGGCTGGAGTTATTGGATATCTAACATAACAGAATACAACACAACATCCTGCTTTTCAGCTCCCTAAATCTGAGTTAGTCAGCGACTTGAAGGGGGGCCACATGGGACATAAATGTTCAGTGAGTTTGCAATTGATCCTCAGCATTCAGCTCAGATTCAAAAGCAACAGTTATGACCAATGTGGCCCTCCCTCAAGTCACTGATTGGTTACTGCCTGGTCACCAGGGTAACCAGTCAGTGTAAACAAAAGAGAGCTGAAAAGCAAGAAGTAGTTTTCTGTTCTGTTATGTTAGACTTAAAGTCACTCCAGCCTTTATACATTTTTGGCTAACTAACTATATTGAAAACATTTTTTATTTTGCACAGCCTATCTATTTACCCAGTTTTTACTTTTATAATGAACAATTCCTGTTCCTTGGCAGCATCAAAACATATGCATGAAGCTCTTCGAAGGCCTGCTCAACTTCAGTAGTGTAGTTACTTTACAGAACTGGCTTAAGAGGCAATAGAAGCGATTACTTTGGAAAAGTTAAATGCCACAATTTTATTCAGTAGAAGAAGAGAAAACTATGATAACATAACAAAGAAAAAGTCATTCGCAAAGTGCTAAAATATGGCAGGATAATTACAGAGTCCAAAATAGGGAAATACCCAAAATGCCAAAATGCATGCTATTGATGAGTAAAAAACTATTTATTAGTACATGATTTAAAAAGTCAAGAAAAAAACCCTTATTTTGCTTGACTTTTTAATTATGAACTTATAAATTGTTTTTTACTCATCAATAGCATGCATTTTGGCATTTTGTGTAGTTTTCTGAGTTTGCCTCTATTTGGCCACTAGAGGATCCACAGCATGCTGACAAATTTGCTACTAATGGCTTTCCCCAAGCAGATATAATAGTTGTATACAGAGTCCAAAATACCCATAATTATTGGAAAAAGCTGTTTTTCATTCATCAAGTTATGAGTGCCACAGAGATCAAGCTTGGTGAAAACACAAGAAAAATATAGCATCTCAATAATTCAAGAATAAGAGGAAGAGGTTATCTATTCTTTATGGTAATCTTTGTACATATTAATCAATGCAAGAACACAATTAGTGTTTTTTTTCCACAAAGAAGATGCCAGCGCTCACATGATCTTTCAAAAAACAAAGCTCTGATTCCAAGAAGGCATTCTTCCAAAAGGAATTGTAGCCCCACATAGGACATAGGCCAGTCATAAGTTTTTCAAAGAAACAAAGAAACTCAGATATCAGAATTATCTTAAGATAATGATGAAATGATAATGATGAAAACTAGTTTTTAAAAAAATGAAAAAATTTTTTTTTACAGAAGTCAGGACTTTACTTCCAGCAGAAAAGTCATTTGACTAGTGAACAAAAAAAATAATTGGATTATGAATCTGGAGCAAAGAAAAATCTAGAATAAGGGGGGTATAAAGGAGCAGATACCACATCAAAAGACAAGTACTTAGTATGCTGCTTAATCTTTATTGAAAGAGGAACAGTGTCATAAAGAAATAGGCAAGAAATGGGCAAGAACCTCATCAAGTCTCAACATTAGGCACTGAATTTGGTGCTAAGAGGAGTTTTATTTTTACAGGCACTTTCTGGTCAAGAAAGCAGCCACAGCCATTGGAGTCACTTAAGGCTGAAATAATAAACGTTCCCTTTGACCACTGTAAGACAAGATTTATGGGGGAATGTAATAAAAGTCGGTAACGGAAAAACTATTCACAATGTGATAAGTTATGCCTCTGCACAAAAAATTTTGCTTTGTGCAAATTTAGTATAGCTTTTGCGAACCCGGAAACTGTTTAGCGACCACTTCCGACAGTGGAAGAAGGTTTGTTGATTTTATAGCTTGCGCCAATGCACAGTCAATGTAATAAATAAAACTTCTTACTGAAAAAGTTGTTATGTTTGCTCCAAAAGATTACCACATCTTCAAGCACTTCTTAAGAGTGCGCAATTAAAATTCGCAATGCGCAATTAAAGTTCGCAATGCGATAACAATTTTAGGAACAATATTACATTGCGAGATGTGCATTTTTATTCTTATTGGTTCAAATAGATTTTTCTTTGCAACTTTAATTACATTCCCCCCTTAGAGATTTGAAAGGTAGTCAATTACCAGCCCCTGCACTAGGACATAAACAGAAAAGGACAATCATGTAGGTGATATCCTGATGCGCCGCATTAGAGGTATATGATTAGGCATCTATTCAGCTTCTCCTAGTTTGACAGTGGAGAACAAATTAATGTCACCTGCATAGGCTAAAGGATCCTCCAAGGCAAAATGGGAGGTCACAGAAGCATGTTTAGGAGAGAAGGGTGCTTTAGGTACTAGCCAGTTGGTAAAAATGCGTTGATCAATCTCAAATCACAAGATCAGTCAGAGGTTCAGGTGCCCCTACTCCATACAGTTTGTCTTTGAGTTCCTCTGACAGACCAGTGTAGAACTGATGTTTCGGAGCCTCTGGATCTCACTTGGTGTCAGAGGCATAGTTATATATACATGTCTTTAACATAATCCTTAATAGGACAGCTTCCTTGAAACAGACCTCTATGGACAGCTTCAGTGATGACTATTCTCTTATGGTCATTATACAGAAGTGCCATGGGCTGGAGACAATCAGAAGAATAATTGATCAGAGACCTCCAGTAGACGATGTGCCCAGGTCTGTGGTTCACGGATAAAAGGGATATAGAAAATCACACTTCTGATTGCTTGGATATGTACAGTAATGTAATGCTTGGCTGAATGTGAATGGGCTTGAACCTATGGATACCCTCCCTGAAGTTCTCATACTTCTTGGGTAAGGGCTGCTAGCTGCTAGATAAAAAGTGTCATTGCAGAGGTTCCCTCAGACTCTTCCATGTGATGACGAAAGGATACTTTCAGATGATTGCTTGACATAGAGATAGAACTCTCCTACAATTGCCTCAGGGGATTCAGTCATAGAGGGCGAAACAGGACTATATGCTAGTGATGGGCGAATTTATTTGCCAGTTGTGAATTCGCGGCGAATTCACGCGATTCGCCGCTAGCAAATAAATTTGCGAAACACCAGCGAAATTTCGCCAAAAAAAACGAGTCGCGTGTTGTTTTTGACGCGACGCAATGAAAACAACGCAACATTTCGCAAATTTTTCGACAATTCACAAATTTTTCAGTGAACCGAAACTGGGGAGATTCGCCCATCACTACTATATGCACGTGGAGGAGTGGCAATGCTCGTAAACCAAGCATCAAAACAAACATGGGTAGATGCTTTAATGCAACATCCTGCAAGGCAGTTGTGAATTAGCATTGATCAGGGTGTGCCATTTTGCTAATGGAAAAGGGAAGAAATTAGCTACATTAGCTAACTTCACTTTAATGCTTTCTTGATTCTTACCAATGGAATCATATACAGTACATAATGTAAATTATTATCATCACAAATAATATTCTACTATGCATACTTGGCTGCACCATATAGATACATACATGCATTAGTGATGGGCGAATCGGCGGTGTTTCACTTTGCCGTATTTTTTGCGAATTTCTAGAGAAATTCATGAAACACAGAAAAATTAACGAATCACGAATTCACGCGCCTCGTTGTTTGGATGTGCGAATAAATTGGCCCATCACTAATGGTCATGCCTGCTTTATTGCTCTGTCACAAATCAATCAATTATAAATTTAGAAGTAATTCTGATTCATTTTCTCGCTTATATGATCTTTTGCTACCATTAAGTATAAGCCTCTTCGTTGACAAAATAAGTTCTTTGCTTTGATATGACAAGTGAAAATTTTCACTTTATATAAATAGGACATAGTAATCATGTATCAATGGATGATGCCTGTAAACAAGCTGCCAATATTTCTTCACTGTCTCAGTAATAGAGAGGTGTTAAGAATGCTACTAGTTCAGCCTGAGAAATAAATTAAGTGCTATTTTATAGAAGGAACATTAAACAGAAAGTCAAGCTGTAAACTCCTCTGTCCTTGATCTTTCTCCTATTTTTATTGAATGTTGTCATGGTGATGAGATTTTAGTAAGGGTTTAGATTTGATTTTTAAATACTCTGAAAAGAAACTGGATTGGCATCCTACAAAACTGCTTTGTCATCACCTGTTGAAAAATGATATTCTAGTAGATTCATATTTAACCATCTAAGACTTACTAACACTTCATGGTCTCCTCATCTGAGCTTTTGATGCTCTACTAACCACCTTGATATTGTTCTGACTCCTAGGGGCAGATTCACTAAAAAGACAAAGTGGCAAATGCTAGCGACAATTTACTAGCATCACCATCCGCAGGGACATCACCAATTCACTGATAGGCACAGGCATCAAGATTCTAGAGAAAGAGACCGTTGCTTGTGTTTGCTCTGCCGAAAGGTTGTTACTCTGCAAATTCACTAAAGTGCGGATTTTACTGAACGGTACCTCTTTCACCAGAGTTGACTTCACCACTAAAGACCAGGTGCTAAACATAAGCTAGATTTTCCTCAATCTTCTATAGCTTACATCATATCCTGTGTGCCGCAAATGCATTAAAGTTACAAAAACGCTGGTGACTTTTCTTTTTATTAAGTGGGATTGCCTGCAAAAGTCAAACTTTTTTGGGTAACCGGCTTTCTCTAGACATTTCATAACACATTTACGGTGAGCTCATGTGTAGGGCTTATTAACTTTCTTCTCTTTATTAAGGTTCCCTGGAAATTTGTAATAAAAAGTGGTAACCAAGCATTTGCACCAACATTTATAATAAAGACCTCCATGCAACTTCAAATTACCCGCCCAGTGCAAATTGACCTAAGTTCAAGATCACTAAACACAAACGAATGCTAGTGTATCTTCGCTATGAAATGCTCGCACTGGCAAAGTAACAAAAGTGAAAAGTTGTCAGCCTTTGGCACCCAGGACAAAAAGTTGTATATTAGTGAATTGGCAAAGTTGTAGTGCATTTGCACCTGGTAAAGTGGTGTAAGGTGTGCTATGCTGACGCTGGTGAAAATTCACCTTAGTGAATCTGCCCCCTAGAGTGAGCATTTTCTAGCTCTTACTTCTAGCTCTACCAACCTGTGCCTAACTCTGCCTCAGGCCTTTCAGCACACTTTATAAATCTATGGGGATTAAAGAGGAAAAACATGAGGAATGGGAAACACCTCCAAATTGTAAATCAGGCCCAAATCTAAGATGGCCATTGACCAAAACACTCCGAGGGGACAATTTCAAATAAAGTTTGGCTCCAATGCTGCCACTGACACTACCCATCTTATTTTCTGCTGATTCACTACACATGCTCTATGTTGCTGTCAGTTACTGAGCTTAGACCATATTATACATATATGTATATTATTATTTGTATAGTGCTCCTTGAGGGCAAAGCACTGTACAGCAACAATAAATTAGTAGTAACAAACAAGGGTTCACTGCATTAATAAGTAACAATAAATGCATTATTAGAAATACAATTCACATAAATATAAAATTTAATTACACAGTGTCAAAGAGACAAAAGGATTTAGGCCCCATGGGGCTTACAGTCTAAATGGGAGGGTAACTTACGGACACAATTTGGAAGGCTATTAACGTGCTGTAATTTACAGTGGGTGACACTTGACTAAGAAATGCCTGACTCTATGTTCTTTGAATAAATGACACAAGACACAAAGGCATGGGATTGAACTGGTCACAGCATATTTATATGTCATATGTAATATGTATATTCAAATTTTAAATCCCAAATTGTTAACATATATTTTGTAACATTCATACATCTCTTAACATTTTAAATAACATGTTTATCCAATTTCAAATCCTTGTTTTCACAGTACCAGTACCCTGCACCGCCGCAAAATAAACCGACTCGGTGGGCACGCAATGACCTCGGATAAAATCTGTAACCATAAAATAAACATAGGGACTACAGCCCTCCAAACCAGGAATTCCATCAGGTAAAAATCAGGTAAGTAATAATCATGTTTTATCCATTTTAATTCCAACTGCCTGTAAGGCCTTTTATATCTCCTAAATATGACCTTGTATTTTTAACCATCTTTCCAAATTGTATGCCTTACTGCCAAGAGATAAATGCATCTTCTTCCCCACTGCTAGGGCCTTCTCTAAACTTTCTTGAAGCCCCAAATTAAATAGCTCCAAACTGATCTCATTCAGATGTACCCCATCCTCTCTCAACAAATCATCCTGAAATTCCAAATGCTTATGTCTCACTACTATTCCTCCTTTTCACCTAATGAAACCTGACATCTCCCTGTTAATGGTAATCCTTGTCCTGTCCAAAGCCTCATGTGATCTAGCATATCTCCATACCTTCCTGGGAATTATTTCCAACCACCATAACACAAGGCCTTTTATGGATGAAAACAATTCCCAGATATCCCTTTTCATATCTTTTATTAGATGTTTCATTGGATAAGCACCTAAATCATTTCCCCCAGCATGTAATACTAATATAAGTGGATAATTCCCCATACTAACTGCGTCCCATATGTTGGGTAACACAGCATCCCAGCACATGCCACTTTTTCCCAGCCAGGTTATTTCCATCTCTTGTCTTGAAAACCCAAGCTGACGCCCATCTTTTCTGACGTCCGCTCTCTTGGCTGCCCATACTATAAAAGAATGTCCTACAATCCATGCCCTGCAGCATGCTGAATCTAAAATGGATAAATAAATCAAATTAGCAATATGCAAATGCCAACAAATTTTTTATTTTTTTTATTTTATATCTGAACCATTCTTGGTCTGACATAGGTTTTGTATCTATCCGAATCCCATCTCCCAATTTTTCTTATTGCCGTTGGTTCTAAACCCCAAAATGATGCCTGCGTTGCGGCACCAATTCTGAAAGAATGCAATGCATATTCATTCTCCTCCAAACCCAGATTTTTCAAACATCTCCTGAAAATCTTAAGAAATTGATATGTTGATAATGCCTGCCCATTTTCGTGTATCAACAATAATGAACCATGCTCAGGTCTTTTTTCCAAAAATTAGAGAACCTTAAATAAATTGATAACTGATTGCCTGAGTACTGCAAATCGTCAAACATCAAACCTCCTTTTCCTTTTTTATTCTTTGAAATTACGTAATTCACTCAGTCTAAATGCCCCATAAAAGGCTAAAGAAAAAGCTAACCTAAAAAGGTTCTCCTCATATTCTGAGTGAGAAACGTTTTTCAGTTGATCAAATATTTTAACTAATAATGCCATTGAGACAGGCCTTCTCATGTCCTCTTTCGCTTGACATTTTCTAAGACTTTTTAAAATTCGTTTTACTATGAATGTCCTAGTAACGTCCTTAAAGTTCAACAGTTTAAACAAAAAACTTAGTGATGACACTTTTTTACTAATCATATTAAATGACTTCCCTTTTTCTTTTTCTTGCGCCAGATACAAAAGCAATCTATCCAAATTTTCTTGGTTCTCCACCACGCCTACTATCTTTCCTCCATTTTTTACCCATTCCATCCAAACTGCTCGATAAGCCTTCCAAGTTGAAGGCGCCAAAGAGTTTTTAATTGCATCCTCTAATCCTCGAACTCAATTTTCCAAATGTGTTGTGGAACCTTGGTTCGTGCTCGATCCGACGATGGTGCCAACCTCCAAAAATGATCCAACTGGAATCGAGAAAGAGCATCTGCGATATTATTATCCAGCCCTGGTACATGTTTTGCCTTTATTCAAATATTCCTTTTCATGCATATAAAAATTAGGTGTCTCAAACGTACAACAGGTATGGAGGATGCACTCATCTTGTTCAACACCATCACAACACCCATATTATCACAGCAAAATACTACTTTCTTGTTTTCTAACTTGTCACCCCAAAATATAATCGTTGCCAATATTGGAAGTAACTCCAGAAAAAACATGTTCTCTACAATTTCTGTGTTATACCAACAGCTTGGCCAGGGTTCAGAAAACCATTTACCATCAAAATATCCTCCCATACCTTTTGAGCCAGACACATCTGTGAATAACTCAATTTCCAAATTGGTCAATTCCTTGTCTTGCCAAATCGTTATTCCATTGTAATCTTGCAAAAACAGTTCCCAAACTCGCAAATCCTTCTTGTGTTCTTCTTTGAGTCTAATAAAATGATGTGGTTTCTTGACCCCAGAAGTTGCTAATGATAGCCTTCTTGAGAATATCCTCCCTGCTGTTATTATCTTACATGCAAAATGTAACCTCCCTAATAGAGATTGCAGGATCCTTAAGGTAATCTTTTTAAAAGTAATAGCAGCTCTTGTACAATTCAGTCAACTTCTCCTCTGGTAAGCGGCATTGCATCTTAATGGAATCTATTTCTAAACCCAAACATTTTAAACAAGTCATCGGCCCTTCTGTTTTTTCTTTGGCTAATGGTATACAAAATCTAGCTGACACTTCCTCCATTTTTTGCATCAAGATCGCTCATATATTAGAACCACTTGGCCCGATAAAAAAGAAATCATCCAAATAGTGGATCAAAGTGTAATTCCTGCTTCTTGCTTTATCACCCATTCCACAAATGAACTAAAGCATTCAAAATAAGCAAAAGAAATGGAGCAACCCATAGGTAAACAGCGTAAAATGACAACCCAGTAATGGAATGCTGTCCGGGTGAACTGGTAATAGTCTAAACGCTGACTCAATGTCCGTTTTACCCATGAGTGCTCCTCTTCCAGCCTGTCTCAAAATTAGAATTGCCTTATCAAAGGAAGCATAAGTAACCTTGCATAAGGTTTCATCAATGCTCTCGTTTACTGAAGCCCCCTTTGGATAGGATAGGTGATGTATCAATCTATATTTCTCCTTCTTCGGGACAACTCTTAATGGAGATATACAAAATTCTTTGAAGGGAGGTTCCGTAAATGGACCAGCCATTCTCTCAAGTTCCAACTCTTTTTTCAGCTTTTCTTCCACTATATCCATGAACTCAATAACAGATTTTAGATTTTTCACTGCCTGTACCTTTTCAAC
Source organism: Xenopus borealis (assembly GCA_024363595.1). Classification (NCBI taxonomy): domain Eukaryota; kingdom Metazoa; phylum Chordata; class Amphibia; order Anura; family Pipidae; genus Xenopus; species Xenopus borealis. The sequence goes on along the minus strand of CM044444.1, from coordinate 34,113,507 downwards.
CATATTTGCTGGTATAACAAAACCGAACTTAAAACCCTCCTCCAAAGTACAAACGTCTTTCTTCTTAGGATAAACCTTTAACCATGGAACCATCTCTACTACGATCACTGGACTCCCCTTTTGAATTGGGGTCACCAAACTTTCCAAATCTGTTTTTCTTAAAACATCTATGCATTGGGTGACTTCCGTTGCAATGCGAGCACCCGCGATTTACAGATCTTCTCATTGAAAGCCCAGCAAAAACCTGGTTTGTTAGTGACCGACGGGTTCCCAGCTCCTTGCCCGCCGGTCCCAGTCCGAAAGGGATCAGCTGAAAACCCGAAAGACCCAATTCTGTTTGAATTCATTAATTTTAACCACAAGCTGATATCCTTCTGATCCCATGCTAATGATGACCGGACAGCTAATCTTTGTCTAAATTGTTCATCATAGCGGAGCCATGCTGTTCCACCATGAACCCTAAAAGCTTCTAATATTATATCCATATAACAAAATAATGAAGAACATTTTTCGGGCATCCGCTCACCTATTATACTTGCTAAAATAGCAAAAGCCTGCATCCAATTGCTAAATGTGCGAGGGATTAACCTAAATCTTCTTCTATCTTCATTCTCTTGTTTTCTCGCTTCCTTTTCTTTTTCCCATTTATACAGGGTAAATCTCTCCAGTGGTAACAGTGTAAAAATGTCCACATATTCATTCTTCCAGATTTTTTCTCTTATTTCATTTGATGAGTTCCCAAAGGGCATATATATATATATATATTGTGACAGCAGGACAGTAAAGGTTTGTGGATTTGTGCAGGATGGTGTGTATGTCTGTCCCAGATTTGAACAATTTGCTCTCAGTTTCTGGTAATGCAGTCAGCTCATGGGCCAGTTAACGAGCTCAGCAGACTCTAATCTGCTGATCCAGGTTGCTATAAGAATTCCCAGCCTGCAAAGGGATTCGCTCCACCCTGGAACCAGTTCTGACGTGAGATATCAGGCTGGGGAGTGCTGCGAAAGATTTGTTTTGTTCGGTAAGCAAACTTTTGGGGATCTTGGGTGAAATACCAAACGTTTATTTGTGTGTGGTAAAAGACTGCTGTTGCTAACATAGAGACCAGAGCAACGCAAGGTTGTTTCCGCCTGATAGTCAGGGAAGCCTGAATGTATAGTTAGCTGCCAAGCTGGCAAGGGTTTATTTTGCTGTTTTGTTGTTTTTTCTCTTTTTATGTTTAATCCACCTCTTAATGGTGTAAACAGTGCCGTTTAAATAAAAACCCACACGAGTATTTCACTCAGACCCATCCTTCTACTGTGCCTGATTTATTCGGTGTACTCATCCAGGGAGTCACCGGTATCCCGTTACTGAGCTAATCCCTACAATATATATATATATATATATATATATATATATATATACTGTATATGTTTGACTTCTCGCGTTATCCGAGATTGGTAATGATCTACCTATTTCTGGGTCTTTAATCTTTGAACTTTTTTTACATATTTCCTTCTCCTTCTGCATCACATCACTTATTACTGATGCACTTACCTCATTCACATGACTCTCATTCCTTAAAACACTCTGTTCCTGTTTCCTCAAATTTTCATCACCTAAAACAGTATGGACATCTTCTCTTGACATACTTACTGCATTTTTTGCTGCGGAAATCATCTCAGCTATACTTACATCTAATCCACTATTGTTAAACAAACTATCATTATTTACTTGCCCCATATTGTTAACACCAGACCATACATGAGAGAGTCTATTCACATTTGTCTCCCTTTTCTCCCAAGATGACACTATCGCTTTCAATTTTAACATAAAACTCTCATAGATATAATTTGTGACATTCTCCATTCCACCAAAAACACTCGATGAAACATTATTGGCATACCCACTTTCACACCCACCTGAAGCTCTGATTGCCAAAGAGCCACTGATAGATGCCTGCTGATCTATATTCCTGTTAATATCTCTCTGTAAAGCCTTTTCTTTGTCCTGAGCTTGTTTATCTGCAGACCGTGACTCTGCGCAAATCTCATCTATCTCTAACAATGATTCCATAGATGATGAGGAAAAAAAGTCTAATTGTTGCTGAATAGCATCTGTGTCATTGTGTTTTTTTCCTTCCTTTCCTTTACATGTGTTCTCCTTCGCAACAATGTCCTTAGTCCTCCTACTGTATCTATGTTGTTTCTCCTTTCTGATACTTTCTGGATTAGTATCTTTCGCTTGACTACTTTGTTGCAATGTTACTTTCTCTTTTTCTGAAACAACTTCCTTGCTGCTTCTTGTACCTCTCCTATCACTATTTCCTTGCCCTTGTAACTGCTTTGAAACACCAGTCTTATTTGCTTCGCTGTCCCCTTCCTTGCTTTCTCTTGCTGTGCTTCCTTTTTCCCCTTATCCGCCCACGCTGTCTGCTATCTCGTGTAAATGTCTGCCCCTTGTGCCTTTTTTGCTCTCCGCTGCCTTCCTACCTCGCTCACCGGCCCTCGTGCTTCTAGCTGTCTTTAACATTTTACTTTGCAGGTTACCTGCCTGGACGCAGTCGCTGCTTGCCGCCCTCTTCGCGACAACTCTTCTGGGACTTGCGCTCCTTTGTCTTCTTGCAAACCTCATTTTCTGCTTCATGATTTTCTACAACCCCTAATCTTAGCTTATCAACCTCTGAGCAAGGCACACTAAGCACAACTTTGAATGCTTGTATTACTACTATGAAGATACTGAACCTTTTGGCTGGTGAAATAAATTCAAATTACATTTCTAGCCATAATTATTTTTAGTGTTTAGTTCTACTTTAAGGTAGAAATCTGAGGCTATAAGTAACTGGGTGGATAGAAATAGGCTGCTTCATTGTTTTAATTGATTCAGTCATCACACAATTCCATACCAATTATAACCAAGGTCTGACTGAGCCAGAAAGACAATGGGGGGAAACCTGGTGGGCCCCCAGGCGGCCCAGACCCAATCCTGCCCTCCCCTGTCACTCCCTGCTTCCCTCACTGCCACAATCCAGACTCGATCCTGCCCTCCCCCATTGCTCCTCCGCTGCCCCTCCTAACCATGGCAAAAGTTAATTTCAAAGGGGAATTGTGGTGGGTGAGTTGGCAGGCATTGGGGACCCTGGAGGGGGTGTGTGGGCCCTGGGTTAGCAGCTCTGGTGGAACTTGAACAACCCAGTCTAACCCTGATGATAACATTCATATTTTAAACAAGCTAATATGAGTTTCCATTTTTACATATTTATATAGTCTGTCTGCTTTGTCTCAGCTAAGCCACCTTTTCCCTTCCACAATGAACATCACAGGTGACAGAGTAATAAATGTTAACATCATTCATATAAAAGCAAACTGATTATGCTTGTGAAACAGTTGTTCTGATCCTGAGAGTATATCTAAATAGGGCTTCTCCAGTAAATACTTTCCACCTTCAAAAAATGTGGCAATACATTTTCCAGCAGTATAGTAAAACAATGTTTCCAATACTTCAATAATCGACAAAATATTAAGCACTGTTTTCATGCAAAAGAAAATACTTTTTATTCTGCTGACAGTATCCCTTTAGTTTTCATTAGTATCATTTCCAGACCTTTTTAACAATGATATATTGCCTGTGCTCAAAAATAGTCACTATTGGGTTTGCAGCACTTTATGAGATGCAACACAGTTAATATGTGTACCTTGCTTAACTAAAACACATTTTCTTCAAGGTCTGTTCTGCAAAAATAAACTCGTTTTACCATGTTGCTTGCATAGGCTTTCAATAGTATTTATTTTGAAGCCACGGTAAAAACTCTGCAAGCTATTAAAACTGTTCCATCTCTGAGAATGATCATTTATCATTTCAGATGTGGGTTTCTGTGAAATGCTCTACTTTAGCTCATCAATAACAGTTTGCAAAAAGACATTTCTCCTCCAATGAAGAAACCTAATTTTCTTTCCTAGCAGTTGTCATAGGAACTGTGCGCTGGATGGAGAGTTTACCTTTACAGGTTTGGTGTAACTAATTCACTTCTAAAGAGAGAGGATTACGGAGGTCTGCAGACAATTAATTTGAGTGCAAGCATCAGTTGCATTGCTCTTAATAAAAGTCCACATCTTAGAAACAACCTCCCCGCCCTCAGAAGTCCTCTTTGTGACAAGTAAAACGGATGACTTTGAAAAGTTTCACAAGTAAAGAAGAAACACTGGCAAAGAGAAATCAAATGTAAACATGCCAATTATATTAAAAATCATAGCATAGCTTTAGAACTTCCACTTTTGTTTTTTCCTGTTACACATGACCATCAGACAGTGCTTGTAAAAAAAAGAGTTCCCTGTGGACATACGTATATATAGTGAATAGAGTACCCCCTCTTGTAAAATATAAGGATATTATAAGTTACCGAGGAGTTTCATGACCATATAAGGTCATGGAACTCCGAGGTAACTTCTAATATCCTCATATTTTGCAACTGGGGGTACTTTATTCATTATAATATACACGTTTCAGGGAGTCATGTGACAGAAATGACATCAGAACTCACCGTTTATAAGGATATAATTTACAAGATATTTACGGCTTTTGTGTATTATATATAAATATACATTTTTCTAAAATGCCTGGGACCTGGGGTTTGCTGAATAAGGATTTTCTGGGTATTCTTTCTGTAATTTGGATCAGCATACTTTGTCTACTGAAACTCATATAAAAATAAACCCAATAGGATTGTTTTCCTTTAATTATACCTTAGTTTGGAGCAAGTACCAGATACTGTATTATTATTATTATTATTATTATTATTATTATTAATAATAATAATAAATAATAATAAATATAAAAAGGAAATCAATTTAAATTTTTTTAATTATTTGATTATAATAGTGTCTATGAGAGATGGCCATCCTGTAATTCAGAGCTTTCAGAGCAGGATAATGGATCCTATACCAAAGTTCTTAAGATGACCCTTGACATGCAGATTTTAGCCTTGTATCCGACGAACTTTCGGACATGACAATCTTCCGACCTGCCACTAGCCAAAAACCATAAAAATAGTAAACAAATCAGACGATGTTCTGGCCATGACAAAAATCGTATGAAAGTTATGTCCGACAAATAGCAGTGAAAGTCGCCCATTGATATTGTCACATACAATACATGCAGAAAAATTATAGTCAGCCCACAGAATCTTCTAACCTTTCCGATGGACTTAACAACCAATTACCATGGTATTAAAAATGTTGGGCCGATCCACACACGGTCCAAAAATCATACCAAACTTTGATTTGTACAACTTTATCTTTGCATCTATGGCCAGCTTAAGACTTTGATCTGTTCCTGGTAACCCTTTACTTTGTACTATGCAATTTTACCCAATTCAATTCAATGAGAAAAAGGTTTATCACATGAAAACTCATGGGTGAGATTCAATCTGAGATAAACTTAACAGTGTATCCCATGAAAACTCTATAAATATCTTCCATGACTTTTCACATAATATTTTTTTTCTGATTGAATTGAACCTGGCCCTACCTTCATCAGCAGGAGGTACCAGGACCGTATTTCAATTCAAAGAGCTCCTTGGCCGCTTGCAAACCCAACCACCACCATTTGCACAAGCTCCCCATTGCACTGCTATCCCCCATTGCACAAGCTCCCCATTGCACTGCTATCCCCCACATTGTGGACACTATGATCCGCTCACACTGCCCCCAGTCCCTATCATACTGCCCCCCGTCCCACTCACATCTCTACTGCCTTACCTTTTTACTGCTGCTCATTAATATATGACCAGTGGGTGGCATGTGGCCCCGTTATTTTTTGCTGACCTAATTTATTAGGGTCCATATTATTATTATTACTATTATCGCATCAGACCCTGCAATGGTGTGGACTACAATGCAAGTTTCCTATTACAAACAAACATGTGCTAATTAATATTTTTATACTAAACCTCTAATCTTTAATGTAAGAAGAGGTAACGATTTCTTTTTCAGGGAGATTTCAAGAATATGTATATTACTATAAACACTGGTTCATTGGTTCATGTACCTGGAGAAAAAGGATACTGAAATACATAGTTTGTTTTTAAAATGCTTCCTATAAGCACTCTGCATATTTAATGTATTTGGTTCCTAAACAGAAGGCTAAAACAGCATAACTATTGTAAATCACTATTATATTCTAGATCTAGAACAAAATGCTGTTTCTGTAATATTGTAATACAAACTTGTGAACAAATGTTTAAAGGAAAACCAAAATACCCCCAAAATAAATACGTAAGCAACAGAAATTTTACATCATATTAAGTGGCATATTAAAGAATCTTAAAAAGTGCAATACATATTTGATTAAATATAGCCCATTTACATCTTTTACCTTGAGCCACCATTTTGTGATGGTCTGTGTGCTCCCTCAGAGATCTCCTGACCAGAAATAATGCAGCTCTAACTGTAACAGGAAGTGTGGAACCAAAAGACAGAATTCTGTGTGTTTAATTGGCTCATGTGACCAAACATGTATGGTTTTTGCAGTTTGTTTGTGCGCACCATGTCATTAAGAGGATTGCAGCGGGCATCCCTTACTTCTTAAAGTAGCAATTTCCTATTTAGGTATACTTCAAGTGTAATTCACAAGCACACCTAGCCTCTCTTCATATAATATAAGTGGTGCTATAGGAGTATAGCACCCCCACAGAGCAACAAACAATTCCAGCACATTGCAATACAGAGATGACTCCTGTGTTTAGTGTGTCCAGCCAAACAAAAAACAATGTTTTGTGGCATGCCCCTTCATCATGTTTTCTATTTAGGATCACCCAATGGTGAATATTACTAAAAAAGTATATAATCATGAAAATTAATTATTTACATGAAGCAGGATTTTTCATCTATATTTTTATAGAGAACTACATTGTTCGGGGGTAAATTTTTCCTTTAAGAATGAAACTCTTTCCTCTTTTTGTGATTTGAATTCATAGGCAAGGAAAATATATAATATATGAATACGACTTTTTTGAGCTTATAAACTTAAATGCAGAATCATTTTATGGTTTCTTTGTTAAATTGTCAGTTTTAAAATGACCATTAAATTTACTCTAATTGTTAGATGAAGTTAAGATGACGAAAAATAAAATGCCAGCTCATTGGGTAGCTGTAGTGCATGCTGGGCAGGGTAGGTAAAAGGACAAATGATATCTTTCATCCTGAAATATTTTTAGATCTCATTCCTTCCTTCCTAAAAGAGTATAATAATGATTTTAATGAGCATTTGCAGAAATCTTTTCAATTAAACTAAAAATGATAAAATATGAAATTCAGTTGAATGTAGGTAACTCCTTCTCTTCAAGTATCTGCAAATTACTGACAGAGAGCAGGAGTGAGACAGACTTTTAATGCTTTTTGCAATTACCAGCTACTTTTCTACACAATGACTGAGGATGTAATATCAATATACATTTATCTTGTTTTATTAAAAGTTATCAAATTTTTTAGCCTGTCTTTTATCTTTTCAAGGGGGCTCATTTATAAACATTGGATGATTTGCTCCTGGGCAATAACCCATAGCAGCCAATCAGTGATTAGATTTTTTACAGTCAGCTGCAGGAGGAACACTGAAAGTAATAATTTGTTTGATTCCATGGGTTGGTTACCCTAGCAACCAGGCAGAGGTTTGAATTAGAGACAGAAATATGAAAAGGTGATGGACTGAATTGAAAGATAATAAATAAAAAACAATAACAATAACATCGTAGCATCACAGAACAATAACTGGAAACGGCAGAAGAGGAAGACAAATCATTAAAAAACTATAACAAATAAACAATGAAGTCCAAATTCAAAGTTATTAGGAACAGAATATTCTATAACATGCTAAAAATTAACTACCCCTTTACATTAACTACTCACTTCCAATATGCCCACTCTAAATATTTTATAGCTCCACCACCACTTCACTGCATTTGGGACATTAGATATGGCCAGGGACACACTGAATAACATGGAGACGGTGGGTAATAATATCACTAGTGGTGCAGGGCCATGCAGTAATTAACCTGCAATTTTAGGTCAACAAACATGCCACTATCTTGGTATCAATGAATGACAGCACTTATGTGTAGAACAAATGGTGCCTGGGTGCAATCTACCAGTGTATATATTGTGACATCAGGCCAGTAAAGGTTTGGGGATTTGTGCAGGATGGTGTGCATGTCTGTCCCAGATTTGAACAATTTGCTCTCAGTTTCTGGTAATGCAGTCAGCTCACAGGCCAGTTAAACTGTTACAAAAAATATCTGCATTAACACAGCTTATAAATATTCAAATGTGAATTTATTTCGGAGACATTTTTGGCTGAATCCCCAGCCTTGGTCAATGTTATTAAGTTGTTAAGGATCTTAATGTCGATTGCAGTTGTTTGTTCTTTATTCAGTTCTATTATAGTGAAGCAGAAGCAGTTACACATCTGAAACATGTAATGGCAATGCTTGCCAGTCCCCTATCTCCCATGCAATCTGTCAAATCTATGACTGTCTAGCTGACATCCTTGCTTCCTTCCTGCTACTCATTTGCTAACCATAACATTAATACACTACATAATATCATATATAGTACTGAAGACTAACCTAGCAGCTTATCTTCATTCACTACATACCAAGACAGATTTTAAGGGATTAAGGGGTCCGTTTACTAAAGTGCGGTAAAAATTTGTGCACAAAATATAGACAAATTTAACGCAGAATATGTTTTTGCGAGTTTATTAACCTGCGGTAAATATAAATTTGTGAATTTTCTTGCGCAAGAATATGTGTTCGCCAGTATCGCCTCCGCTGAAAATAACTCTACGTACATATTAACGCCTGGTTTACTAAACAGCAAAATGTGTGAAAGACAAAATTAACCCCAGAATACTCGCAACATTTTACCGCCATCTATAGAGTGACGTTAACTTATTTTTTGGCCAGAAAATTCTTAATGGGAGTTTAATACTCATTAAACTGTGCTTTTAAATGATACACATAGATAACTGATATGATTTTTTGTTCATAGGATTCTATTGGCAGAAGGGTGTGTGCGTGGATGGATGAAGTATGAGTTTATATGATGCATACATGTTTGATTGGTGTCACTCTGTAATGCTGTTGGATGGTATAATCATCAGTCAGTAAAGTTTATGAGTTTTGAAAGATGCATTTCTGGCCATAAATATCACAGTTAAAATTGCCATAATTAACGCCATTATTAACGCATAAAACAAGACTATTTTCTAGAATAAATATTTGCAAACGTAATTTGTCGGCAGAAAATTTGCAACTCGATAACATTACCGCTAACGTACAGTAAGCTGGTTCGCTAACATAGTTACCGCAAGTGATTGCAATGACTTCTGAGCACATCGCTGTTTAGTAAACTTAGTCGCTACAAATATTCTGGCAGAAAAATATTCTCAGCGATAACATGCGGAAACTTTTAGTCAAATTTACCGCACTTTAGTAAACGGACCCCCATCTCTTTTGGTATGGTAGTTATAGGAGGAGGGAGGAGCTGGCGCTCGATGAATATGGCCGTGTGAGCCATTAGTCGGAAAATCTAAAAGCAAAATAAAATCCCTTCTGCCTGCTAAGTTTGTGGTGATAAAGGCTCCCGGATTGGGCATGACGAAGAGGAGTAAGAAGCCTCTGATAATCTATACAAGCCCTACCATTACGTTTTGTGAAACTATCGCAGAGCGCAGAGCAGCAGATATAGACCCTTGCGCTGCAGGATATCATGACCAAAGATGCCCAAGTAAAAACTCAATCTAAAATCAAGATGTGATCAGAAGGAGAGAAACCGTGGACAAAGCAGGATTTTGTGGAGCTACATGTGTTATGTTTGGTAGCCGAAGATGAGGAGAGTATAACAGTGCTTTATTTACAGGCTCATACAGGCCTTACACAACAACAGTAACTGCTTACTTTCACTTTCAAGCTGTACAGTCCTGTGCACATGACACCCGCAAGCCATTTGTATAAACACCACATATTCCCCCTATAGTAGGAAAGCATTTGGGCAAATTTAATAAACAACAATGCATCTTAAAGCAATAATGTACATTATTCACATCACATAGTCCTGGGTCCATGCAGGTAGTTTTGGGATTCTCTCAGTACGCCTTATAGGTTCATTTTCTTCAGGCCTTTTGCAGTTGGCATCAGGAGTAGGAAAATGTCCTTCATCAAATGGAGCTTCTCCAAAGTCATATCTAACAGGAGCAAGATGACTTGCATTCCATATGCGTCAATCAGACAGTTCATATGTGTATGGTCCTCACTGGCGTCTCACTTCAAGTGGTGTAGTAAATTTAGATTGTCCTTGTTTCAGTGTTCCTGGTTTCTTAATTCTGACTAAAGATCCAGGCTGAAAGTGTACTTCTCTTGCACCATGTTTTCTATCAGTATAAGCCTTGCATTTGGCTTGGTGACGTTTCATAATGTCAGCAGTAGATGATTTTGTAGGCACAGTATTTTGTGGAAGTTTGATGTCTGCAACATGTAACTTAGTGTGCATCTGTCTGCCATGTAATAATTCAGCTGGAGATGATTGGGTCGCTGCATGGCATGTTGCTCTGTAGTTATGTAGGAACTCTGTTGTAAATACTTTCCAAGATTTCCCAGTAAGATTTGCTGTCTGCAATGCTTCTTTCAGACTTCTGTTGAATCACTTGATTTCTCCATTTGCTTGTTGGTAATACACTGAAGATTTCCTATGCACAATATTCCTCTCTCTCAGAAAGGATTCAAACTCATATGAGACAAACTGTGATCCGTTGTCTGATATTAGCTCCTTTGGATTTCCTACTCTGCTGAAGACTGTAGACAGAAATATTATTACTCTAGCTGATGTTACATGAGAAACAAAAAAAAGAAAAAAGGCCAATTCTTTTTTCTTGTACTTATACTGGTGGTGGGAGAGGCCAGCACCAATACCTTTTCCCCAGCTTGCATTAATTTTTGACATGAGAAAAAAATGCAATTTCAGGCCATTTACTGTAATAGTCTATTATAGGTAGTGATGAGCGAATTTATTCGACAGGGGCGAATTCGCGGTGAATTCCCGCGATTTGCCGCTGGCAAATAAATTTGAAAGCGACGCAACGAAAACGACGCGTGCCGACTAGTTTCGTGAATTTTTTCGCGAATTCCGCTGGAAATTCGGGAATTTTTCAGGGAAACAAAATTGGGTAGATTCGCCCATCACTAATTATAGGGTTATAGCAAATCTATAGTCTATAGGAGCCTCTGCAAAAGGACCGATAATCTCAATTGCAAGTTTTTTCCATGCTGAATCAGGAAATTATACTGGTTTAAGTGGTGGTGTATGTGTGATAGCTGTTTTGTCATGATTCTCAAAAGTAAAACAAGAATGAAGGGCAGTTATCACCACAGCATCCATTGCTGGCCACCAGTATAGTTCTTATAGTCTTTGTTTTGTACGTGCACTTCCTTGATGACTCTCATGTGCAAGTTGTATGAGCTTTTCTCTCAAAGTCTCTGGTACCAATAAACGATGAGCTCCACGGACAACATGGCCAACTGCTAAGGACAGTTCGTGTCTAATCCTGTAGTAAGGTTGAGGATCAGGACTGAATTTCTTCTTAGCATTTGGCCATTTGCTTTGTAAGTTGTTCTATAGTATTACTTGAATTGGACATGTGAGGCAAGCTTGCTTAAAATCAGCAGCTGTAATTGTAGATGATAGTAAATCAGACAATGCTACAACTACTAGATTTGACAAAAAGTGGATATTACATTAATAGAAATCGAAGGGGAGATTTATATGTTGAGTTTATTCGCAGACAATATCCTGTTAATGTTAGGCCAACCACAAATCTGATTACCTAACTTATATAAGGTATTAGACATTTTTTGCAGATTTTTGGGTTATAAGGTAAATCTGGCAAAATGTGAGGCGTTGAATCTAAACATCCCTATAGAAATAGCAGAACGGTCATCACAATCTTTCAACTTTAGATGGCAACCTACAGTATGGCTGTTAAAGTGGACCCGTCACCCCAAAAAAATATTCAGAATCCTATTTTATCACATTAGTCAAGCAAAATGAACATTACTTACACTATATAAATTATTTTAATCTTGTTTTCATCAGTTTGGGAATTCAGAATTATAGCAAGCAGGCAGGAGCCATTTTGTGGACACTGTTATTAAGGCAATCATTATATTATCTTAGAATCTTGTTTGTGCACCAGAATGGGGGACCCAATGTCTATCCCCATGTCCTGGCTACACAATTAAATGGTTAAGAGAACTGGGGGAATGTGTGGGGAGCAGTGGTATCTAGGAAGTGCTGAATGGAAAGTGAAAGTAATTATCTGCCCCGCCTCTATGCCTAAGGCATAGAGGAGTGGCAGACAATATTTGATTGACAGCTGAGATTTTTAAATGAGCTTTAAACAGCTATGAATGCTTTAATAAAAATTTGAAATTGGATTTCATGTTTATTTTGAAAAGGACTATACAGATTTTTGTGTCTGGGTGACAGGTCCACTTTAAATATAACTAATTATTATTATTAACACGTATTTCTATAGCGCTAACATATTTCATAGCGCTGACTAATTGATATCAGGATTTAAATCACATGCTTGAAAAGCTTAAGAAAGATCTGATTTCATGGGAAGGCTTTAGTATATTGTGGTTGGGACACATAGCGTGAAAATGAATGTTCTGGCAAGGATTCTTTATTTGTTTAGGACAATGCCTACTAAATACCCTAGGATGGAATGTAGAGCTTTACAGAAAGCTATAGAAAAATGTATTTGGGTGGGAAAAAATGCAAGAATAAGAAGAAAGACTCTATACAAAAATAAGCTTAAAGGAGGTTTAGGGGTGCCTGACCTGCTTCCCTACTATAAAGCAGCTCAATTTGTACATTTGCAGGCATGGCATCTAAAGGAAAATAAACCAAGATGGGTTTTATTAGAACAGGATCTACATAAAAGGTTAAATTTGCCAGATGCTATGTGGAAACCCTAACAATTGTCTGCGGCTAAGCAGACTACCACCTGTGTAGCACACTATGGGTAACATATAAATGGAAAGATAAGCTACAGTATGTATGATCCTTACTGACACCTCTGTATGAGAATGAGGACTTTTTACCAGGTACTGAAGAAACTGATTTTCACTGGTGGATATCAAATGATTTGCTAAGAGTAGGGGATTTAATTGAGGGAAATAAAGTTGTAACATTTAACAACCTTAAATCAACATTTGATATACCCATGAGAGAGTATCTTAGATATTTGCAATTGTCACATTGGTTAAAAGAGTTTAGAAAATTCATTGACAGTTACATCCAATCTATCTCATAAGGGGAGGCTCCTTTTGCCTAGAAAATATATTAGAGCTCACTCTATTAAAATCACCAATCATGTCTCTCTACATGCAGAATTTGTGCAAAAGGCAGATATTTTGTTAGATTTTTTTGTACTGGAATCAGTTATTTGAGTGAGCTCTAATACATCTGCTAGGAAAGGAAACCTCCCTATAAGATATATTGGATCTAACTGTCAATGAGTATATGACACCCAGCTGTTGAAAGAAGACAGAATGAAGAGAAACAGATGCTGAAGGAATAAAGTGAAGATAAACTTGATTATTTCAGAAACAGTAATTAGAACGTTTCTTAGTTCAGTATGATGAAGCTTTTCAAATTCAAATTTCATTTTCGTGATAGTTCCACTTTAAATACAAATAGACACTGAAAGAAGTAGTTTTACAACTTTTCATTTTTTTTTGTAACTTAAATTTTATTAAGCATGAAAATATAATTTAACAAACAATAATTGTAATTGAGTGTATGTATCTCATATATGGTTTGTACATTGCATATCACAGTTGTATATTATGGTGTTACTCTGAATAAGAAGTATTCCTTGACAACCCTTCCCTCCCTTATCCCTCTTCTCCCTCCCCCACCTCCTTCCATCCCCCCCAGAGGTGAGAGGGGACCAGACGGAAGAGGGGAGAGGTCTCCGTCATGCAATACAGGTTTAGCCCACAGAGTACTGGTCTGGTTTATGGATTATGGTGGAGTCCATGGCCGAGTTCAGTTTCCGAAGCTAATGACTCCCAAGGTGTCCATATCTCTAAGTGGTGGGGGAGTTTATTCCAAATTTTGGCAATGCCATATTCGAACCTCTTGTTGATCTCTATCTATCGTCTGATCTCTTCAAGGGTTGGTATGGTGTTAGTTTTCCAGTGGGATGCAACGGATATTCGTGTGGCTGTCAAGATCTGGTTTATCAAGTCCTGAGTGGTTTTGCCATATCCAGGAAGTGGTCTACCCAGCAAAAAGGTGGACATATCTATTGGGATATTGTTTCTCAGGGTCCTGCTCAACAAGTCTGCAATCTCCGTCCATAGTGGGGTAATTACCGGGCATGTCCAGAAAATGTTTGGCAAAGTACCTGTTTCTCCAACATAGAGGAGAGTGATCCTGAAATACTGTATGCAGCTTGGCTGGCGTATGGTACCAATACATTAATATTTTATAGATATGTTCCATTCACTGGAACATTGTGACATACTTTTTGCATTGTCCCATATTGCAGCCCACTCTCGATCTAGCAAAGGTTGGGTAAATTGACTGTCCCATTTAACCATGTATTGCAATCTAGGAGGGGGATCGGCCTGGGGCTCAGAAAGTAGTTGGTAAATCTACAAAATTATCCCCTTTTGAGGAAGGCCAGGTTTGGCTAGTGATTCAAAGCATGTTGATGGGTTTGTCTTTGCGTAGTTACTATATGATTTAGCAAAATGTCTTAGCTGGAAATATTCAAAGAACTTGAGGGTATTATGGAGCAGTTTCTGATTCAGATCTTCGTAGGACAAGATCTCCTTTGTTAGAGGATTTAGCAGATCCCTTATGCTTTGGATGTTCGTGTCTGCCCATTTATCGATAAAAGACGGATAAAGTCCTGGTATAAAGTCCGGATTATGTAGGAACATTGTATTGAGCAACTTGAGGGACCCTAGTTTATGTTTCTGCTTAGCGGTAAATCATATGGATAGGGTATGTCTCGTTGAGGATAAAAGCTCAGTTTCACCAGCCAGGCAATTGATGGGCGACCAAATTAAGTATTAGCCCCCATGTAGTGTTGGGGTGCCAGTGTGTTTAGAGCTTTTTAAAAAATTTTCATGTATCAAAAAATCTAAACTGAAAAACATGAATGGGAGAGTCACAGAAAAGTTGCAAAAGCCACAACTTTTTCTTTCTGACACATGATAACGAATTTCCGTATTGACGTAGAAAAGTCAGCACGAAAAACATCCAAAAACCTCAATGAAGCAAAGAAGTTTCTAGCTGTAAACGGAAAATCTGCAGGTATTAGCTGAAGTATTTTCAGCGTCTGAATTGTGGCAGTTTTTTTGTATAATCAATCCCGAAAAGGGGTTGTTGTTTTTTCTATGTTTTTTTTCAGTATATTGGTGAAAGAAAACATGACCCAAAAAGTTCAGTAAATCAGCCCTTGTTTGCCAAATGTATTTCTAAATATAGAAGCACTACATAGATCTATAATTCCCAGAACTCCTCTACCATTGCAACCAGCGTTCCCTAAGAATTTGACATTTGAGCCATGCTGATCCACTCAGGCCAAAAACATTTCAGGCCTTTATGACAGCAAACAGTCACCATAATTGTGTGAAACCCCTTCCTCTAACCTTCTCTAGCCTCCCAGATGTGTTTGCCAGAAAGTCTGGGCACCACTTCTGTAGACAGGTAGACAGGTAAGTGGATGCTGGTTTCTTTCACTTCTTATCCCTCTGTTATTAAGTTTTTGTGAGAAGCAGGCCCGGACTGGCAATCTGTGGGTTCTGGCAAATGCCAGAGGGGCTGCTATAAGGCCCCTTGGAAAGTCAGCATTTAGTGGGCTGGTGGGCGCTGTTTGGGCTTCTATGTTGGCTGATTGGGTCTCTGTGTACCTGATATGCCAGGGCCTATTTTAATTCTCAGTCTAGACATGGGGAGAAGATAAATCACAAACTAAATCAAAACAAAACAGGTAAATAGAGGATGAGAGAGATACTCTGTGTTTGGCTGTTTAATGATATACCCCCTCAATGAATATAACAGGGCTTTCCTATTAATAATTGTACCATATCTTTTACATTCAGCAAAATAAAATAATAAATGATACAAAGAATCTGCAACATGAGCTATTAGAGAAAGGTCCCTTCATGCAGCAACGCTTGCGCTTTTTATTAAAAAGAATTGTTATGGAAAATTCTGGTAATTTTTTAAATTTGAGATGATAAAAGTCATTAATATTTAAAAGAACTATTTTCATATTACTCAGTATCATTATCGTAATTAATATTAAAATACTTTATTGTAGTGACAACCAAAACAGCAGCAGTAAATCAAACAGTTTACTCTAAGAAATGGAAAACTTTTTACAGTGTCAGTAATAAAGACAAATGCAATGATTTTTATCCATAACTAAACTTTTTTGCTTTATATTTCATGCCTCTGATTCAAAAGCAGAAGAACAGAAAGGCATGGAGCCTTAGGGTGTAATCCCTGATGTATCACTCATTTGAGCATTACATTCCTGGAGATAGATTTCTCAGTTATAAGAACACTGGATTTAAGCTGTTTCAGTATTTGTATATGTCCTTTAACCGTATAAAATATATCCATAACCTTTTCAGAATTTGTGTTTTTCGCTCATCTATGGAATGGCTTGCTGCCAGTTCCATCACCTTGAACAATCACAAGCTGGCTGCATGAATGTTAATAAGCTCTATCACATACTTGCTTCTAATCATATCTCTGATGACTTGATGTACCATAGAATTTAGATTCTACATAAAGATGCAGGAGGAGGAGGGCTAATTAAAAAAAAAAAAACAGAGTGCTTTTGAGACAAGCAGAACTGACTGAGAAACACATGACAATTTGTATTTTAATTCAGAAATAGAAAGTAGAGGAAAAAGATAATTTTACATAAAAATATTTTTTAATGGGATGATTCATAATAATATTCTTATGTTTATTACATAGTTAATTTTGGAGAGTATTTTGTTTTCAGATACTTTTTTACACTTAACAACAGTACAGTGATATCTGATATCTGATTGGACAATTTGAGATTAATGTCTCTCTTTTTTTCTGGGAGCCCTTGCCTTATTGCCCTGAAACCCCAGTTCTTGAGGTTACCACAATATTATTAATAACCTATATATTATAATAACCTTTTCCATCCACCTAGATCTGTTATCTACTGTCTGTGGGAATGTTTGTTGACTCCTTTGTTGGCGTATTTTCATTTGTTGCTGTGCATATTAGACCTCAAGCATATTAGTTTCTTCAGGCCAAGTTGTACATCTGTGTCGGCAGCTTATCTGCCCGTGTGGGGGGCCCTCCGACGGGCTTTCCCGATCGATATCTGGCCGAAAGTCGGCCAGATGTCGATCGGCAGGATTAAAAATCCCGTCGGATCGTGGCCGCATCTGTTCGTTGATGCGGTCCCGCGATCCGACCGCCCGTACTGATCCGAACGTTGGGCCCTAGGGCCCACGATCGGATCAGCCCGATATCGCCCACCTCAAGGTGGGCATATCGGGGAGAGATCCGATCGTTTGGCAACATCGCCAGATGAGCGGATCTCTTCGTGTATGGCCACCTTAACACTGTATTTCATTCAACTTTACTAGACTATTGCCACCTTTTCCAGGAACATATGGATACGTTTGGCATATGTTTATGCACTGAGATTTACTTTTGGAATTATGTGAAAGCAGAAGTTCAGCATTATCTTAAATGCATTAGCTTAAATTAGCTACTGCTTTATCATTATACCTCTATCTAATTAGCAGTAGGCCAGCACACTAGCAGTTATTAAATTTATGCATGTGACCCAGGACCTTTAAGACTCATTTAGAAATGCAAATACAAAAGTAAAAAAATGATGCCAACTGCCATGCTTTTGCCCATTATGAAATGGATAAAAGTACAAGCAAGCTGTTTGATTTACCTGTCAATGCTGGTTTTTTCTTAAGGTGAATGGTGTCATTTCCAGAATCATGTATGCCTATTAGTGATGGGCGAATTTATTTGCCAGGGGCAAATTCGCGGCGAATTCCCGCGATTCGCCGCTGGCGAATAAATTCGTGAATCGGCAGTGAAATTTCGCGGGAAAAACGAGTCGCGCAGCGTTTTTGACGCGACGAAAACGACGAGACGCGCGTCAAAAGTGTGCCGCGACTCGTTTTGCGCATTTTTCGCCAAATCGCAAATTTCTCTGGAAATTCGTGAATTTTTCGGTGAAGCGAATCTCGGGAGATTCGCCCATCACTAATGCCTATGCATTCAGATGCATCTGTAGGCAGACCACTGTGACTGTCAATATATATATGGGTTGTAAGAACTGAGTAAGGGTGCAAGTGCCTTTGTTACCAGCATTTAAGCGCATGCACTAGTGCAGGAGATAACAAAGTACATAAAAGCCTGCACTAGATTAATTCAGTGACACTTGGTTTAAATCACGCTGCCCACAGAGTATCTAAGCTTAACAGTGTTGTCAAGGTTAAAGGAATACTGTCATGGGAAAACATGTTTTTTTCAAAATACATCAGTTAATAGTGCTGCTCCAGTAGACTTCTGCACTGAAATCCATTTCTCAAACAGCAAACAGATTTTTTTTTATATTCAGTTTTGAAATCTGACATGAGGCTAGCCATTTTGTCAATTTCCCAGCTTCCCCAGTCATGTGACTTGTGCCAGCACTTTAGGAGGGAACTGCTTTCTGGCAGGCTGTTGTTTTTCCTTCTCAATGTAACTGAATAGTACACAGTGGGACATGGGTTTTTACTATTGAGTGCTGTTCTTAGATCTACCAGGCAGCTGTTATCTTGTGTTAGGGAGCTGTTATCTGGTTACCTTCCCATGGTTCTGTTGTAAGGCTGCTGGGGGTAAAAGGGCAGGGGGTGATATCACTCCAACTTGCAGTACAGTAGTAAAGAGTGATTAAAGTTTATCAGAGCACAAGTCAAATGACTTGGGGCAGCTGGGAAATTGACAATATGTCTAGCCCCATGTCAGATTTCAAAATGAAATATAAAAAAATCTGTTTGCTCTTTTGAGAAATGGATTTCAATGCAGAATTCTTTTGTAACAGCACTATTAACTGATGCATTTTGGGGAAAAAAATTCCCATGACAGTATCCCTTTAATGACTTCATTAAGACCTAAACATTCAGCACATGCCCTATGGAGTTATGCAACTTTCTGTCTCAGACTGCATGCTAAAAACAAAGCTTCCTATATAATTTGAGCCTAATTACCCTAATTAACAGCACACTAAAACAATTGTGCATCCATATTTTAGTACTAATGTTTTTGGAGAACTGCTAATTTGACCAAAACAATTATTACCCAGAAACCCAGAGTTGGGTAGCCAAGGGGGGAGTGCTGGGTCCACCTGAAGATTGTTTGAGGTAGGGGGCCCAGTCTGGTCAAATTATTTTTATTGATGTATAAGCTTACTGCTTATAATAATGAAAATATTATTATCATATAGATCATATAGATAACTGATATTATATGACCATAGAGTATTAAAGGGCAAGGAAAGGCAAAGAAATAAAATCCCTTTTTTACTTTCTTTAATGAAAAAGAAATCTATCTCCAATATACTTTAATTTAAAAATGTGTACCGTTTTTATAAGAAACCTGACTGTATGCAGTGAAATTCTCCCTTCATTTAGTGATGTGGATAGGAATTGTCAGACGGTCCCTAACTTCTGGCAGGGAAACAATCATACTTATAAACAGCAGGGGGAGCCCCTGCCATGCAGAGCTCAATCAGCTTTGCTTTTTGATCATTTATGACAATCCCTAAACAGCACAGATCATACTGAGCATGTGCAGTGCTAGTGTCAGGCAAAGATGTATAACAAAGTTACAAGATGGCAGCCCCCTGTGGCCAACTTTATAAACATTAATCATTTGTTTGATTAGGCTTGTAGTGCAGTAAGTTCATGTTTATGTTTAGTATACAAAATACAGCATTTCTAGCCTTGTTCTATTTTAGACTTTCCTTGCCCTTTAAGAGTGCCCTCTGTTCTGTAATAACTAATGCTACAAACTAGAAACAGGTGCACTGTACCCTGAGACTGAATTGCCAGTAAATCCTTTACCAAATAAAACAGAGAGTAAATTTGCCAATAGAAATGTAACAATATATACTGTATTATATAGCAAACTAAAAGTACAGACAATAGCATACAAATGACTGTGATATCACTGGGGTCTCCACGGCAGTACACCAGCTGATATATTTTTGGGTGGATTTAATTTAATGGGACTTCAAGTATGCCCATCCTGCCTTTGAGGTCAAGCCCAATTAATGGAGATTATTATGAGGTTTGTACTCACCATTAATATCAAATTAAATTAACATTTGTTTTATGATTATAAAGACACATTATTGTGGCTATTAGATGTAACACTGTATTTGTACAATCAAAGCCCAGCTTCTACAATTTATGTGTGTATTTAATGACTATTAATAATGTACTTCAATTCTGTAATTCACATACCAGAGCAAACATTGTGGCACTCGTCAATAGTTTTCATATAAACAATCCCTTGACACAAGAGTAATATAAAGTTATCAAAAAAATCACAGAATATATAATAGCATCTTCTGTTCAGTGCATTGCTAGTTTACATGGAAATGCGTTTAGAAGAAAAATGATGGTGCTTCTTCCTTTAATTCTAATTATGGTTCCAGTGTTCTCTTTGTTGAGTCGAAGAGATGGTTCAGTGAGAAAAGCTGCACGCTCCCCAATCCTTTAGAGACCAAGCAGTATACATATTAGCTGCTTAATGCTTTTGTACAATTCATCTAATAAGCAGGTTAAAAGAAGAAATCAGTAAGGCTCCACTGCTTCACTGAGCAGAAGTTAGAAGGTGTGCACAGACCTCTCTCTCTCTGCTTGAAACTCCTGGCACAAACTCAAATTGTTAACACAGCATTTAATTCTCTACTGTTTTTCATTGTTTGTACAGTCCATTGCTTCTAAATCTCTGTCCAGGTTTTTGGAACATGTGTTTGTGAGTTCAGCGGGAACAAAAGACGCTTTAAAAACATTTGTTTTATCATTGCACATGGGAGGAAAAATATAAAAATATATTAAACAAGATATATCAGAAGAAATGACAGATGCAGCGTGGGAAGCATGTTTGTTCTGATCAGTATTTATAACAAACAAAGTTGGCAGTGTTTTTTTCCCCAGAAAAAGGTAAAAAAACTAATTATGTTTTCAAAGGTTTATGATATTAACTTAAATTGAATTATAATGTTATATGTATAATTATTTAGATGGTTGATAGTAAGAATGCAGCTGTGACATGTGCACTTCATAATGTACAAGGGACCGTCATACAAGGCAGGGACCCTGCAGTTTTATGCACAAATTCTTGCTAGGCTTTCAGTATATCACAAATAACATCCCTGTCCCTGTCCTAATGGAACTGTCCTAATGGATCAAATTCACACAACTCACACACACATACAGAGTCCTTAAAGTAAACACACACAGTGCTTAAAGGGATACTGTCATGGGAAAACATGTTTTTTCAAAACGGATCAGATAATAGTGCTGCTCCAATAGACTTCTACACTGAAATCCATTTCTCAAAAGAGAAAACAGATTTTTTTTTTTATTCAGTTTTGACATCTGACATGAGGCTAGCCATTTTGTCAATTTCCCTGCTGCCCCTGGTCATGTGACTTGTGCCAGCAATTTAGGAGGGAACTGCTTTCTGGCAGGCTGTTGTTTTTCCATCTCAATGTAACTGATTAGTACGCAGTGGGACATGGGTTTCTAATATTGAATGCTGTTCTTAGATCTACCAGGCAGCTGTTATCTTGTGTTAGGGAGCTGTTATCTGGTTACCTTCCCATTGTTCTGTTGTTCGGCTGCTGGGGGGAAATGGGTAGGGGGTGATATCACTCCAACTTGCAGTACAGTAGTAAAGAGTGATTGAAGTTTATCAGAGCACAAGTCACATGACTTGGGGCAGCTGGGAAATTTACAATATGTCTAGCCCCATGTCAGATTTCAAAATGAAATATAAAAAAATCTGTGCCTGTTTTAAGAGACCAACGGAATGCTCTTAGAATGGAATGCTGGCTGCGGTAGACACCAATATTTTCAAGAGAGGTGGGTGGGTAGGGGAGGCACATAGACATTTTCCACTTCCACCCTGCCTTACTGCTTACCCTAAGGCAAGGTTGAGCTGTGTGTCTTAACACTGATTGCTAGATGGGTGTTAAAATAAGCACCAAGGGCCATGCACTCAAGGTCAAGAAGGACCCCTACAAACTCCTTGCAGATAGAGCTTAACTCGATGCAGTAGTGCTGATGACTGCACCACAGGTCCACCAAACACACAGCTAACTAGGTTCAAAATGCTTAAGTAGGTTCTCTGGGATCTCTGTTTTAAAGTGTGAGAAAAATGAAAGTACCCAGAGGAAAGCCAGGTAGACCCAGGAAGAACATGCATTCTAAAAATACAATATATGTATGTTTGGTACTTGTTGCTTGGTTTTTGTTGCACCCTGCTATTTGTAAATCCAACTAATTCATTGAACTTGGGCATGTATATACTGTGTTAAAAGAACAAGTTATAAATGGAAAAAATACATTGTGGGGAAAGGCAATGCTGGTTTTCAAATCTCTCTGCATAATGCATTTCTGGATACAAAATGATGAACCAATTTATTGTTCTGTCTAGTATCCACTGTATATAAATGGAGAATCAAACACACACAACAGAAAAAAGAATGAAGACTAGATACTGATTCTCACAAACCATCATACGTTTATAATTGTTATACATTTATATTTGGTATAGGTCATTTTCTTAAGGTCTGGTGTTTGTGCCTCAAATTTGTGTGTTTATGTTCATATTACTGCAACTTTGTTACTGCTAAAATTATTCATAATATATATTAGTATGTTCTCTGATTACTAGTTAAATAATTCAAAATGTTAAAGCATATTTCCCTTTTCTCTGCAATAACAAAACAATACCTTGTACTTGATCACAACCAATATATAATTATTCTTTATTGATAGAAAAAATCCTATTGGGTTTATTAAATGTTTATATTATATTTAGCAGATTAAAGGCATGAAGTTTCAAGTAACGGAAAGATCCCAC
The DNA here is from genome assembly GCA_024363595.1 of Xenopus borealis. Taxonomy (NCBI): domain Eukaryota; kingdom Metazoa; phylum Chordata; class Amphibia; order Anura; family Pipidae; genus Xenopus; species Xenopus borealis. The sequence continues at coordinate 34,090,294 of CM044444.1, read as the reverse complement.
TATTCAGAAAACCTCTGGTCTTGAGCATTATATAAAAACAGTTCCTATGCCTCTGTTTTGTTCATCCAGAAACTAGTCCAGACGAATGCTTTGCTTGTGAATAATAGACTCATTTTGGTTAGTTGAGAGGTTGAACTTCTTCCTGCTCATTTGTTTGTCTCCATACTCCTCCCATGCTTCATGATATATGTTGAATATAACCGTCATGTCTAGGTACTGTCTTAAAACACTGGGCTATTAAATGCATAAATGTGAAATACATTAAAACAGTAATATTGAATATTTTGTTAAAAAGCAAAAAGGAGCCAATTTACTAATAATCATTTTTTTTCTTCCATGAATGTCCAAAAATGTGTGGTTTTTGAGATTTATTAAGTGTAAAAAACCCAAAAAACCTCTAGTGCAAATAAAAGTTAAGGTCTTATAGAAGTTAATGGGAGCTGCACTGATCTGATTGGATCACTTTTAATCAAATTGGTGTTTTAGGGCTGATTTACCAAAGGTCGAATTTCGAAGTAGAAAAAACTTTGAAATTCGACCATTGAATTAAAATACGGTTGAAGGAAAATCTTCAATCGAACGAAAAAATCCTTCGAATAGAAAAATTCTAAGGATTTTAGCGCACAATCGAAGGATTTTTCTTAGATAAAATAAAACTTAAGAAAATGGTCCAGCAGGTCCCCATAGGCTAACATAGCACTTCGGCAGCTTTTATTTGGCAAAGTAAAAAAAATCGAAGGTTATAAAGAGACAGCACCTCGAATTTCGAAGTCGAAGGATTTTACTATTGGATCATTCGAATTGAAGGATCGAATGGTCGAAGTAACCTATTCAATGGTCAAAGTTTTTCAAAAATTTACTTTGAATATCGAATGTTTTGCATTCGAATATTCACTTCGACCCTTAGTAAATCAGCCCCCTTATCTTTTATAAATAATCCTCATAATATAATGCCATTATTCCTTCAAAAACTTGCCATTCTTTGAGGCCTGTTATAAAACATGAGACGAATACAAGTCATATGCTTCAGAATAATGCTTATTGGTATGTTATGTCATGTATAAGTACAGTAGACTTTAAGAAATGTAATACCTGCTAAGGATAGCATTGAGTATTGAAACCCTCTTTGTTTGGCTCTTGAAACCTATAAAGATGCTTGTCTTAAAGTCTTCATCAATAAAAACTTTTTCATTCTTTGGATCACTTTACCTTACAGGAACACACACTGCCATCTTGTTATTATGGAAGCAACTGTGCTGCGCAACATCTGCAAAGAACACGACTTTCCATAAACAACAAACATATTTTTCAACATCTTTTGAAATGTCGTTTTAGGTCACAGTGCTTGAGCGGGCAGTTTTTTCCCCAGGGTGCAAGTGTTTGACTACTAAGGGGCATAAGGGGTTGCACCTTAGTGCTGACTTAAGAAGCACTTGGGCTCTTGGGAATCTACAGATTGCCCCTGATGTTGGGTCAACCTGGGAAAATCATAAGTTTTAAAAAGGAACCAAAGACATCAGTAAGCATAAGGTCCTGTGACAGTATCAGTATCACAGGGCTGCCTACAGGAAGTCTAGTAACCCATAGCAACTAATGCTTGCAAACCAGTAAAAACTACCAATTGCTTACCCAGGGTTGATAAAATAGGAGCAAACTTTGTTTCCCGGCTAACTTTGCCAGTTCTGCTAAATAATTTAATGTTACAATAATGATGTTCTGAGCCTGTTCTAGTTAATGCAACATACTAAATAAATAATAAAAAAATACCTCTAAAGGCATCTTAGTCTCTGCTTTAGCAAATGCATACTATATGCAGTACCTTTAGCCCTTCATAAATCTCACCAGTGTGGACTAAACACATCTGAAAGATTGTGGACAGTAATTGCCCCACTAACACTATATAAGGTTCCTTTTCAGTCTAAGGCAAGAGGAATGAATCTGGGAGTGACAGAGAGACAGTCTTTTTATTGGAAAGCAATAGAGGTCTGAACAATGATTTGTCTACAAATTCTTTGGGGACGATTTACAACAGACAGTTGTAATACACTGAGTAACATGGCTCTGCTGTTCTCCTTCCTATCAGTTCCAATATAACATTTCACTAAATAAAAGACACACAGGAAGAAAAAAATCGATTCGGCACTTTGGAGGCTTTAAATAATTCTATGTACTGCATAGAATACCCCAGTTATTCATACGTTCACATAGAAGTTTCATGTATCTGTAGAGAAAAAAAGTTTTTTTTAAAGTGAAGTAATACATTCAGCCCTTCTGTGGAAAGATTTTTGCATTAAAGAACTGTATTTACTTCTTAGAGTGCAGAAACTACACTATTCGTTACCTTTATAAGAAAGATTTACATTAACCATCCACAGCCGCAGTTGTGCAATATGCATTAGTACACACAGCACATACATGAATAATGCAGTTGTCTTAGGTCTTAGATGTTGATACATTCAGTGTGTGAAATCAGGAATCTTAATCAGCTTGTGTTATACTGCCCTCTACTGCATATAGTATGGAAACTGAAATACACTGCCAAGGATTTGATGTTATCATTTTTCATGAATCAGTCCTTATAAAAAAAATAACAAATGGGTTAACAAGCTTCTATTCAGTCAAATTAGACAGTCTGTATCATGAACATGAAGGTTTGCTTTTAGAGATTTCAATGTGTGTTATCAATGGTGGCTCAAGGTAATACTATTATAGAAAAATGAGACTGCTCTATAACCCAATGTCTTGTATTGGCAGGCAGCTTTGTAGAAAAAAATGGTTGAACCCAATATTTTGTATTAGACAGATTTATAGAGAAGGAACTATTGAACTCAACTAGCAGATGACCTATTGAACTCAACTAGAAGATGACCTAATAAGTTTATGATTTCTATTACTTCCTAATATATTTTTGATTTCTGGAGGAACTGATACAAGCTTCCTTCATTATAGCAGGGGCAGTAAACAGTATGTACTCAAATACTAACAAACAATAGGATAAGATCTCAGCTTTGGATGTGCTTGTTGGACGCCTGGCCAGCTCATAATGAGCACATGGGAAGCAAAATCTGTTGTTGACCAAGTGATTTAATGTATGAACACATTATTTTGGAGCATATAAAAGTGTGACCTCAAAATACATATAGCCAAATACAAGAGGTTCTCTGCACTCAACCCATTATCAATATGTTTAAGACATTGAGACATTTTGTGCATACAGCT
>CM044444.1:34032492-34083793 GCA_024363595.1 Xenopus borealis | reverse complement strand
TGTTGAAGTAACATTAGACTTAGCCTACCCAAACAAAAAAATCACCCTCCGCCTATGTCTATAAGGCAACACCTACCTGCTAAAAGCTAGCTAATATAAGGATCCAATGCAACTGAGGGTGGTATGTGCCTAATTATAAAGTTTTTCTATGGCCCAAATTCCCTAAAGCGTGAAACGTCTAACGCTAGCACTAAGTCGCCAGCGTGACGTCATTTTGCGACTTCGCAAATTCACTAACACTGACTTGCGCAACTTCGCACCCTTACGCCAGGCGACTTTGCACACTGACGAAGGATCGTAACTATGCAAATTCACTAAGATCAACTTTTACCTGAACATTACCACTTACGCTAGACTTTACTTTGCCTGGTCAGACCAGGCGAAGTTCAATACAATAGATGGGGGGCAAAAAAATGGAAACTATATAGGGGGCACATGTAGGGCAATAGGACAACTTTATATAATATATTAAAGGTTTCCTGGGCTTGTGTAGTGGAATGTAGTGGCTGTAACATATACTTCTATTATGCGCTTAAGTTCCTGCCGTATGCAAATTAGGCATCGCTAACGTAACTGCGCTTTGCCGAAGTAACACTAGTGCAACTACGCTACCGTTCACCGACCTGAGCGTAACTTCACACTTTAGTGAATTTGCGTAGTGCTGGCGAAAGTTCGCCTGCCGAAGTGCAGCGAACGCTAGCGAAGCCAACGCTAGCGAATTTTCGGATCTTAGTGAATTTGCCCCTATGTCTCTTTCCTTCCCAAAATGTTGAGCAGGTCCCAATAGGCTACAGATCAACTTTTATTTACAGAATAACAATCCAGGGGAAAAAGTGTTTCTTATTGTAGTGGATATACACTGTAGACGAACAGCGGCATGGTGGGTAAATATGCACATTTCTTAAATTATAAGCATTTAATGGACAACAGAGGACAATCAATTCCACTAGATGGATGTGTGTTCTTTCTCAACTTCAGTTATTATGTAGCTATATAAGTACAGAAAGAGGTCAGGAGGTAATAACAATTGCACTCAGAAAAGTCAGTGATTGTCTACTTCTAGCAGGTTCTAGCAGGTTAGTGATTCACCCACAATTGTCAACAATGCAATTTGAGAACTAGATTCTTTTTATTCCAGCTTATGTCCGATAGTTACAATTGTGGTCCAGTACATTTCAGACATAAAACTAGCAGAGCTCAGATGCCAGTTGAAAAGTACTACTAGAGCAAAGTCACTAAACTGAGGTTGAATTTTCCCCAGCGCTACGCAAATTCACTAAAGTACGAAGTTAGGCTCAGGTCGGTGAACGGTAGCGTAGTTACGCTAGTGTTACTTCGTTAGGCAGAGCGCAGTTATGCTAGCAAAGCCTAATTTGCATATGCGGGATCTTTAACGTATAGTAGAAGTATATGTTACAGCCACTACATTCCACTACACAAGCCCAGGAAACCTTTAATAAATTAAATAAAGTTGTCCTATTGCCCTACATGTGCTCCCTGTATAGTTGTGTTGCCATATGTTAGGAAATGTAGGGGGGAAGGAGGGTAACCCCCCCAAAAAAATCGATCTTTTTCAGACTATCACCTTCCAATGGTAAAACACGCCAGCGTTTTTTTGGGACTTTTTTTTTTCAAACTCCTATCTATTGTATTGAACTTCGCCAGGTCTGACCAGGCGAAGTAAAGTCTAACGTAAGTGGTAACATTCAGGAAAATGTTCATCTTAGCGAATTTGCGTAATAACGATCCTTCATCAGTGCGCAACTTCGCCTGGCGTAAAGGTGCGAAGTTGCGCAAGTCTATCAACTTCGCTAGCAAAAATTCGCCAGAGCCAGTGTTAGTAAATTTACGAAGTTACAAAATGACGTCATGCTGGCGAATTAGCGCTAGCGTTAGACGCTTCGCGCTTTAGTGAATTTGGGCCTTAGACTACTAAAAAAATAATGAAATCATTAAACCCTATAGAATTGTTTTGCCTTCAGGATTAATTTTATGTTAGTTGGGATAATGTAGGTAGTGTTTTATTTTAACAGAAAAAAAAGAAATAATTTTTTGTTATTTTTAATTATGTTATTACAGAGAAAAAGGTAGGATTTTGAATGGGTGGTTCATCCATAAGTTACCTTTTAGCATATTAAAGAAAGGCCAATCCTAAGTAACTTTTCAGTTGGTCTTCATTACTTATTTTTTCATAGTTTTTAAATTATTTGCCTTCTTCTCGTCGCTTTTCAACTTTCAAATGGGGCTCACTGACCAAACCTATTCCTTTGTGAGGCTATAATTTTATTCTTATTGGTTTTATTACTGTTTGTTTTAATAATAATTTTTCTATTCAGAATATCAAACCACTCCCTGGTTTCTAAGTTAATTTGAATTAATACATTGAAATCATTTTTGACAGGCTTGACAATTTTTTCACCCTCATTACTAGTAACAGATAACTGCTGAAAATCCACACTGGAAAAGTATTCAAAAAAGTGCCCAAAAAAAGTGAAATAACTAAAAAAAAAACATGAGATTGTTCTAGCATACTACTCTACATCATTCTAAAAGTTAACTCAAAGGTGTTTAATTATTTGATTATAATAGAGTCTGAGTTTTTTGGATAAAGGGTAGTGATGGGCGAAACGGCCGCGTTTCGCTTCGCCGAAAAAATGTGCGAATTTCCAGAGAAATTCGCGAATTTTTCGCCGATTCGCAAAACGAGTCGCGCGTCGTTTTTGACACGTCGCGTCGTTTTCGCCGCGCGTCGCGTCATTTTCGGCGCGTCGCGTCAAAAACGACGCGCGACTCGTTTTTGCGCGGCGAATTTTTGGTGGCGAATTTTTTTGCCCGTTTTGCAAATTTATTCGCCAGCGGCGAATCGCAGGAATTTGCCGTGAATTCGCCCCTGGCGAATAAATTCGCCCATCACTAATAAAGGGTTTTAGGATAACTGATCCTATATATGTAACCTTTCAGATGTGAGGACCTTAATCCAGCACTTCATGTATTTCAGTTTATTCTTCCACTACCTACCAGTGAACTCTTTCCTTTTAAAAGTAGTAACAAAGTAACATACTGTAGTAAGTTTAGGCTGAAAAAAGACACATGTCCATCAAGTTCAACCTTTAAACTTTTTTTTTTTAACTGCCTAACTGCTAGTATATAGTTCATTGACAAATAATGAACTTTAAGATTGGCCACTCAAGATTTGTTGTTTACATTTAGCTGCAGATCTTTCTTTATCTCAACCAAGTGTTATGACAGTGTGTGAAAAACACATTTAGATGAACTCTAATGATCAAAGATGAAGGCAAGTGCTGTCACAACAGATCACTCATGTCGCCTTTGATTGCAGAGATCTGATTTGACAGTACACAGACAAGCCTGAGAGACAGTAGCTTTAAACAGTATTGCCTGGGCTCTATGTTAAACACATTTAAAGACAGCAGTATTACATTGTGTGACACAGCTTACTGAAACAGGGCCAAGATCAGATAAGGTTATACTGGGTCACTGTATTGTCATGATACCTGTCATTTTATTCTGCACAGCAAGAAATATCACTTTAAAAAAAAAAACTTTACTAAGCCACGTTACTAGTGTAAATGTGACCACTTTTACATCAGGGGTGTAACTACAAAGGAAGCCGACCCTACGGGTGCAGAGGGGCCAATGAGCATAGAGAGAGAGAGAAATGTCAATATATCTTGGTAGAATTGGTTAATTAAGCAATGTTTTGGGACCATAAATTGCTGTGGAGTCCAGTAACATGTTTTTATGCCACTGCTTTACACTACAGTACATAGAAAACATCAGCTAGCAAAAAGTACCATGGGTCTCAAACCGATGCATTTGCTTCAACTGCAACTGCTTTGTGCATTCTTAAAATAATTTACAGTGTCCTAGCTGAGCTGCATTAGCTGAGCTGGGTATTAAGAAGATGTTTATCAATGCTGTGTGAGTGCTAGAATTTTGTTTCCAAAAAAATGGATATGATTAGCAATTCATTAGTCACAAATTGCTTTACCATGTACCACTTTATCAATGCATTTGCTGAATTCCCAAGGCCAAGGATCACAATTGATGGTCTCTCCTCAGGAGCTTTGCCAATAGATAAACCAATGTAAATGGAGAAAGGTTATTCATTGCTTAAAATAATAAAGACTTTAAGGAGAACTAAAGCTTAAATTAAGATGTAGGGTAGAAATATTGTACATTATGTTTTGGGCTTCTGTACCAGCCCAAGGCAACATAGATAAGGGTCAAGATATGGGCCTCCAAAGATGCCCAAGTAGCTCTTTTCTGCTGATTCAATGCACGTGCTCTGTGCTGGTGTCACCTACTGAGCTTAGGCACTGCCCCAAAATATACAGTACACATAGAATATAAACATCACATTATAAGGCTGATTTGTAAATAACAGAGATAATTACTACATGGCAGCACAGAAACCAGTTCAACTAGCATTAGAATTTAATAATCAACTTTGTAGCTTCAGTTTATATTATAGACAAACCTCATTTGCTTGTAAATTTGCAAAAGCCCCTTAGTGTAGCATCTAAACAGCTGCTCAGATCCCACTGAGCCTGTGAGTGTCACAGACACTTTCCAAGATGTGCAATGTTTGCTGGTGTAATTCAGTATATAAAATATAGTATTTTAGCCATATTTATATCTAGTGTTTAGTTTTCCTCTAAGGGGAACCACAGTCTGCAATCACAGAGCAATTTCTGAAGCAGCTCATCATTTTTCTTCCAAAATTTCGCAAAATTCCAATGCAATTACAAGTGCAGTTTATGGTCAAAAGAATCAGGGCTGCATCACTTCCAGAGCCTGCTTCCAGAGTTTATGACAATTATGTGTGATTTCTTTTTAAGCACAAGTCTGCTACATCTCTTAACAAAACCTGGATTATCAATACCTTCAGGGTGGATGTATCTCCAGGATTCTCATACATCAACAGGCACAGTTTATATGATGAAACGTCATTGAATGTTCAAATACCCTCCATTTTTATGTTCCTGCACACTTGATAAAGGGCCTAGTCCAAAACATGTAGTGGAGCATTTACTCCCCCAATTTTGCAGTTGAAGATTAGTTCCTTGGATTTGTCCTGCAATTTACCATTCTTTCTTTGTTCGATTCATTCAGGGTTTTGATAGAGGATACCCTTGCATGATCATCTACAGGTACTAGTACTGGTGAGCAACAGTTTACCTAATTATACAGTGAACACAAGGTATGTAGAACAACTGTATAAGTGCAAGGTTTGTGCTTGAACAAGAGTACCTTTAATAAGTCACTGTGCATAACAATTATATGAGCAATAAAATACGAGCCCTATAACCTTATTTTTGTTAGGGTGTCCTAATTAAAAGAGAAAAAGGAAGGAAATGTTAAATCTATGGGGGGGCCAAATGTTAGGACACCGCCCATAGATTGTAATGACTTGCTTGATACCCCGGGCCGGTACTTCTGTTAGCAGAAAACTGCACCTGTCCCGGGTACTTGCGAGCGAGTGCATGCACAGTAGAGTTAAAAATGTCATTTTCTTTCTCCTGTGCATGTGTCAGTGACTGGATTTTGAAGAAAGAAGAAGGGAGGAAGAGGATTGGTAGCTTGCAAATACCCAGGGCAGGTGTTGCTTTATCGTTAAAATCATTGGGTAGGGGGGTCCCCTAAAATTTAACACTTCCCATAGTTTAGCCTTTTCTTCTCCATTAAAATTAAAAACACAATGGAAAGTACAGAAAATTTTACTTTTCCAAGTCATGATTGTTCACCTGTATTGCGAGAGAGATGAAATTTAGGCCATGGACAGTGTTTGATTGTTTATGCAGTAATTAAAGCTATAAGGTATCCGAATGGTTGACATAGAAGTACTATTGCATAAAATGGTTGCCAATTAAATATTACTCTAAACTGTCAAATTGTCTGCCAAAAATATCTGGCCCCTGAGAAAAAAAACTGAAGCATTCTTTGCAAGAGTAATACATTGCATATATTATTGTAGACTGATCTTGGAAAGCCATATTATTATCTATAAATGAGCCAATAAATAATGATGCTTTACATAAATGTCAGTCTAGCTTACCCTTAAGCGCAGGTAGAGCTTCAGACAGACCTAGAACTAAATTAAATGTACATATTGATGAATACAGCAATTAAACTGATATGTTATGATTGCCACAACAATTGTGATTGCCAGCCAAGGCTGAAGACATGAGGCGGAGGCTCATCCTCTCTCTGTTTTCCCCTCAGGCGGAGATAAGCCAGTGTGCACTCATCTGCTCAGCTGCTGCAGCAGCATTGATTTGGGCAAAGACACAATATGTGGATATTAACACAAAACTCAGCTGTATATAGGAACTGTAAAAAATACTAAAATACTAACCTTAAGATGGGCAATATCAACAGATCCATTCATTTGATCCTCGGACCATATGATTGGATCATGCATTAACAAACACAATCAACCCCCCCCAAAGGCTTTTGCATTGTGTAGCTTCCCAGCTACAGTCTGTTCCCCTGCCAAGCAACCAGTCAGAAATGCAGCTTTAAATGAATGAACTGCTCATTGTTGAATGTATTAAACCTGTCTATAAAAATTTTTCTCTTTTTCTTACTATTTTTAACCCTACTTCTGCCTTTCTTCTATCTGTCTATCTTTATGCATTGTATGATGTCTCCATAGTGTCAGGAGCACCCTTTACATAGTTACAGTATATAGTTAAATTGGGTTGAAAAAAGACAAAGTCCAACAAGTTCAACCCCTTAAAATTAAAACCCAGCATCCACACACACACATCCCTACACTTTCACACAAAACATATTTGCCTATAGCTATACTAACTGTAGAGTTTAGTAACACAGTAGCCTTTGAAGTCTGTCCAAAAAATCATCCAAGCCCCTCTTAAAATTATCAACAGAATCAGCCATCACAACATCACCTGGCAGTGCATTCCACAACTTCACTGTCCTCACTGTGAAAAACCATGTACACTGGTTCAAATGAAAGTCCTTTTCTTCTAGTCTGAAGGGGTGGCCTCTGGTGCGGTGATCCTCTATATGGGTAAAAAGGTCCCCTGATATTTGTCTATAATGTCCTCTAATGTACTTGCAAAGTGTAATCATGTCCCCTCGCATGTGCCTTTTTTCCAAAGAAAACAACCCCAACGTGGACAGTCTACCCTCATAATTTAAGTCTTCCATCCCTCTAACCAGTTTAGTTGCACATATCTGCACTCTCTCCAGCTCATTTATATGCCTCTTAAGGACTGGAGTCCAAGCCTGCACTGCATACTCCAGATGAGGTTTTACTAGGGATCTACAAAGAGGTATAATTATGTTTTCATTCCTTGAGTTTATGCCCTTTTTTATGCAAGACAGATCTTTATTTGCTTTAGTAGCTATAGAATGATGCTGCCCAGAATAAGACACCTTGTTATCTATAAAAACCACAAGATCCTTCTCATTTAAACCTAATTTTCTAGTTTGCAGCCCAGTTTCCCAACTTAGACAAATCACTCTGCAGAATGGCAGCATCCTGCATGGAACCTATAGTTCCGCACAATTTAGTATCATCAGCAAAAATAGAAACAGTACTTTCAATGTCCACCTCCAGGTCATTAATAAACAAGTTGAAAAGCAAGGGACCCAGTACAGAGCCCTGCAGTATCTCACTAACAACACTAATCCAATTAGAAAATACTCCATTTACCACCACTCTGTATCGAATGCTTTAGCAAAGTCTAAGTAAATCACATCCACAGCCATGCCAGAATCGAGGTCCCTGCTTACCTTCTCATAAAAAGAAATTAAGTTAGTCTGGCAAGATCTGTTAAGCATAAAACTATGCTGGCACAAACTCATAGTATTGTTATTTGCTATGAAGTCCAGTTTCCTATCATTTATTAATCCTTCGAAAAGCTTTCCTACCAGGGATGTCAGACTAACTGGTCTATAGTTTTGAGGCTGAGAACGAGATCCCTTTTTGAATAGCGGCACCACATTAGCAATTCACCAGTCTCTCTGCACCATGCCAGACCTCAATGAGAGATAAGCAGAGAGGTTTGGCAATCACAAAGCTAAGTCCACTAAGTACCCTGGGATGAATACCATGTGGTCATAGACCTATGTTTATCTTAGCATCATTAGATGTATTACTAGAATTGGGACTATTAATAAGGAAACCTTCATTAGCTGGTTCCTCATTTCTGAAGACAAACGAAAAGTATGCGTTCAGAATCTGAGCTTTTTGCTTATTCTCATCAACCAACTGAACCACCTCTGATAATACAGGTCCTGCCCTTCATGATTCATTTTTTACTATTAACATATTTAAAAAATAATTTTGGATTCTTTTTACTGCTCACTGCATATCTTTTTAATGCTTTCCATATCGATTTTAGCTTTCCTGATAGCTTTTTCATGATTTATTGGCCTCCTTGTACCTTATAAATGATGTGTCTGTCCCAGTTAACTTGAAAGCCTTAAAAGCACATCTTTTCTTACCCCTCAACACCAACACTTCTATTGAACCAAAAAGATTTTGCTTTGCAACCGTGTTCCTTGCTTACAAGTGGAATATACTGATGTATATTTATTAAGCAGCATTTTAAAGACTTCCCCATTTTTGTTCTGTGTTTAACCCAATGAAAAGCATTCCCCACTTGTTGCAAAGATGCTCTTATACTCTCAAAGTTTGCACACCTGAAATTCAATGTTTTAATTACTCCCTTATAGAATTACCTCTGCAACAGGATCTCAAAGGAGACCATGTTATGATTACTATTTCCTAAATGCTCACCCACACAAATGCTAGAGATGAGTTCAGTATTATTAGTTATTACAAGATCCAAAAGAGAGTTATTCCTAGTAGGTTCTTGAACGAGTTTTCATTTAGCATACTGTATATACAAACCTACTAGCTTTATCTGTCTTGTCGACCCCATTACACCAGTCAATGTTGAGATAATTGAAGTCACCCATAAAAATAACTTGACCTAATTGTGAAGCCGCTTCTATTTGCAAAAGTAGCTGGGCTTCATACTCGTCACTTTTTTTCGTGGTGGTTTATAGCATACACCAATGATAATTTTCTTTGTAACCTTTTGCCCAATCAAAATCTCTACCCAGAGAATTGGCGCTCAATTCCTCTTCTGTGCCACATCCAAGATGGTGGTGCCCATGACTGGCACATCAGTACTCAAAATTCAAAATAATAGGAAGCTGAGGTCACAGGTTCAATGCTCGATTATAGGTCATGCTCACAAGTGCATTATTGATTCCTGGTCTTTTGACCCCTTGCCTTGACTCTGACTATGATCATTTGATGACTGCCTTCTGAACTTTTGCCTGAATACTGATTACGCCTGTTCTGAACTCTTTGACTACCATGAACTAGACTTGCTTCCTCCTTAGTTTGGACTTCTCTGCAATTTGGCAGATTTGCTAAAGGGCGGAGTGGCTAATGCTAGTGAATTTCTGCCACACATCCCATCCACAGGGACATCACCAATTTACTAAGAGATGTAGGTGGCAATTCGCTAGCATATGGGACCATCGCTAGCATTTGTTTACACTCTATTGCCAGGCCACTTTTCACTCTAGCGAACAGTCATTACTCTGCAAGTTCAATAAAGTGTGAATTTTACTGAATGTTACATCTTTTGCCACCTCACACCAAATAAACTGCTAAAATTAAGTTAGATATGCCGCAATCTTACAGATGAAGCCACTTTGGAGTGTGTGTTTGACACAGAATAACTTAACTCAGATATCCCATTTTCCCACTTAACACAGAATATTGTGTCACAGCATCCCATCCAATTAAAGAGTTAACCATTGAAAACAATGGTGCTTTGGTATGCTAATGAAAAGGTTAAATGCATTAAATGAGTTAAGATGACTTTAGACAACACAGTTTCTTCAATTAACCATGAGTCACGACGCATTTAACACACAAATCCAAGTGGCTGCATCTGTATGTCAGTTACATCATATCCTGTCTGCCAGAAATGCATTAAAGGTGTAAAAACGTTAGTGACTTTTTTTTTAGCGGGATTGCATGCAAAAGTCCTGACAAACTTTTTTGGGTTAACATTTTCCCCCAGACATTTGAGGGCCATGGATCATTTATTTACAGTGGACATTAGAGGATCTTTTTTGTCTTTATTAAGCTTCCTTGGACATTTGTAATAAAAAGTGGCCACTTCAAGCACTTGCATCTCTAATAAAGACTTCCATGCAACTTTAATGTACACCCCCTATTCAAATCGATCTAAGCATAAGAATTTTCGTATTTCTCGCGAAAAGTCGCCAGAGTTCACCAAGGATGCAACTATGCATTTTAGTGAATTAGCATAGAGGTAACAAATTTGCTCCTGGCAAAGTGGTACAAAGTGTGCAAAGCGGTCGCTGGCAACAATTCGCCCTTTATTAAATCTGCCCATAGTTAGTGGGAGCTCTGTATATTAAAGGAAAAGGAAAGTTAAACTAAAGAAGTAGCTAGAAATGTTGTACATAATGTTTTGGGCTTCTGTACCAGCCCAAGGCAACCACAGCCCTTTAGCAATAAATATATGTGTCTTCAAAGATGCCCCATCACTGAGCTTAGGGACTCACTCACAATATACAGAATACATAGAATATAAATGTGACAGTATAAGGATGAGTGACACTACATGACAACACAGAAACCAGTGCAACTAGTATTAGAATTTAATAATCAGCCCTGTAACATCAGTCTATATAACAGGCCAATCTCATTTTCTGCTTGATAATATGTGATGACCCCTAAGCTTAGCTTCTCAACAGCTGCTCAGAACCCACTGAGCAAGTGACTGTCGCAGACACTTTCCAAGATGGCGACCCCCTGTGACAGGTTTGAAGTCCTGGATCACTGCAGCTATACAGAAGTTGAAACTTTAGGCTGGTGCATTCAATTCAGTATAGAAAACATGGCATTTTTAGCCCTATTCATTTTTAGGGTTTAGTACAGGATGTTTGCAGAGCTATAGCAAAACAGCACATTTATATGCACACTTATATTTGAAGATAAGACTTTTTCTTTTTTCTTTTTAAATCATTGTTGTTTACATTCAGAACCAGAATATGTCTTTTTAAATAGAAGTAAAAAGAAACCTGTTTGGAATTTGTTATAGAATAATATACATATATTTAGCTCATAGTTAGACTTTGAAAGTTCTTGGAAGCTGATTTCTTGCCTTAACTCAAAATTATAGTTCCTTTTCTTAATTCAGACATCTTTAAACCACTTTCTTCTATGAAGGAAAATGCTAATTTAAAGCATAAATCAATGCTGCCATCCTCACTGGGAACAAATTATCTATAAAGCAGAATCCTAGCTGGCTTTTTTTTTTTTTACAGTTTACTATGTAGTTGTCAGTGGTTCATTTATATTAAGCAAGCACATATACATAATTATACTTTAAAAACATAAAAAATTGAGAATATTTGCTTTTAATATAATTTCCAAATACCAGCAGTGCCAGCAATCTAAACAATACTGGTAGAGTTGCTGAGACAGCATTAGAAGGTAAATATCCTGTACATACTGTAATAAGACTTAGAACAGCTTTCGTCTTTAGCAAAATGGGAGGCTGCATTATGTTGCTGGATTTCTTTTTGTGCAAGAGTACATTAGATGTGTAATCCTTTAATGGACATCTAAACAATGTTCTCTGGGATTTCAGCATCCAGTATTTAGTCCTGGCTCTCCTTTTGGGTAGAAATGGGCCAGCAATGAAGCAAAGGCACTGTAATCTGGAGCTCTAACCTACTCTGCTCATTGAAGGGGTCTGACTAATGAATCTTATGATTCTTAAAGGGCACCTATGGGCAGAAAAAAATTCCCCAAACCGAAGGTGCGGGCTGATGGGGTTGTAGTAGTTTAAAAAAATTTTAGAATTTGCCCCCTGCATGCGCTGGTTTACTCGCAACGGGAGGGAGCTCCCGGTGCGAGCTACCATGACAGTCCAGGCACATGCGCAGTATGCGCATGTGACATCATGCGCATAAGCCAAATGAAAAGCTGCCACAATTTCAGGCAGCTTTTCATTCTGCGCATGCGCATGGACTGTCATGGCGGCTCGCACCGGGAGCTCCCTCCCGGTGCGAGTAAGCCAGTGCATGCAGGGGGCAATTTTTTTTTAAACTACTACAACCCCAAACCGGAATGCGGGCTCTATCAGCACGCACCTTCGGTTTGGGGAATTTTTTTCTGCCCATAGGTGCCCTTTAAGGATCAATTCCCTAAATCCTTAACTGGGCCCTAGATCTGTAATAAACAACAAGTCAAGGCCTACTGGAAGAGGCTCCTAAGGGGAATTAAGTTGCACAAGTGAAGTCCTTCCCCATCTAATACTTTCTGAGACACTAAGGGGAGCCTGCAGTTTGATCAACATTTCCTACATTTTACCAACTTTGCATTCTAAGCAATCTCTTTCTCCCTCCTGCTAGATCGTGCATGTTCTCTCCTTGCCTTATTGTAATGGCTTTTGCTTTTCCATCTTTCATTATAGAGTCACATGACATCAGCCTTGCTGTTTGCGGATTATTATTAATAATAATAATAATAATATGTATTTATGAAGCAAATCTGTTTACAGTGAACATACAGATTTACATATACAAACTACCAGAACCAAACAGATAAGAGGTAACAAGGTCCCTGTCCAAATGAGCTTTCCTGGAAACCCATTAATCCAAAAAGAATTATGGGAAGGCCATCTCCCATTGAGTCCATTTTAAGCAAATAGTGCTAACTTTTAAAAATGATTTCCTTTTACTCTGTAATAATAAAACAGCAACTTGTACTTGATCTTAACTAATGCATAATGAATCCTTATTGGTGGTAAAACAATCCTATTTGATTTATTTAATGTTTAACTGAATATTTATCAATATTCTCATTTTAGTGATTTTAGAAGTTTTTGAAACCACAACCAAATCCAGTTGGAATCATTTATAAAGTTTGTGCAGTGAATATTTATTCGCAAATAGTAGTATTGCCCATGTTTTTCCTGAACACTAAAATATTGCAGTGCTGTGCCCGTCTTTCCATTTGCTTTTCACATTGCGCTTAAATATTTGCATGTGGCTTGCAAGTTAGATGGATGTTTGTGGGAAAAAAGCACTAAATATCCTAATACCTAAAACCTCTACAAATACAGGTTTTTTTGCATAATGTCTATCTTAAAAAAATCTGAAAAACCTCTAAAAGTCTAAAAAGCGGTCTAATAACATCAGCACAGCTCCCACTGATCCCTAATCAGTATCCACTATTTTGCTTTTGTGACTATTGATTCATATTTAATGCATGTTTGTGCATACATAAGGGGATTAATTGAGATTTTGTAGTTCTTTAAGAATGCATTGGCTGTTCTTTTGTATTCCATAGCAAATGGTAACCATATAATTTAATTGCATCCCTTTGGAAACACAAAAAATAATTTCATAATTTCATAACCTTATTTCATAATATCCATGCATTGTAAAAATTAATGGAGTATAGATTTCACTTTACTGCTACTGTCATCTTATGGTTAAACTGTAGTCTGTTTACTGCCAAATAATATATTGAAAAAATAAGAGTTCTACGCTGTACTAACCCACTGAGATGCATAACTGGGAAGATATATTCCCTAGTGGTTTGTAGTACATGTTTCCCAGATACTGTAGCCATTTATGATACATTAGAAAATAAGAAGGTATTTTAGGTTAAATAGCTTTATGCCATAGTCATATAAAATTGTGTGCAATTTACTTGGTTCTGTTAATCTGAAATATGTTTCTGAGAATGAACTTACAAAGTAAACAGTTTGCAATTTAGAAATATAAACCACTAAACTAGAATATATGTTAAAGTTAATCCAATTTTACAGATTACAGAATGAAACTAGCTAAATCAGTAAAAGTGGTATATAATCTAAGAAATTATATAAATTAATATTATCCTGTATCTACAAAGGATAAGTCAAACCTGTACCAATACTTACCGGTTAATGAGGAGTGAGTAAATAGCCCACACCTGTAACTATGGGTGGAAGATATTGCTGTAAACCAGCACTCCAAATAAAGATAAATAAAGCTGAACTTTTTATTTGACTAGATTATTTTAGACATAAGTATAAAAACTTGTACATATTTTAGATCTTTGTATGCCCAGACAAGTTATGACCAAATGCAGCAAACTTCTCAGGGACCATGATCTCACAAGGAAGACTTCAATTATGATGTGCCACTTGTCCAAAGAATATTTTGTCTACAAAAGTACATCCTAAATAAACAAATTTCCCCAGTACACAAAATCAATTTGTATTTCATACATACAAATGTAATTACTATTATTCACACTAGTAAAAATATACAAAAAAATAAGAAGAGTGTAACACTTTTTTGGCACACAGCTATTGGTATGAGCTTGGGTTACACTGCAAGTTTACACATAAGGGCAGGGCCTTCACAAAGTGGAAGCTATCTCTTTAAGAATTGGTTGAACTATAACCCACATGCACTGTACACACACACACACAGGGGAAAAAATGTGGGCGCCAGGAGGTTCTGTGAAACAGTAACTGGGTTTATTAGACATATGCACAAGGCAATGGACCTCAGGTTTTACACCGGAGTGGATGATGAGGAAATAGAACATGACATCCACAGTCACATCAGAGGCACGTTTACAGCAGTAATACAGTCATCCAATAGTCATTTGCCTAGGAAAGTAGCCTCTACCCTCACAGTCCCTCCTCACTGAGGTCCCTGCACTCAGGTATTCAAAACCTGTGGGAAGCTACTCCCTCCTGCAAATCCTCATTGGAGTTCAGCTACTAATGCTGCTAAACCTCACTACATCACTCTCCTAGAGAGTCTATCACACAAACTCCCCTAGGATAGCTAATCCTCATTCATGGGATTTCCTGGTTCCCGATTTACCCATCAAAGGTATCACCTCCCTTTGGGGTCACTTCAAAGCATTTAACGTGCAACTAAACTGGTTAGCGGGATGGAAGACTTAAATTATGAGGGTAGACTGTTCAGGTGGGGTTTGTTTTCTCTGGAAAAAAGGCGCTTGTGAGAGGAAGATTACACTTTACAAATACATTAGAGAACATTATAGACAAATATCAGGGGACCCTTTTACCCATAAAGAGGATCACCGTACCAGAGGCCACCCCTTCAGACTAGAAGAAAAGGACTTTCATTTGAAGCAGGGTAGGTGGTTCTTCACAGTGAGGACAGTGCGTTTGTGGAATGCACTGCCAGGTGATGTTGTAGTGGCTGATTCTGTTGATGCTTTCAAAAGGGGCTTGGATGATTTTTTGGACAGACAGGGGGGCAAATTCAGTAAGATCCGAAAATTCGCTAACGTTCGCCGCACTTCGCCAAGCGAATTTACGTTCAGGTCGGCGAACGGTAGCATAGTTGTGCTAGTGTTACTTCGCTATGCAGAGCGCAGTTATGCTAGCGAAGCCTAATTTTAAGTTATAATAGAAGTATATGTTACAGCCACTACATTCCACTACACAAGCCCAGGAAACCTTTAATAAATTATATAAAGTTGTCCTATTGCCCTACATGTGCCCCCTGTATAGTTGTGTTGCCATATGTTAGGAAATGTAGGGGGGAAGAAGGGTAACCCCCCCAAAAAAAAATATTGATCTTTTTCAGACTTTCACCCTCCTATGCTAGAGAATTTTTTTTAACCTCCTATCTATTGTATTGAACTTCGTCTGGTCTGACCAGGCGAAGTATCGTCTAGCGCAAGTGCTAACATTGAGGAAAATGTTCATCTTATTGAATTTGCGAATTTACGATCCTTCGTCAGTGAGCAACTTCTCCTGGCGTAGGGTGCGAAGTTGCTCAAGTCTATCTATTTCGATAGCGTAAATTCGCCAGAGCCGGTGTTCGTGAATTTCCGAAGTTACAAATTGATGTCACACTGGCGAATTAGCGCTAGCGTTAGACGCTTTGCGCTATAATGAATTTGCCCCATAATATCAAAGGCTATTTTGATACTAGACTCTACAGTTAGTATAGCTATGGGCATATATGGTTTGTGTGAAAGAGTGGAGGGGTGTGTGTGTGTGTATGATGGGTTTTAATTTGGAGTGGTTTAAATTGATGGACTTTTTTCAACCCAATTTGACTATGTAACTAAATATGTAACTATGTAACTATCACAATTAACACTCATTTCCATAAAACATATTTTATTTCCACGATATCCAGTATTGGAATTCGAGCAGGATAGCATCATTTTTTTTCTTCTTGTAGGATGCAATGTTTTAGAATTCCAGAGCTTTTTTGTGCCTGTGAGCAGAGTCCCAGAGGAAACATAGCCCCCACAGCCAATGTTTGTCATTCTCAGGACATATGAGAAAGTAAGGAGTGATCTTCTCTTACTCGACTACTCTCTCCTCCAAGGACCTCCGATCATCTCTAGGATGGATGTTGCTGTGCATGGAACTTATGGGTAGCCCACACTTGCTTAAATTCCCCCTTAACTGGGTTCTGGGAGTGGAAAAGAATTGTGTTCCTGGCTGTGGCAGTGTGCTCAATTGGCTGTCTGATAGTAAAAATCATTGTGGCTTTTCTGCAGCCCCCCCCCCCCCCCCCCCCAAACTATGAGTGCAGAGAGAAAATGCTCGTAAGAACTTTTACTGCTTTATCATTTCTACTTGGTCTGTTTTCTCTGTTTCATCTACAGTGACATCTTTAAATTTTTCTGTGCCTAAATTACATGAAATTGCCACTGTGCCATCCTGCTATGGGTTCTGGGGGTATTTATTTATGTAATTGTCACTGTGCTATGGGTTCTAGGGGTATTTATACATGAAATTGTCACTGTGCCATCCTGCTATGAGTTCTTGGGTATTATACATTTAATTGCCATTAAATTTGGATGATAAATATAATGCTGTCCCGTTGGCACAAAACTTATGTTAGATGGATATGTACTGTGAACGACTGTGTATTTCTAACATGTGCCTCATGTGGTACTATTAGAAACTGTGTAGTATATTTTGCTAAATGGAGGGGCCCTTCAATCGTGAGTGGTTATGTTTTTAATGGCACCATTATTTTATTATGATGCAATAAAGATGTTGCGTTTCATTGATTTAACAGTTTATCAGATGATGTCAGAAGATGCTCCTATAAATATTCTGAGTATGGTTGCCATCTTTTCTGTTTTTACCGGGAAAGCCTGGTTTTCGGGTGAAAACTGGTTGCCCCAAATTAGGAAATCTGGACAGGTCTTTTAATTGCATGACATGGTGATCAGCTAATCAAAGATCACCACGTCATAACCCCACCCCTGACATTACAGACATAACATCAACTGGCCAGCCCCCTGACATCATCTGCCTGCCTTTCAATGTCTCAATGTATGCCCCATGACATCACTGGGACCACCCCTGCCTATTCTCACTGCCAGCAAAAAGAGGCAACCCTACTTTTGAGTCTCAAGCTCTGATCCTGGGACCTTCTGGTTGATGGATGCTCTCCCTAACCACTAGGCCAGAAGTGCAGGTGGTAAGTTCCCATTTCCTTTTCATCTGGGTCCTTGGCTTAGCTATTGCATCCCAGCATCCTTTTTGGTGGGCTGGGGTCAACCCTGATTGGCCGACCCCAGCCCATGTGTCCTCCTCACATACTGTGTCTGAGCAGAGGTCACTTACTTGAACGCTTAGGCTCTCTTTTCCCTGCTTGGCTCCTGGTTCCAGCCCTGTCTCTCCTACTTCAAGTTTCATTTGTCCTGTTCCAGTATTCCTCGTAACCCTCACCCTGACCTTGTCTCTATACCCATACCATCCTGTTTAGTCCCAGATTCTTCACTCCTGTCTACATCCAGTCACAGATTTGTCACCCTCTCTGTCCCATCACAGATTCTACGTCTGCTTTGTCCTGTTCCAGCTCTTGCCTGAGGTACTCGTCTGCCTCTTCTTCCTTGGTCCCTCCTACCTATCCTAGATATGAAGAACAAAGTTTAATTAAGGTAACACAGTTTAACCACTCATTTACCTAGCATTGTTGCTATGGGTTCAATTGTACTAAATGTTTTTAAATACACTTTAATACACACTAGGCAGTGTAGGATTTATGTTAAATAAATACTGACAACATAAATTAAACATTGTTTTACATTTATCAGAACATTGTCCTTGCATGCTATTTATAATTTCTTTATTAAAGTATTTGCCAATGCTTTTACATTACCCATCTGATTCCCCATGTTCCTCTTTGAGGGAGCTGCCATATTTGTGCAGCAGCAGTCCATTAGAATGAGAAACTTTGACATGCTGAGAAGGGACAGTCTGGTTGGCAAAACAGTGAAAAATCAACATGATCTAAAGGTAACTTTTAATGTACATTAATATTTTGACACGTAGTTTGTTAGTGTCTGTATGACTTTAAAGGAGAACTAAACCCTAAAAATTAATATGGCTAAAAATGCCATATTTATTGCACCAGCCTAACGTTTCAGCTTCTCACTAGCAGCAATAATCCAATACTTCAAACTTTTCACAGGGGGTCAAGCATCTTGGAAAGTGTCTTCGACACTCACATGTTCAGTGGGCTCGGATCAGCTGTTGCGAACTAAGCTTAGGCGTCATCACAAATGAACAAGCTGTAAATTAGGTTGGCCTGTAATATAAACAGGTAAGATGCTACAGGGCTTATTATTAAATTCTGATGCTAGTTGCACTGGTTTCTGTGCTGTCATGTAGTAATTATCTGTATTCATTACTAATCAGCCTTCTGTTGTGACATTTATATAATATACTCAGTGTACTGTGCATCGGCCCCTAAGCTCAGTAACGGACAGCCTCACAGAGACTGAGTGAGTCAGCAGAAAAGAAGATGGGGAGCTACTGGGGCATCTTTGGAGGCACAGATATTCCTGCTAAAGGACTGTGGTTGCCTTGGGTTGGTACAGAAGCCAAAAACATAATGTACAACATTTCTAGCTTGCTTCTTTAGTTGAAGCGATACCAACACTTATAAAATCATTGGAATGTTTCAGTATCAAGTAGGTGCTGCACCCAGAATAGTTGCCCTCAAAGCACCTCTCAAAGCCGCCCCCAGTCTCACGAACCTTTCTGCAGCTGACCCGCTGACGCTACTTAACGGATCTTCTGCTTTGCTTCAGTGATGCTGGGGTGGAGAAATCCTTCCATAGGCTGAAGTCCTGTTTTCATTTGTAATTAGACTATGGAAGGATTGTGCCACCCACAGCCAAGCGTGACTGAAATAGCACAGAAATCATTTAGAAATATCGGAAGGTTGAGTTAACACAGGTTCCAGGGCTGGGGGCAGTTTGAGGGGGGCTTCAGGGGAACTATTCCGGGTGCAGCACCTACTTGATACTGACATGTTCCTATGATTTGCTTGCTGCAAACATTTTCTCCCACTGGGTTGTGTAATTGGCAACTATGGGGCTGCAAAGAACCAGTTTTTATTTTTCAAAAACAGAAAATGTTAATAGCTGCAGATATTCAAATGATATACCAGTTTGACATTGTTTTTAATTCTTTCCATCTACTGCTAATGTAAATATATCACTGCTATGCGTTCCCTATGGTACTTATTAGAAATGTACTTTATGTATTTGCTTTCAGCAAAGTACAGTTCTTGATTAGTAAGTCTTGTTGCTGAAATGGAAGACAATATAAAATAAGAGACACATCTCGTTCAGCAGTGCCAGAGCACAGAGGAATGACTGAAATATTAATCATGACCTTCTGTCATTTTCCGGAGATCCAAAATTTTGATTAATATACTTTTTAGCTTGGTTCTTCTTTTTGCTTTTGCTAAAGAGTGAAATTGTTTTACATATATTTGTTATTATCTGTAAACAAGAGTTTAAAGGGATCCTGTCATGGGAAAATTTTTATTTTCAAAATGCATCAGTTAATAGTGCTGTTCCAGAACAATTCTGCATTGAAATCCATTTCTCAAAAGAGCAAACAGATTTTTTTATATTTCATTTTGAAATCTGACATATTGTCAATTCCCAGCTGCCCCAAGTCATGTGACTTGTGCTCTGATAAACTTCAATCACTCTTTACTGCTGTACTGCAAGTTGGAGTGATATCACACCCTCCCTTTCCCCTACCCAGCAGCCTAAAAAAAGAACAATGAGAAGGTTACCAGATAACAGCTGCCTGGTAGATCTAAGAACAAAACTCAATAGTAAAACCCATGTCTCACTGTGTACTATTCAGTTACATTGAGAAGGAAAAACAACAGCCTGCCAGAAAGCAGTTCCTTCCTAAAGTGCTGGCATAAGTCACATGACTTGGGGCAGCTGGGAAATTGACAAAATGGCTAGCCCCATGTCAGATTTCAAAACTGAATATAAAAAAATCTGTTTGCTCTTTTGAGAAATGGATTTCAGTGTAGAAGTCTACTGGAGAAGCACTATTAACTGATGCGTTTTAAAAAAAAAAACATGTTTTCCCATGACAGTTTCCCTTTAAAGGAGAACTATACCCCCCGAACAATGTAGGTCTCTATAAACAGATATTGCATAAAACAACTCATATGTAAAACCCTGCTTCATGTAAATAAACCATTTTCATAATAATACACTTTTTTAGTAGCATGTGCCATTAGGTAATAATAAATAGAAAATTGCCATTTTAAAAAATAAGGACAGCCTCCTGGGATCCTAGGATCCAACGGTGCACACAAACATACCAAACAAACTATAAAGTTAGGTCACACAAGCCAATTAACAGACTGAGTTCTGTCTTTTGCTTCCACACTTCTTCCTGTTACAGTTAGAGTTTAAATATTTCTGGTCAGGTGATCTCTGAGGCAGCACACAGACCATCATGAAATGGTGGTTCAAGGCAAGAGATGTAAAAGGGCAATATTTACTTAAATATATATACTAGGTAGATAAGATTCTTTAATATGTCACTTGATTTGATATAAACTATCTGTTGCTCAAAAACTCATTTTCAGGGTATAGTTTTCCTTTAATGGAAGAGATGAGTGCTGGTAAGTTAAGATTTACATTACATAGGCCAATGCTATACTGGGCTGAAACTTGGGTTGCTAAAAAAAAATGCAAACATAGAATCAGCCCCTAAGCTGCAATCAGTGCCTTACCTTGCTTGTACCCAGAACCATTGCAGTGTGCATGGTAAAGGCACGTGTGGCAGATTTTGGTGTTGAAACACGTCAGTTTGCATTTCAATGCCAAAATTTGCTGGGTGCAGAACCGGTAAAGGGGCTGAGTTTCAGCCTCATGTGCCATTCCCCACAGGCACTTTTCTATTTAAATATTTTCTGGTAGTCATGGACTTATCTACTTTCTTTCAATCATCTGATTATATCTCAGTCTAATTTAGTAATGACTCTAGGTCTGCAACCTATTATATAAAGACATTCAATTCAATTATATTTCTCAATTAAAAATGTCAAAGTAACCTTAACAAACTGTAAGTTATTTTCTTTCTAAAGCCACTTTTTACTAAACAAAACATATTACCACCATATTACGACAATACAAAAGCCTTCCCTACTATTAAAAGGGTCGGTGTGGTGTAAAAAATAAGGACCATTAATTAGGGACTTAGGAGGAAGTTGTGCACTGGGGACTGTGAAACTGTGAACATTCCAATGGAACAGTAATGTAAGCATAGAGGAAATCTAAATAACAACATAAGTCCAAGCAGGCAGGCAGAACTCAAGAGTAATACCTACAAATAGGGCATCAGGAAATGGTTTAAACACCACAGCCCTTCCAGAAAGGCCCACATTGCTCAAAACATTATGGTCCCCCCTTAGCTACTACATTCAATTATTAACCATAGATTGCTTGGCAACATGGATGTAAACAAAGACTAAAACACTGAAAAATCTCAAGACCTGAGAGCACCAGCAACTGCCATAAGCAGATAAATAGGTAAAGCATTACAATACCCTTTGACATCCATAGTTGCTCCTGAGTAGACAACAACAGTAAAAGAAAACAATGTGTGTATTCTAAACCTTAGTACTCTAATCAGATCTCAGTTGGATTTTGTGTATTTTGTTCATGAATTGTTTATCTACCATACAAGGTTATAATAGATATATACTTTATTAACCTTTTCCTTGCCATTGATCGTAAAATTTACGATCACATCAAAAGTGCACCACCACTGTCAGTGGTATATGTTGCAATAATTTTAAGTATATTTATAAGTCACATCCATTTTTGGAACCTGACTGACACCCTTGCAGGCAATGGGGACCAGGAGCCAGGCTGTAACCTTGAGGTACTGCAGTATACAAGCTGCTTCTTGTTCCGGTTCATGTCACATCTGTTTTTGGAACCTGAATGACACCCTTGCAGCCAATGGGGACAAGCAGCCAGGCTGTAAGTACGAGGAGCTTTGCAAGACTATACAAAGCTGTGCTCACATGCCACTCCCTCACTCCTCGCTGCACATTCTGCATCTTGGAGCCCTCCTGCTGCCTCCCAGCGGCTTCCTTGCATCTTTGGAAGACGATACCGACTGACTGACTTCCCACCTGGATCAGGTTTCATCACCACTGCACACAGACCCACACACCCTATACGCCATTTTGTGATCGTGCTGGAATGTTTTTCTGGTTCGGTTGTTCGTTCTTGGGGGGGGGGTGGCCAAAAGGCTTCACAAGGCCTCCAAATTGATGGAATTTAGCAATCCCGATTCAGACTATGTGCCGAGCGACCTAGAATCTAACTCATCTACCGATGCATCAGATGGTAGAGATAGCAGTAGCACTCTGAGCTTCCCAGATGTTCTCTTGGAGACAGGCGTGGTGGAGAAGGAGGAGGAGGCAGAGTCTGCTGCAGCTGGTGGAGAGTCTACGTGGGAGCCTTCTGGTAACTCTGACTCCCAAATCCCCCCTTTTTAATGGAGTGCCTGGAGTTAAGGTCGATACGGCTAACTTCAAACTTCTCAATTTCTTCCATTTGTTTTAGACAGAGGCCATCCTACAGGATATGGTTCTCTGCCCAAAATACCTTAGGTGAACATTCTAGAGCTCAGCGGTGGCATCCCACAAATATCCATAAAATAAAAAGAATCTGGGCACTCACCTTAGCAATGGGGCTTGTCAAAGCCAACACCATAGAAGCCTACTGGGACACCACCACAATACTCACCATCCCGCTGTTCTCGGCCGTCATGCCACGAAACTTTTACCAAATTTCACTGCGGTTTCTTCACTTCAATAATAAAGCCACAGCTGCCCGCCAAAGGAGCCAGTCACACAACAGGCAGCATAAAGTGAGGCCCCTTATCAGTAGGCTGTCCCAGCACTTCACAGAGGTTTACACCCCCTCCCAAAACATCTGAACAGACGAGTCCATAATGCTTTTCAAAGGGCGACTAAAATTTCACCAGTACATCCCGAGCAAGCGTTCTTGCTACGGGATCAAGTTCTACAAACTCTGCCCAGCGACCATTAAGCTCCCCGGGGAGCCACCATTAAGCCCTGGCCATGAAGCCCCAGGGAGCGACCATTAAGCCCCAACCGTTAAGCCCTGGGGAGCGACCATTAAACCCAGACCCTTAAGCTCTGACAATTAAGCCCCATGAAGCAACCCCTGCTGTCAGCTAGCATGACCCTCCATGCTAGGAAACCTAACTACATAACTGTACAAGTCGTCAAGGCAGCTAAACGACTTGTAGGGGAGGATGATCAGTTTCCCCACACGGGCTTAGTGGCCGATCTTGGAGGCATCGGCTGGCTCATGGAACTCCTGGTTGGATGTCCGCAGTTGCCCCATCCCCCGGGGACTTCCAGGAAAGGGCATTACAGGGCTGCACATGGGGAACTGTAACAATCTGTTACCTTGAATCCTATGGATAGCTTGGATCCCGAAGGAGAGCCACTGGTGCAAGGAAGACTGGTGGACACGGATACTCCTTTACGGCTCCGGTCTTCACCGACGCCCTTTTGGGGCCCCGGGCTTTCTGCGGAGGAGAAGGCAAAGGAGCAGGGAATAGCTGAGATTGAGGTATCGTCAAGGATTGAAACAGAAGCAAAGTCGAAACAGGCAAAAGGGTTGGTGCACCAAAAGAGAGAGGAGAGACCGTCAGCGTGGAGGAAAGAGTTTGCCGTCCATTAGTCACTCAGCCCGGTATAGGCAGGCTGCTCTGGCTGTGGCGAGTATCAGAAACAGCGAAAACAGAGCGCATTACTCAAAGTCGGGCCGATGAACAGATCCGCGGTGGAGCCGATTGATAAAATAGAAAATCTTTATTGCTTCATATTTAAAAGTTAACTCGCAGGGAGACGCGGGCAGCAGAGGATCAGAGGTCAAAAAACAGGCCAGGAGTCGAAAACCAGGAATCAGATGTCAGGCAAGGCTTGCGCAGGAACTGTGGAAACAGAAGCCAGCTTGGGCAATGTGAGGAGGAAGAGGAAGGTATTTAAGGGACCAGGAACCAATCAGGAGGCTGAGGACGGACAGACACATCAGGAACCAATAGGAAGCTAGGCGCACAAAATAGATGTCATAACACCTAAGTATACTGGTATAAAAAAAACCTACAACACCTGGTATTCCCTGGTGGTCTTCCATCCAGGTACTAACCAGGCCTGACCCTGCTTAGCTTCCAAGATAGACATTTTCAAGGTGATGGGGCCTTAGGCTGTCCATTACGGCATGGGCATGACTTGACGTGTGCCAGTATTCATGCGCCGACGTTTGACGGCAGGCATTACAGGAACTGTGAAAGGGTCCTGAGAGGCCAAGCTGCTGGCTTCTCTCCCCAGGCTCCTGGAACTCAAAGGTTCTTCATTCTCATCCGGGCTTCCATGAAAGGGCATCATCTGAGGACAGGGGGGAAAGCCATGCTGCCTACTCAGGAACAGTGCAACGGTGCTTGCGCACATTTGGCACCTGGAGCCTCGGGGCGGAGTAACGGGAGACTTCCGGTTAATTGCATCCGCTGGAGACAAGAGGGAGAAAGCCACTCTGACTACCCAAGAACAGTGCACCTGCGCCTGGCACATTTGGTACCTGGATCCCTGGGAGAGTCCCGGAAAGGGCACACACTGGTGAACTTCCGGTTAATTGCATCTGCTAATCACAAGGTGGGGAAAGTCATGCTGCCTACCCAGGAACAGTGCACCCACGCCTGGACACATTGGGCACCTTGCGCCCTGGGGGGGATCCTGGAAGTAGCACCCCCCACTGGACTACCAGGTTAATTGCTTTAGCTAATCACCAGGGGGGACAGCCATGCTGCCAACAGGGGAACAGTACACCCGTGCCTGGGCACACTTGGCACCTTGCACCCTGGGGGAGTCCCAGAAGTGGAGCCCCCTGCTGGACTTCCAGGTTAATTGCATCGGCTAATCATTGGGGGGACAGCCATGCAGCCTACCAAGGAACAGTGCACCCATGGCTGGGCACATTCGGCACCTTGTGCCCCGGGGGAGTCCCGAAAGTGGCGCCCCCACTGGACTTCCAGGTTGCATCGGCTAATCATTAGGGAGGAAAGCAAGGCTGCCTACCCAGGAACAGTGAACCCACACCTGGTCACCAGCCCCTGGATTTGTTACTGCATATGAAAATGCAAATGCAGTCTCATTCAGACTTCTAGGATGTGACATCACTGTCCCTCTTGGCAAAGACAGCATAGCTGTGCCTGCTATGGGGATTGGGCATGGAAGTGTCATATCCACCCAGAAGAGCCAGTAGTGTTTGGCAGTAAAAGGGTTAATATATTACTATCCAATGTATTCAAGTATCATATTCTACATTTTATACTTTACTAAGGTTCATTTTTAAAACATGGAAATAAACAACGTTTATTTAACCCCTTAGGATGGACATTTTTTTAATTTCCTTACCCAAAGTATTAGAGGATATATTGCTTTATAGTTAAACAGTGTCAACCTCAATAATCCCAGACACTGGTTTGGTAAAATATAAATGTTTACCTCTGTTGACGAAGAGAATAGGATGTTAAATCAATTACAATCACATCCAAATCTTGCAAAACATTTACAACAAATATTGAGCAAAGTGCCAGGATTTATTAGTTTCCAGTATAACCATAGTAATAATAATGATGCCATACAAATAATAAGCAAAATGAATGCATGTAAACAGACAAAAAGAGTATGTGCAGCTTAAGGTCAAATTATTAAACCATTGTACAAATGTATCCAATACTGAATTACAAAGCCTCTAAATGTAAAACAATATCAAGGTCCTCCAGCCAAACAGGCAGACTGCCAAACCTTACCAGCTGTTACTACTAAAGAACAGATGAGCAATGATGTAATAAAGTTATTGAGGTATTGAGGAAAGTCTAATTATCTCACATGGACCCATTTATAATTATCATCTTCACGCCTTTAAGGGAAAACATTTTATACACATTGGGGAATAACATGCAGATTAAGACATGCAGAGATTAAGCTTGTGAAGGTAGTATCTATTCCAGCTTTGCAATAGACACAAAAGAAGTTGGATATAAAAGCAAAATATGGATAAAATATATGTAGCACCATGCCTACAATGTATAAGTGTAAGGGCAAAGGGGGGGTTGCATATAACAAGCGATCAGAGTCCCCAGCTTTATACAAGTATTTGAACTTTTCAGCATAAATGGGGTAATGTAATAAAAGGCACTAAGTTTGCCCAGGGGCAGTAACCTATAGCAACCAATCAGCAGGTACGATCCACTAGTCACCTGTTTAAATGCAAGCATCTTATTGGCTGGCACGAGTTACTGCTCCTGGGCAAACTTAGTGCCTTATATTACATATAGGGGTATGTCTGCTAAAAACATTTTAGAATAGAAATTGTTTTGTCACCAGTATGGATTTGTGAAGGCTTGATGGCACTTACAAAGCAGAGGTCATAACTTAGGAGGAATCTTTAATGCAGACAGGCAGGAATAGTTCTATTTGTGGTACAGAAGGTGTTAAGCAAAATGAGACAATACTTATGAAATTCCCAGAAATGATCAGCCTATATTCAGGCATTAACCTATGCTAATGGCGTCCTTTTAACTTAACTGAATTTCATTGAAACAGACTGCATTGCAGCAGCCATGGACAACATCATCCTTGAAACAGGACAGAGCACTCCTGACAGTGTGGGGAAAACGAAAAGGCAAGTTAAATTATGTATAGGGGAGCATAAGTGAACAATAGATAACTGTGAAATATGTTAGCAAGCATTTCAAAATGTTTGGACATAATAGTAAACAGTTGAGGTGGCAAGTATTACAGGTGGTTAAGTTTCCTATACGTAGTGGTGATAAGGATAGATTACTTTTACAACAGGAGGTTATGTGTGGATAGAGAAATTAAATACCATAGCACCAATGGGAAATTAACTATTCTTGCTATTACTAGAATGAGTCTGTCCAAATTCTATATGTATGGGAATTGAGATTCATGATTAAGTGCTTAGTTTTTATTGTATATATTTATTCCACAGCTACCATTTGTGTTCAAATGTTCTCACTAATTGAAAACACTGCAATTATTTTAAATAAAGCTATTATGAACAAGCCTCAATTAATGATTCAATTTCAGCTGTATGTATATCATGACTGTTAGCGGTTGGGTTTTCTACAACTTACTACTCCTACTAGTAAATTATTTGCCATGCAGAAATATAATTACTACCGAAACCAAAGCTAGTCCCTGTATCAACTTGTTCTTTGAGTTATCTTCCATAACCCTGTATTCCCTCCCTTGCTAAAAAGCTATTGGGGGATAGAATTCTTCACATCTTCCCCTATAAAAAAATACCCTTCCAAATATTTATGTTGAACCTCTTTTCTTCTAATTGGAATGGGTGACCTTGTGTCAGTTGGAAAAGCCTACTGGGAAATAAAGCCTTATAAAGATTATTATATGATCTCCTTGTATATTTATACATAGTTATCATATCGCCCCTTACATGCCTCTTCTCAAGCATGAACATCCCCAATTTGGCCAGTCTTTCCTCATAGCTAAGATTTTAGTTGCCCTACTCTGTATCATCTCTAATGCATTAATCTCCTGTTACCGCTCAAGACCTTATTTGTCCTTAATGCTGCTGACTGGCATTGCTTGCTACAGCCAGGTTTATCATCTGCAAGGACTCAAAGGTCTTTTTCCATTATGAATTTCCTAGCACTCGTTAAGGGTACAAGTGGCTTTATATTTTTACATCCCAGGTGCATGACTTTACATTTCTCAACATTGAATCTCATTTGCCACTTAGCTGAACAGATTGCCAGTTTGTCAATATCCCGTTGCAAGGATGCCACATCCTGGATACTTTTTTGTCATCTGTAAACACTGATATATTACTTACAATACCTTGCCCCAAGTCATTAATGAACACATTAAATAAAAGTGGACCCAAGACTGAGCTCTAAGGGACCCCATTAAGAACCTTACTCCAAGCAGAGAATGTACCATTTACAACCACCCTCTGTACCCAGGGGCAATCCTACGCTCTTCACCACCTGAGGCGGCCTTGAATTTGCCAGTACATGCTCTGCAGTAGAAGAGCCAAATTTCCAGGTTCAAAACCAGAAATTTGGCTCTTAGTTATCAGGACGGCCCTGGTAACCAGGGGGGCGATTCCGCCTGAGGTGAGTGACTCAACTCTCCTCATTGGCGGAGTGCCCCTGTCTGTACCCTATCCTGCAGCCAGTTTCCTATCACCTTGCTATTGAATAACATGACTATACGTATAGGTTTTATCATTCTTTGAATAATCCACTCTTGCCTTCACCTTCATTTAGTATTGTACTTGTGGTTATCGTAATGCATTTTTTTTTTTATGATCAGCAACCAAAACGCCAGGCAAAGTTTAAAACAAGACAAACTTGACAAATCTTGCGTAACTGAAGGTGCTGCCAAGACACAAAAATGGTGTACTACACCTTACTACAAACAACATTTCATTAGTATGCCATTTGTGGGTTTTTATTTGCTATTCTTTAAAACCAATAAAAATTTCACAAAAAACAAGCTTAGCATGACTTATAAAGGGTATTTACTTTTACTTCTAAATATATATGTATATTTTGTAAATATAACGGAGATATATATATATATATATATATATATATATATATTTGAGCCATATTTTCAATCATCAGTTACAGATTACATTATAGAAAATATTACCAAATATTTTCAGGGGACCAGAAATAGAACAAAATACATGAAAATATAAAATCAGGAAAGAGTATTATTCATTATATATTGGTGGGACCACATAATAAAGGTGTGTCTGTATGTGCTTAAAGAAAACCCAGACACAACAGTTACAAAAAACTTTATTTGTACATGGAAAGAAAGCCAAACAACAGGAGGCAAGTTAATTTTAGGCACAGCTCCAAGCAATAAAGCTCATATAAAGTGCATTTTGTTTCCTCGTGTATTATCATCTTAATTTATCTAACACTCTGAAAGTACAGTAGTATTTGACTGCTTCAAAAAGATATTGCACAGTATATAATAGGAACAGATGTTTCAGTAGCTTCTAGAGTAGCCTAACAGGAGTGTGAAAAGCATGCTAAATAAATTTACACCATCAAGTGATAAGCGAGATCAAAGGCCACTGGGCATAATATACATAGCTAACAGTCATATGTGGTTAGACTCTTAAAAGAAGAACTGAACCCTAAAAATTAATTTGGCTAGAAATTACATTTTATATATTGACTAAACCTAAAGGTTCAGCATTATCAGCAGTAATGACTCAGGCCGTCAAAGCTGTGTACACTGTGTTCATCATCTTGAGCTGTGGTAGCCTTGAGCTGGCACAGAAGCCCAAAACATAATTTATAAGCATTTGAACCCTATTCTTGGTGTTGGTTCTCATTTAGGAGGCAAATGTGTCATTTTAGTCTTGGTACAGCAGCAATTCAACTTTTCTATTTAACATCAGCAGTACCATATTAGATTTACGGTATTCAGAAACATATGAAATAAGCAACCAAATGAAGGTACTCAACCATACAACACTTTCTTTCTCCCTATATTTAAAAATCAAAGTAGCAACCATGTTAATGTAATTGTAAGAGCAAATATAATATTAACTCTGACCCTGTATGAGAACATGCAACTCCTACATGAAACACTGCCTTTATGCATAATGACACTTTATTACTCCCAATCAGCACTTACCATATTCATTTTTGTTCAAAAATTTTATATAAATTAGTAGGAATAGTTTAAATGATGTTATCTATTCTGCCATTAATATAACAAATCAAGCATTTCAAAAATGTAAATGCAGCATGTGAAGAGTATAATCATTATGGGATCAAAATTAATATCAATATTGATACTTATACCCCATTTCTGTGTTCTCATTTCCAGTTATACTCACTATACCCAACACTGATTTCAAGACAAAACTTTTTAACTTCTCCAAAGTGGAAGATGCAGAATACTTTATCTACAGTACAACATAAGCAATTTCCTTAAGGAGGCAAAAAGGTAGAAAAACATATGTTTAACCCCAAAAGTGATATTTAATCCATTCTTGAACATCCTTCTTGTAAAATACACATGGAGATCCCCACTGGGACAAGTTCGAAGGTGAAAGCTTTTTTTGAAATGTTTATTTGAAACTGTAAAAATTAACTTCCCATTACCTTTAATTGCAGTTCACACGTTCCACCCTACATCCCAATCTTTGTCCAAGATTCCAACATGAATTTACTATAAACTGGAACAGGCTTTTAATAAAATCCACAATGTATTTTAGAGCTAGGCAATGCCACAATCAATCCCCACAAGTTACAGATTGCATATCAAATAAGAAAGTGCTTTCTTGTTCAATAATACAATCTACAGTTGTCTTAAACTCATGTGCAGGAGAATCAGGAAACTTATTTCTGCTTTCTTAAATTTCATGATGTAAAAACAGCAATCAAAAAAACCAAGCACACCAAAAAATAAAGAGCGTGAATTGTGAATTTACTACGCAAAATACTGCTTTCATCAAGTTTCCATCCAAAAGTGAGTGAAAATGAGAAATATTTAATAAAAGGCGTTTCATATAGGAGGTGGGTTTCAGTGAATAAGAAAAAAAATCACAAAACCTAACTTTTTGAATTTAAAAAACTGTTTAGCATATTGATTCAAATGTGATATCATTTACAAGGAACATGATTTTAAATGCCAGTCAAATGTTAACAAGTTCACAGCCCTTTGGATATTTAAATACTGTTTTGGAGTAGCTGTGCATAAGTTTCTCCTTCTGTTCGAATTTCTATCAGTTAATTTCCATTGTTTTTTAGAATGTACTGGGAAAAAGATCAGGGTTCGAACAACACACATGCGCTTTTCAGCTAAAAATTCCTATACCTTTTCAGTCAATGGCATATTTAGAGAAATTAGTAATTGCAGCAAAAATAATACATGTAGAAATAGTGTGAGATTACTCTGTTGAAATACTTGCATCTTTTGCCAACTAAAACATATTTCTATATATCCTATAGAAGAGCATGTATCTATTAAGAGAAGCATTAAACAACTTGTTCAGATTGATGTGATTATTTAATTTTGCCCCCACAACTACAATGGAATTTGTTTAAATATTAAGATATGTAATTGAACTGTTCTCCATACCACAGATGTGAGAAATTGTAGAAGCCATGCCAAACATTTGTACTATAAAAATCTTTAGGTAGATTTAATTACATTTTCTACCTGAAAGTTTTAATTGCATCTGACAGTCTCTGGTTTCAAAGAATTGCCTTGATGTTGTCTAATTAGCAATTTATTACTGCACATGAATTTTATGCAGTAGGTGTGGACCATTATCTATAGGTGACACTAGAACAATATGGAGTAGTGACCCGGAGCCCACACAAGACACAAACGGTTAGTGTCACAATCCCACTGTGTATATAGTGTCAAACTCCCTGGCACAGATGTGACAGTAGTACAGAGTGAAATACAGATGCACCTCTAATACAGCAGCAGCATTAGCAGTGTGAGTGGAGCGGGCAGAATACAGTGTGAAAGAAGACTGGGGAAGGGAGGTTGGTCTCCCCTGGCTCCGGAGCTCTGCTCTGGTATGTGGCAGTGCAGGGGTGGGAGTCAACGGTGAAGTTGGCCCTGTGCTGTGGGGGTGAGGGCACTGCACTCAGGCCAATGATTAAGTTGGCCTAGTGCTGTGGGGGTGAGGACGTTGCACTTAGACCCTGGCAGGCTTGGGGCACATTGGAAAAACTGACAGTTTGGAGCATCAGTCAGCGGGCAGCAGGATCCAGTAGCAGAGATCCAGGGAGAGATTGAGCGCTGCTGCATGGATGGTCGCCCTATCACCTTTTCTGAAGAGGAGCGGAAGCTGAGTTTTTGGAAGTTATTTCTTAATAAAGACTGCAATTTTAAAGTATAATTTGTCTTGGTGTTATTTATTAGTTGTGTACAAAAATTTTTTTTTTTTTTACAAAACTGATGTTACTGGTCCTTTAAGAAGTGGAAAATTAGGGGTTCTGCTGAAACCAAACCAGTTAGGTAGACCAACTAAAATTTCAGTCACAACTGAAAAATGTTCTGGATGCAAGGAAAAACCCACAAATAACTTCAGGAGAAATACAAAAAATATTGGAGGAAAATTTACACTCATCAGCCCGGAAGCTGCGCATGGGATGTACTTGGACATTTCAACATGACAACACAAGGCCAAGTCAACCTGTCATTGACTACAGTAAAATAAAGTGAAGGTTCTGGAGGGTCATCTCGGTCTACTGACCTCAATTTCATTGAGGCACTCTGGGGAGACCTCATTCAAGAAAGCCCAAGAATTTAAGGGAACTGGAGGCTTTTTGCCAGGACGAATGGGCAGCTTTACCATCTAAGAAGATGAAGAGCCTCATCTACAACTACCACAAAAGACTTCAAGCTGTCACTGATGTTAAAGGGGTACTCTGTTATGTAAACTTTTGAACAGGGTCATTTGAGTAGTTTGTGTAGTGATTATGATTTAAAAAGAGTAAAGACAGGTGTTTGACAATAAATGGCTTCAGCCAACCACTAACCATGAGTTTAAGAAAGGTTTTTGTGTTATCATTCATGAAAAATGGAAATCATACATTCTGCTAGGGTATGTATACTTATGAGCACAACTGTATAATATAGTCAACTTGGAATAAACAATGCCTGGAGCAGCACTAGCCTTCGTGATAGAAGAACATTTTTCAAGAGGACTTAAACGTTGGAGTCTTTTGAATGCTTGTACAAAATAGAGATATTTCATAACAAAATTTAGCACTTCCAGGAATCATTTATTCAAAGTTGACTGTATACAGTGCACCCAGAAAGATATTAATGCTCCATAACTTACAATTACCACTACAGAAAAAAGCATTAGTCATGGGTTTATGCAGAGCCTAAAATATGTTAAGTTTTTCTTTTATCCATTAAGCTATATGTTTTATTAACTACAATTACATGTCAAAACGATTCAGGGGCTTGGTTTCTGATCTAGAAAGACAATGGGCTCTTTATAATTAATATCAGCAGTGATATGATACCTGGTATTCATAACTTGTGGGACCAGGGGCTTTCACGGAAGGGCTCTTATTAAACATGATTAACTTAAAATACAGCTATGTTATATCCATTACCATGGATATATACTGGGCTAGTGAACATCAATTAAAGGTAACAAATACCATGTAAGATGGAGTTTTTTTTCCAGCTCAAAAAGGAAAGTTATTTCTTATCTCTAAAAGGAAAGGTATTTCTTAGAACATTATTTAAGTTCAATAACATATAACCTATAATGGGAGGACAACAATAACTGAATAACAAAAAATACATATAGCATATTGTTGAAAAATCTTGTGGAAAAAAATTCTATGACTTGACCATGTCCTTCAGAAAGATTTCAAAATAACTTAATTTTAATTTCCTGGTACAACAGCAAACAACTGAAAATAAATTATTACCATGTTATCTAAAACAAAGCATCCCATAATAAGATCCATAACAAAAATAAAAACCTATAAGAATGTGTGCTCTATGCAACAGTTTTCATTGCTTTTCTCTGACCATACTGTCCCCAGTATAGCAATTATTTTGGTCCCAATTTATGGGATAAAAACAAAACCACCAGGGGAAGCATGCAAGATTATTCTATGTTAGTGCTTTCTTAGCTATTTTTCTAAATTTAGATAAAATTCTTTTGAAAACCAGATGAAATTGGGCAATGTGCAAAATGCTAGTCATGTTTAAGCAATTCTGAGAAGTTTAAATAAATACAATTATTGTCATCAAATAATTAAATATGTAATATATACTTGCATCTCTCAGAAAAAAAATATGATAAATATAAATTATTCATAAATATATGATTCATATTATATAATATTAGTATACATTATTCTGTCTTGGAAATAGAAAGCAAATGTGGCAATTATTTGAAAAATCATACAGTTATTACCAGCAAGCAGAGATGAATAATTACATGGATGTTAATAAAATAAGTAAATGCGTTTTTTGTCTTTAAGTACAGAAGCTATAAAGTTTTGACAAAAGAAATGAATAGGAGTTCACGCATATATACAGGAACATGACACCTCCAAGAATGCAAAAATATAGACAAATTGAGGTAATCAAAGTCCCATAATGTTGTGTAACCATGCAATGGTGGAAAGAAAAGACACTCAGGCCACAAAAATATCTGAAAGATACTCAAATGAAATTCAATGAAAACCCTAACAAAAAAGGAAAAGTTTCTCATCTTAGTAAACAAAAGCATTCATTATTATGCATTGAAATGTTTACTAGATCAAGTTATATTTATCAACTGGTAGAGATATTGTTCAAGAAGTAATCAAATCATTTTCTTTTAATTTCTTAACGTGTCTTTGGTTGAGGGAGACGTGATTGCCGTTTGAAAGCTGCACTATCCACAGCTTCCTGTAGAATTTCTTTATTAGAAGATGGCCTGGGTATGATTGAAGATGAGGTTTTGCAAGGTGATTTAGGACATTCAGTAGGAGCAGATGCCAAGTGAACAGTATCAGGTTTAGGACTACTTGGTTTCTTAAGTTTAGAAGCAAAACTACTTGGTGGTCTTAGCATGGATCCTTTGGGGGTTTGTTTATGTGGCTGCAGAGAATTTTCAACTGCTGGTAACTGTTGCTGGGATGAAATGGAGCCCAAGGTTGGTAATTTTGATGTACAGGTGGGAATTATAGGATGTTGTGGTCTTGAGCCTAGATTAATCTGTATTAAGTCATTTTGTTTTTGTAGTAGGCTGGGTGCGGTCTCAGATGAATCATTAATTGTATCTTTACCTACAAAATGGTCACTATTAACGTTTAGTTGGATTTCTTGTACCATAGACTGGGAACAATTTGGTGATTGTAATGGGGAGTGATTGGTAGAAGCTAGCTGTATTTCAGAATTAGCTTCTTGACTTGCAACAGTTTTGTGTATTTTGGGCGTTGTGAAGAGTAAAGTTGTTGGTCTTGGAATTTGCCCAATCAATGATGATGATGATGAAGCCATGGGTTTAGTCACTGGTCTGGACTGAAAATGTATTTTAGCATCCACTGCTACTGATGGCAGAATATTACAATTAAGTTTTTTAATTTTTAAATGTTTCTTTTTATCAAGCTGTCCAGGATTTTGAGCATGCTCATCTGTTTTTATAGATTCTTCGGGGCTATCTACATCACTGATTTTCAACTGAGTACTCAGTAAGACACTCAGCTCATTTTCAGGAACTTGGGAGAGGTTACCACCATTCCCAATCTCACTGCATGGGTTCTGGACCAGTTCTCCAAGTTTTCTTGGGTCCTCTTGATGTGCTTGTGTTATTAATTTTCCCGTGATATCTGAGGAACTGGGGTTGTTGCTGGAACACTGTAGTACTTGAGGCTGTAAAGAAAAAAATATATATGTGAAATAATGTACTTCAATATTTCTGAGAAAAGCATTTATTGCACAACCTTTTAAAAATAAAACGGATATTCTGTTTTTATACATAAAAAAAGACACTTAAAAGATGGCAAACATTTAAGTACAGACAAAAATGAAATTTTTCCCCAAACCATCTAAGCTGTATGGTCTGACGTTCTGTACAGTGTTTGCTTTTAAAACTGCCCTCTTACAGTTAGGTACTGTATATGCAATCCACAAATGGGCATTATATAGTATGATGACCTTAACATTACATTTGGTCATATTTTCAAGTAGGCTGTATACAGAATAAGCACAGCATCCTACATGCTTTATAATTTGCTTGATATTGTAACGTACTCCTCCTTACGCTCAGCTTTTCCTCATTCATATTTGACTATGGCAAATATTAAAGATATTTGCCAAATATAAAAGCTAATATAATAATCAACCTCCTTAGCTCTAGCAACCATAGATAACTGCAGATACAGGTCTAACGAATGAAGCATGCTGTGATATATTTTGGCGTGAAATCAGAATGTGTGGCCCCTCAGCACTAAAAGGCTCACTAATCAACTAAAGACATTAATTCAACCAGCCATCACATCATCAACTGGAAGGGCATTCCACAATCTCACCCTCACCCTGAAGAACCACCTATACTGCTTCACATGAAAATTCTATTCTTCTAGTATTAAG
This sequence comes from Xenopus borealis, assembly GCA_024363595.1. Lineage (NCBI taxonomy): Eukaryota > Metazoa > Chordata > Amphibia > Anura > Pipidae > Xenopus > Xenopus borealis. Next base: position 34,047,190 of record CM044444.1, on the reverse strand, counting down.
AAGTGGACTTTGGTGCGTTGATCCTTGTAAGGTGAAAATGTACTTGAATTATATAGTTGCCAAACTACTGAAAAAACTTTAACAGCAGAATTTTCTTGAAAGCATTGCCCAAATATAATAAAGTATGAGCAATTAAAGTTAATTTTACTTAGGTTCCAAAGTATGGTTTTTTTTTATTTTCTGGAAGGCAAAATTAATGATCAATAACACCATAATTTAATACCCTCACTTGAATTGGTGCTGTGCTTTGCAAATAACTGACAAATACTCTTGTCTGACCATCAACTGTTAAAACAAAACACAATTTTCACTGATTGGAATATGCAGTCAAATGCAAAACTGAACCCCAATTTGCAGATGCAAATCAAAGTAAGAAAGGGTAGAAAAAAAAAAACTGTGCATGCAACGCATGGGAACAAAAAAAAAAAAATCAGAAAAGTCGCTATTTGTGTGACAAAAAGTCACATGATTATAAGTTTGGACAAAAACTTGGATTTGGCCAAATGCTACTGAAAAAGGCAAAATCCTGGATTTGGTGCATCCCTATTCACCAAATCTAGTGGTGCTGTAACCGCCAATCCGAATATCCCTACCTTTCTGTTACAGTCAAATTCAGCTATGTCAGAAGAATCTCTCTCATGAAGCATATAGCCAGTGAAGGACTGCCAGTTTCCAATCCATGTATAAACAACATTACCTAAGTCAACAGACTTTTGTCTCAAGAGCGGTTTATAAGGTTTGGCAAAAAACAAAAAACTACTGACACCTACTGTCCAAGATCCTACATAATTCATCATACAAAGCATTTATTGTCTGCATGATCTGCCCTTTATTAAATCATGGCAATTATTACTTATAATATGATTCTACAGAACATAATCTTAAATTTGATCCCTTAAATTTTCAAATAACTTGCAGACCCACCCCAAACTTACGGACCTATGGTGGTCAGACTGAGCTAATAATGCATTGTTAAATACATACAGTAAAACTTTCTTTAAATCCATGTGTAGCATACCTGATGAAAGTAGGTCTTTAACATTAACAGGCAGATTTATCGAATCCCCATTTTCTATTCATCCTTTTTTGATTTTTACAAACATATGTATCAATGGCTGAAGACCTCACTGTTTGTAATTTTTTGAGAAGATTTAAGGTATGGAGATCCAAATGATGAAAACACTACTTATCCAGAAAACCCCAGGTCCAAAGTATTCTGGAAGATTCGACAAAAACTTTGAACTTTTTGAACAGGTATGGGATCCAGTATCCAGAAACCCATTACCAGAAAGCTCCATATTAAGGATTATCTCCCATAGACCATTTTAGTAAAAATAATTCACAACTTTAAAATAGATTTTCCTTTTCTCTTTTACAATAAAAACAGTAACTTCTACTTGATCACACCTACAGTAAGATATAAGTCATTTTCACTGGAGGCAAAACAAGTCTATTGAGTTTAATATTTAAATGATATTTTAGTAGACTTAAAGATGGGGATTAAAATTGCAGAAAGAGCACTTATCCGGAAAACCCCAAGCATTCTGGATAACAGATAATATAACTGTACCTCTTTTGCCTAGTGTACTAAATAACTGCCTAACTAAAGTCCTGGTAATACCATGTTTGCTGATCTGTATTGAAAACCCAAACAAAAGATTTTGCACCTATGCATTCCCACAAAAATGTCCTAAAGGCTAATGCCACAAAGTCTGTTTCTCAGCCTGCCTATACTGCAGGCAGAGATACATCCCTCTCCACCCACTCGCGTCTATGCTCTTCTGTTTCTGTAAACAAAGGCGCTGCATCAACCTTGGTGTAGAAACCCAAAGATGATTTTGGCACATATATTTGTAATTATTTTCACAGTGAAATAGATTTTGTATGTCTGCAGTCAGACAGACACAGTGCCTAAGGCTTCAGCCACAGAAGAGCAAGCAGAGGGGATGTTTCCCAGCTTGTGCTTCTATGCAGGCCGACAAACAGCCTGGTGTGGCAGTGCCCTTACATATTGGGAATTATTACCTATAAACATGACAAATAACTGATGTTTGAAAGTGACAGGGTCAAAGTGTGTTGAGAACATTCCAGACTGCTCCAATCAAAATGTCCAACTGCCTTACCTCAAAGAATCCAACTAATCTTAATACTGTGCACTAATAAACTGTAATAATAGCAAAGAATTGTAACGCAAGAAAAAACTAAGTAAAGAAATATGAACACAATTTTGCTGCATGCAAGACATTTTCACATGCAACATGCAAATAATATACCATAAGTGCGCCATGAATAAACGCAATCAGTAAATGGGTAGAAATCTGAAATTTTACTATACCACGCTTTATCAGAGAAGTAATGGACTAATTCCTCAACTCCTTTCCAATGGCAAATGGGGAAAGCAGAGACAGAGAGAGACAAGGACAATGGTATCAGAGAAGCACATAAAGCAAAAAGCTATTTTTGGCTCATAATAGTTATTTTATCTAACAGCTGCACAGTGCTTGGGGAAGGTACAGAAAAGGAACATTGTAAGACCCAGCCGTAAAGAGCACCTTTCTTTTGAGGTTTCAAATCTACTAGAAAGCTAGAGGAAATGTATGCCACGGACAGAGTTTAAAAAAGAAAAAAAAAATCAAAAACTATTTGGTAAGAAAATCTTATAATGAATTTTGAGCAGTCACATTAGAGCAAAACCAGTTAAATTGATATTAAAGAAATAAATTATGGGTCAAATTAAAGTAGACGAACGCCAATACTAAGGGGTGAATGTACAACCTGAGGTCGCAGGATGAGCATTTTGTTTTTTACATTGACAGAAGCGCCACCAATATAAACGTGGCAGATGGTCCCTCTTAGAAACAGAATATTAAACAATATGCCCCAATTACTTGGAGGTGTTGGTAAATAGTTAAAATCGGGTCAAAAAAAGACCAAAGTCCATCAAGTTCATCCCCTTCAAATGAAACCCAGCATCCATATATATACGCAATCCCACTGACACCTCTGTACATTCACATAAACTAAATATACCCATATCTATACTAACTATAGATTTTAGTATCACAATAGCTGTGGATTTTATGTTTGTCCAATATATCATCCAGGCAAGTCTTAAAAGCATTAACAGAATAAACCATCACAACAACATCCAGCATGGCATTCCACAACCTCCCTGTCCTCACTGTGAAGAACCACCTACGCTGATTCAAATTAAAGTTATTTTACTCTAGACTGAAGGGGTGGCCTCTGGTGTGGTGATCCTCTTTATGGTTAAAAAGGTTTTCAGATATTTGCCTATAATGTCCTCTAATGTACTTGCAAAGTGTAATCATGTATCCAACACACTGCCATTTATTGTATAAACTTGCATTTATATTATTTTTGTCAAAGTGCACAACATTGCATTTATCAACATTGAACCTCACTTTCTAGTTTGTTGCACAATTTTTCCAATTTAGTCAAAATCACCAAAGTGGCAGCATCCTGGTCAACACTGGTCCAATTAGAAAATATTCCATTTACCACAACTCTTTGTAATCCATTTTTTAGCTAGTTCTCTATCCAGGTACATATACTAAGTACCAGGCCAATTGTAATATTTGTAAAAACCACAAGAAAGAAATAATCTCCCCTATTCAGCCAGGCACAGGGTACAGCAGTCAACCAGCCCAATGTAGTTACAGAAACTCATCCAAATGCTTTAGTCCCAGAACACCAAGCATTTTCAAGCTTAGGCAGTGGCACACTACACTAGCGTATTTATATGGCAGTCAGTTTTTAAATACCGTGGTACTGACTGCGTGGTAAAACTGCATGTGTGCATGGGGCTTTAATACCCCTATTCACAAACATAGATTTTTATTTTGTTGCTTTTAACACTGAGCTAATATCTACTATTGAAATAAATTTCCCTAGTACTCTGCACTGCAATCTTTAGCAGGGGATACATTCATCCAAAGACTTCCCCCAAATAAAAAGAATACATCTTGGGTTGATCCAATAAAAGCTTTAATTTCATTCCTTTGGGAAAAAAGGATTTTAGTATTACAATGCCAAAAGTATAAAAAAGTTTGAATTCATCTAGTTCATGATTGATCTTTTACAAGTTTACGTCACCTTGTTTCAACATTAGGAAACCACTCTAATGAAGCCACTCAGGTGAACAATGAAATTATGTTTTGAAGATCACCCAACAAATCTTGTTGACTTACCACTTATCACTACCAAAAAGATTATTATGGGCCATAAATCTGTTTTTTCAGATGAATTACAAATTACAACTACCATCTATAAAATTCTAGCCTAAAGGTGGCCGTACATGGGAAGATTTCATCATGTGAAACAACTGATTTTAGCATGAACCAATAAAATTCTTTAATTGTTGTTACATTGATGGGGAAGGGGGTAGGCAGTGGAGAATGCCCTGTAAAAGTAGGCATGTCTGTAATTTACCTACTATTCTGTGGTGAGTCTAGAGTGTCAGCCCACTGGCAACAAACTTTTTCAAATTTGTCCAGAAAGCCTCTGCTAATATACGTCAACTTGCAGAGAGCTGAGAGCCTCATTTATCAGAGATTTCCAACATTTTACGGTAGGTGCAGTGGGCAGCTTCCATGAAAGGATAATTGTTTTCCTAGCATAAAAGTACAGGAGAAGGAAGAGTGCATCGATACATGTCAGGCACTATATTTTCCACCAGTCCCAAGAGACATACTTTTGGGGATCGCACATTTGGCATGTATAAATGTATCCGAGTTGACTCCACATTTTAAACATGACATAAGGCTAAGAGTGTAGGCTCACTAGTGTGAGCTCTGTGTATTGTGCGATATTATATTAAAATTAATTTCTACCAATCACCGAAGGTAGGTATGAGTGGGTGATGTCTTCCAAGTCCCCTAAGTCTACAACATTGTGCAAAACAATTGCCCCTCTACTTGTTGAGGGTTGAATAGACACAGTGGAAACAATAGGAGCATGCGCACACCCTCAACAACCTTGACGATAGCAGCCTGGTATTCAGTAATGGAACAACCTCCTAATTATCTAATAGAACAGGTTTTTGCTTGCAGGGAAACCCTTGCTTTAGTTTATAGTGCGGAAGTGCAATGTTTCATTTCCACGCCCGAAAATAAATTAGTCCATTCTGGACTGGTGTCCTGGGCACTTGGGTTGACAAGGAGCAATTAGACCAATTCCTTAATAAACTAGATCACTTCTGTTAAACAGCCACAGATCTCTTATTTCTGCTAAAAAGAGGTTAGAGCTGTAAGATACTCGTTTATCAAGGCACACATTTTTTAAATTTTAAGTTTTTCTCCAAATAGAAAAAAAAATTGAATGTGTGCATAATTGAAAAACTAAAATTACAAAAAAAATTGCAAAAAAAAAAAAAAATATTAATCCAGTGAAATCACATTTTACCCATCCTTTTGAACAGGTCTAACAAACTTAGAATTCATTTTGAAATTAAAATGGAAAAATAGCTTGAATATTTATGAATAAAACACCCATTGACTTCTACATGAACTCTCCGGCTTTTCTGTTTGAGATTTCAAGTTTTTTTGGGCTTAATACAGCTTGAAAATTCAAGTTTTGAAAACTCTGGAAATTTTTTGGGAAAGAAAATTAGAATTTTGGTTAAAAAAAAAGTCAAATTATGTACTGCAACAATGATTTAATTTATTTTTAAATATCAAACAAAACTTAAAGGCAGTCGTTTTCAATTTTCTTATAAAGTGACGAAAAGCCTAGCAAGTTTTAAGAAATATATTCTTGACACCTGAGAATGGCTTCTCTATTTTAAAAGATATCTCAAACATTCTCTTGGACAACTAGATATGCTGCCCATTTTCTCTTGCCTTAAAGGGATCCTGTCGTGGGAAAACATGTTTTTTTCAAAACGCATCAGTTAAAGGGGTTGTTCACCTTTGAGTTAACTTTTAGTATAATGTAGAGAGTGATATTCTGAGACAATTTGCAATTGGTTTTCATTTTTTATTGTGCGTTTTTTTAGTTATTTAGCTTTTTATTCAGCAGCTCTCTAGTTTGCAGTGTCAGCAATTTGGTTTCTAGGGTACAAATTACCCTAGTAACCCTGCATTGATTTGAATAAGAGACTGGAATATGAATAGGAGAAGGACTGAATAGAATGATAAGTAATAAAAAGTGGCAATAACAATACATTTGTAGCCTTACAGAGCATTTGTTTTTAGATGGTGTCAGTGACCCCCATTTGAAAGCTGCAAAGAAACTGAAGAAAATTGCAAATCATTAAAAAACTATGAAAAATAAATAATGAAGACCAATTGAAAAGTTACTTGTGCCAGCACTTTAGAAGGGAACTGCTTTCTGGCAGACTGTTATCTTGTGTTAGGGAGCTGTTATCTGGTAATGTTGTTCTGTTAAACTGTGGGAGGGGGGGGGAAGGGGTGTGATCACTCCAACTTGCAGTACAGCAGTAAAGAATGATTGAAGTTTATCAGAGCACAAATCACATGACTTGGGGCAGCTGGGAAATCGACAATATGTCTAGCCCCATATCAGGTTTCAAAATGAAATATAAAAAAAAAAATCTGTTTGCCCTTTTGAGAAATGGATTTCAATGCAGAATTCTGCTGGAGCAGCACTATTAGCTGATGCATTTTGAAAAAAATAAAAAACATTTTTCCCATAACAGTATCCCTTTAATAACAATAAAAACCCATGAGTTCATAGCAGTTTTAATTTTTTATGTACTTTTTTTTTTTTAAGCAACAGAAAATATCAAGTCTTCTAAACACGGACTAAACTGGAAGTATTCTGATTCAGCAATTATTTGATATGACTTTTGTTGTAAATATAAAAAAAAAAAATCTTGTTTTCATGAATGATTTACAGTTTGACTTCAAGGCACTAACTGAAATGATTTAATGATTTAGTATCACTATGATGTAAGGTTTTCATGGTCTTACAGTAAGACAAAGTGAAACTACTTTTTAAAATATGAATGTACACTAAAAGTTACCTATAGGTCATGCTGATCATTTTTTGCCAAGAGGTTTATTTTTGTAAGTAATTGTTAGTTGAAGTTTCTAAACCTGCATGTTTTGCCAACCTGATGGTCCCATCAAGCCTGCCAGTTAGAGTTTTTAATAGTAATGGACTCCTGCTGCACAAATATGGCAGTCCCCTCATACAGGAAAATGGGGCATCAGACAGTTAACATAAAAGTATTGTGCAAATATTTTATGGCAAAGTAGCTTTCAAAGTCAATATTATGATAGATGTAAAAAAAAAAAAAAAAAAGAGTTTAACTTCTGGTGTCTCTCTTTAATGACAATTTTTTTTTTAATTTCCCAGAAGTACAACATTAATTTGTTTTTCAACTTTGCAGCTATGACAGGTATTTTTAATATGCTATGAATAGCAAATATGTTTACCTATACTTTTTAAATTGTATTGTAGGTTTATTTTTTTCAATAATTGTCATTAAGAGACATGAAAATCAGCAATTAGATTGAATCCCCATTAATATATTTGATCTGAATGAATAAGACTTGTCTCTACAATGTTACCATAATCAGCCAGTCTACAGCAAGTGATTTGTAGAGCACAAAACAATAATCAACTGAGAAAATAATGAACTTACCATTCAATGGGAAAAGTGAGCATAAACTGTATAGGAACTACAATGTCGAAATTACGAGCACAAGACAAACCATTACAACACACAGAGGTGGTTAGGAAAAGACAAAGGTGACAACATGCTGCAGATGTTACTGTGCAATTTAAAAGCAGATAAAAAAAATGGTAACAATACAAAAAGCCATTCAGCTAATGTTATTCTGAGCAAAATCTTTCTTTTAAGTGGCCTTGTTTCTGTGCTGATCCCAGGCATGTCTTGTTATTACTAACATTCACTTGTGTGTATTTTAAATATTGCATTTATCCTAAACCATAATAAACCTGATGTCTCTCTGAAAGGACCACTAACATCAAAATTTTTTATTGTTTTAAAGTAATAAAAATATAAAGCAGTGTTGCCCTGTACTGGTAAAACTGCAGTGTTTGCTTCAGAAGCACTACTATTGTTTATATAAATAAGCTGTTGTGTAGCCATGGGGGCAGCCATTCAAAGGAGAAAAGGCTCACGTTACACAGCAGATAGCAGATAAACTCTGTAGAACATAATGTTATCTGTTATCCATTACTTATCCTGTGCCATATAGCCATTTTTCAATTTCCGCCATTGCTACTTAGCAGCTTGTTTATATGAACTATAGTAGTGTTTCTGAAGCAAACAGATCAGTTTTAACAGTGCGGGGCAACACTACATGATATTTTCTTTACTTGAAAACACTTTCATTTTTTGGTGTTACTGTTCCTTGAACTATTCAGCACTGCAAAAAGTCATGGAGTAGGAGGCTTTGCATGGTCACTATCCAAAATTTTACAATGACATCTAGACTATAGATATCCATATTTAAGTAAGCCATACATAGCTATAAGACTTTGTAAAACATTGTATCGCAAGTTCTCTACATAACTGAAAAGTCCTCAAATTTGAACTATCATGAAAATGTAATATAAGCATCATCACATTGAAATAAGAAGTTTTCTAATTACAATCAATTTCTGTACCGTTTCCGAAATAATCAAGTTTATCTTCACTATCCATCCCTCAGCATCTGTTTCTCTTCATTCTCTCTTCATACAGGTATCAGATACTCATTGACAGTTAGATTCAATATATCTTATAGGGGGCTCCTTCTGCCTAGATGTATTAGAGCTTACTATCAAAATCACCAGACATCATGTCTCTCTACATGCAGGAATAGTGCAAAATGTAATTATTTTGTTAAGATAATCAATCTGTCTATGAATATCTGACACCCAACTCCATCAAGAATACAGAACGAAGAAAATCAGATGCTGAGAGGGATAGTGAAGATAAACTAAAATGATTTCAGAAATTATGCAGAATATTTATTTTATTGTATGTATAAAGATTCTTTCATTATGAAGAAGCTAATATTAAATTTAAATTCACAGGCTACAGTCATGCAAGCTGGGATAGAGGCACCATGTTGATATCTCTGTATTTCTTGCTTTTAAACTTTTTTACTTCTCTTTTACTTAACACTGTGTTGGATATACCATTACTTATTCTAGCAGTCAGCCTATAAATATTCCAGTTTGGGAACTTGGATACATTTTTTTTTTTTAATTTTGTATGGACTATTTATTTGTTTTATTGGGCTTTAAAGTTAAAATCAATCTGTTGCTTATTGTACACAACATATTCATTTTTTGCCTATCATCAATTATAATACTTCCATATTCATTGCACCAGGAAACAGAAGGTAAACCGAAATCTACTTACAGGAAACAAATCTATACCAGTGATGCCTTTTTTTATCTATCTAACAAGACAGAGGTCCTGGACTCAATGCTTGTAATGAATTACAATTATGCACGCTCAGTACCACATGAGTGCTAGCAATTTGCTACAATTGGTCACTGCCAGCGAATGCACATTTCACTTGAGGAACTCGAGTATGTAGAAAACTATGTGCATTATACTTCATTAATACATCCTGACCAGTAATGTATTATAATTTCATTTTGTTCATCATTTATGCATACAAGTGAATAGCAGGTTCTAATGTGGTCTGTTTGACTGATTTCTTTTAATGGGTTTGATGTGCAAATTAAAAATCTATTTTTACAGCCCATTCTTCAGTTGTTAGATACTGTGAAGATTTAGCACACTTTGCGCTGTTTTATTGTGTTTTGTTTTTAAAGGGATCCTGTCATGGGAAAATTTGTTTTTTTTTTCAAAATGCATCAGTTAATAGTGCTGTTCCAGAAGAATTCTGAATTGAAATCCATTTATCAAAAGAGCAACCAGATTTTTTTTTTATATTTCATTTTGAAATCTGACATGGGGGTAAACATATTGTCAATTTCCCAGCTGCCCCCAGTCATGTGACTTGTGTTCTAATAAACTTCAATCACTCTTTACTGCAAGTTGGAGTGATATCACCCCCTCCCTTTCCTCCACCCAGCAGCCTAACAAAAGAACAATGAGAAGGTAACCAGATAACAGCTCCCTAACACAAGATAACAGCTGCCTGGGAGATCTAAGAACAACACTCAATAGTAAAAACCCATGTCCCACTGTGTACTATTCAGTTACATTGAGAAGGAAAAACAACAGCCTGCCAGAAAGCATTTCCCTCCTAAAGTGCTGGCACAAGTCACATGACCGGGGCAGCTGGAAAATTGACAAAATGGCTAGCCCCATATCAGATTTCAAAAATGAAATATAAAAAAATCTGTTTGCTCTTTTGAGCAATGGATTTCAGTGCAGAAGTCTACTGGAGCAGCACTGTTTTCCCATGACAGTTTCCCTTTAAAGGCAAACCTTTCCAAGACAGTCAATGAGACATTATATTTTACGTTAAGTACACATGGATACACGGATTAATTTAAGGCCACAGAAAAGAAGGATTGAATGAATGAAAGTTAATTACAACGCTGAACAACTGGTCCTGTTAGCCTGCAAACGAAATAAATACAAAACAAGTTCCCGACAAAAAAAAAACAAAACTCAATTAGATATTGTTTTAGCTGTTGGTAAGGTAACCAAACAAAGCATTTTGGTTAGAAATGCACATTCTTTTATGGTTGTATGCCCTTGACTTTAGGGCAGGGATGTTTCATGCAAAAAAACAGCTATTAGGCAGACAAGGGGGGGGGGGGGTTTGAGTGAGAGGTGCACAGACTCACTCTGTCTGCATTGCGATGGACCAGTCGATGGACTCCCCTGGTATGAGCCCTGCCAGGAAAAGTAGGAGGGAGCAGAATACCCACTCTGTGCAGAAAAAAAGAGGGGAAACAGGATAATAAAATGTAGGAAATAAAAAATGAAGGGTATTTCTCTTAAGACGTATGCCACATGATTCACTTCTGGCTAAACAGCAAAGGAAGATTCTGTTAGTGCAAATATTATAAAAATAATAAAAGCAATGTTCCAAAAGAAAGCTGCATGGTTTACAACGTCAAAAACTGGTGATAAGAATAACCCAAAGTGAACATCTACATACCCTAGAAAAGAGACACAGAGGAAAAAGTTATATAAAAATCAGAATATGACTAAGCTTTAGATTAGCAAATGCTAATGTTTTCTGTTGGCTTTTTAATCAGTGGTCTTAGAAATGTTTAGAGCTTATTTTATACATATATATGCATGTTATAGGACAGAAACTTAAAAAGTAAGAAGAACACCAAACACTTTAAGGCAAGTGAAGCGGGCAAACCCCTGCGTGTTTATTCTCGTCAGTAATGTAATGGTTCGGCGACGGACCCCTTCGTCAGACATGATGTCTGAGGTCCACCCCCGAAAGGTTACATCACTGACGAGAATAAACACACAGGGGTTCAGCCCGCTTCACTTGCCTTGAAGTGTTCGGTATTTTTCCTACTATTTAAGTTTGGAGAGGTGCCGTCCTCTTTGTCAAACATCGGACTGAATCGTTGGAGAGGTTTGGAAAATAGGTATCATATGAACAGGACAGAAACTTGCCATAGATGGCTATGAATCATTGGACTTAATTCAGATGGGTAAATACAATGAGAATGGAGGACACACAATGTTTGACTGGTCACGGAGCACACTAAAATAAATACATTATATAAATTGTATTAGCTAAGAATATTATACGTGCACAAACACTTTTATACACAGACATACCAGATTCCACAGATTGGAAGGAAATGTTAAGCTTATAGTGAAATATCAACTCGTTCAAAGTAATGGAATTTGTGGCTTGAATCCCTCTGCTTTCCACGATGAACAGATTTTCTGGAAAGCAGAGGCAATTCAGGTTCATGATTTGCAATAACAACAACTGGTTTAACAATAAAAGTTTGAACAAAACTTCACATTTAAAAAAGATGTTCTTTTTTCCCTGTGATTAAAGGAACAGTTCAGTGTAAAAATAAAAAATGGCTAAATAGATATAGGCTGAGCAAAATATTTTTTTTCCCCCAATATAGTTAGTTAGTAAATAATCTAATCTATGAAAGCTTGAGTGACTGGATGTGTAACATAATAGCCAGAACACTAATTCCTGCTTTTCAGCTCTCCTGGTTTCCACTCATTGGTTACCAGGCAGTAACCAATCAGTAACTTGAGGGGGGGGGCACATGGGTCATAACTGTTGCTTTTGAATCAGAGCTGAATGCTGAGGATCAATTGCAAACTCACTGAACAGTTATGTCCCATGTGGCCCCCCTTCAAGTCACTTCCTCAGAGTTAGAGCGCTGAAAAGCAGGAAGTAGTGTTCTGTTACACACCAAGTCACTCCAGCCATTATGCACTACATTTTTGGCTAACTGTATTAGAAACATTTTTTTATTTTGAACAGCCTATTTACCCTGTTTGTATTTTACACTGATTTGTTAAGACTCTGCTAAATTACTTTTAATCAATGGTACAGTAGGACCTCGACAGAATTCCTCAGCTGCCTGTTGTGCTTGCCGGTATAAATCTGCTCTACTGGTATTCCTCTTCCTTTTGTATAAGTAATTCAGCCCTGTGTATATTCTAAAACAATGTCTGTTTCTTGACATGGAATAGCTGTGCACCTGTGTCAGCTTCAAGAGTTCTTTGAACTCATTTGGGTAATATAGCAGACAGTGATTAGTAACTATACATGTGCATGTTCTACAGCTCCCTATTAGTCTCCTTCAGTATCATCAACCACACTAATCTAGTTTACAGAGGTAACCATTCTTTAAGTAGCTAACCGAGAGCATCTGGTAATACAGTTGATAATTAATGAAATAACTGTACAATAAAGAATTAAGCAATTTAGGAGTCTCATCAATTCAAAACATTGTGCCTTGCAAAGTATAAAACCCAGTGATCTTTTATTCTAGGGGATATCTTTAAGTCAAACCAATGAAACTCTTTACATATGACACATTTAAAAATATTTTGGTGGTGGTACTCTTTTACCCAAAATGCTTTCATATGTATTCTTTTGCTTGTAAAGTTGTGACATACCTTAGGAATTCAAAATTCAGTTGATAGGAAATATGAAGCAATTGCTGACTTACAATGCAATGACTTTTTGATGAACTAAAATGTTAAGAAGCACAACACCCTGCAGAGTTTCACTTTGGGAGCATCTCAACAGTAAAATTTGCTTTCAGGAATAACTATAGTGTTCAAAGTATTAAATTAAATCCATCTTAAACTGGCTTTATGATATTAAAATATTTAGACACTTTCTTAATTCTAAAAAGAAGCAATGGCTCATTTGCTAGGATAAAGCATACTCTCTCAGGATGTTTCCAAAACACATTAGGGAACAAAAACAAATAGCAAGACTGCCTGTCACAGTTACTCAACTGATATTAAAAATGCATAATTTAAATACAGGAATAAGTGTATCAACAGAGACTGACTCCAGCAAACACCAGTATCTGAGTGAAGCTGGCCATGAACAGTCTTGATTTAAGATGTCAGTAAGCTTAGAGGACCATGTCTGCATACAAACCATACAAACAAGTCAGGCCTGATCAATATCTACCAAACCATATCAGACAGTTTAAAAAATGTAATTGCACCAGTACATTGCCATATTGAGCAAGCTAGAGCACTTGCTCATTAAGTAACTGCATATTCCCCAACATTGTCACCAGCATCAGAAGGAGGAGGTATAGCTCTCCCGTAATTTTTTACTTAGCCCTCGCAGCAGATTCAGGCATCATAGTTCACAGCAGCCATCTTCTTCTTCGGTAATCTTTGTCTTCTTTTGGCTCTTCGCGATTCCTGCGAGTTCCGGTGCATATGCAGTTGTCTGGAACTGGGAAATTGCTCCAACTGCGCATGCGTTGAAACACTGTTCAATACACAGATTACCAAAGAGAAGAAGATGGCTGCCCTGAACTCCGACGCCTGAATCTGCCACAAGAGGTAAAAAGTTAGGAGCATTTGCCCAGGGTAGCAAGTAGGCTGAGGGATGTTTTTTTTAAAGCATGGGTTTAGTTCTTTAAGGAACACCCACAAAAATCACCCTAACACTAATATAGTCAATGACCAAAAAATTACCTTCAAGCTGTTGTCAGTTAATCTAAAAAGGATTAGTGCACTTACCTTTAAAATATCAGTGGCAGAACTACCCTACTTTGAAAGGCCAATTATCTGGAAAACTTCTGGTTCAAAGCGTTCTGCATTTTTAAGTGCAGCATTGCTGTGCTATATAACATGCTGTGGACCAGGTGCCTTCTGCACCAAAAGAATGCTTTGAATCTGTGAAAGAACCATTATTCAGAAAACCCCAGTCAGGTTGCTTTGCCACAAATATAGTAAAGGTAATCATTAGTAGAATATAAGTGCTTTAAGGTCACTTACAGTACCTATAACTGTACTGTCTGTGTACTGAAGATTATCATAATGTTCTTCTTGTCATTTATTTTGCCCAAAGCAATATCTCTTAAAAACTGATAAAGAAAGGCATTTCTGCACTGAGCTGCATATAATATTGTAGAAGGACCCGCACTTCTACAATATTATACAATACACTTTTGACCCTGCATCCACAATCAACATAAAATCTAGATTATATTGGCACTTACCACTCCAGTAATTAGCTGGGTGCTAACCAAAAAAATTCTATAGCAGTCCATGAAAGCACTCACAGCA
>CM044444.1:33998559-34029518 GCA_024363595.1 Xenopus borealis | reverse complement strand
TTATGCAGTATCTGTTTATAGAGACCTACATTGTTCGGGGGTATAGTTTTCCTTTAAGCAGTCTGGTAACTAGAGTCCAAATTACCCTAGCAACCATGCATTGATTGGAATAAGGCTGGAATATGAATAAGAGAGGGCCTGAATAGAAGGATTAGTAATAAAAAGTAACAATAATACATTTGTAGCCTTACAAAACATTTGTTTTTTTTTAGAAGGGAGTCTGAAAAACCCAAATGAAAGCTGCAAAGAGTCAGAAGAAAAAGGAAAATAATTAGAACTATAAAAAATAATGAAAATCAATTGAAAAGTTGCTTAGAATTGTCTATTCTAGAACCTAATAAAAGTTACCATAAAGGTGAAGCACCCCTTTAAAGCAGGTATAGATGAGGAATTCATGTTCCTTCATATGTGGTGCTTTTTAACATGCATGAAATAGTTATCCAAAATGTTGCAAAAATGACCCATGCCATTCACCCACTGTTGCTTGAAGGGCATCTAAAGCTTCGCAAAATTGACAGATTTTAATTTGGATTGGTTTTGTGAACACATTTGCATGCAACACAAGTTTATTCATTTTAAAGGAACAGTAACATGAAAAACTTTTACAAAAATAATTGTTAGAATACAACGAAATAAAAACACCAAGGAGAAGAAATCGAACGCTGCACAATGGATCAACATCGCCCTGTTGCCTTTTCTGTAGAAGACAGGAAGCAGAGTTTCTGTAAGTTATTTCTTAATAAAGACTTTTCTATTTTAAAGTTTAATTTGTCTTGGTGTTTTTATTTCGTTGTATTCTAACAATTTTTTTTGTAAAAATATTTGATGTTAATGTTTCTTTAATGGTTTCTGTGCATTTTTACACTTTTTTTTGCTAAAAAGCTCACTTTGAAACTTAGGGGTTCATTTACTAAGAATTGAAATGAATTAAATTGAACAAAACATTCATGGTTTTCCTATAATTCGAAAAAGCACTAAAAAGTCGAGATTTAGTAAGTGAAAGAAATACAAAATCCTTTAATGGCATGGACCATTTTTAAATCAGAATTTGAGATTTTCTTTTTTTTATGCTACGAATTGTCAGAAAAACTTGGATTTTCAAGGTTTTCTTATTTATTTATTTTTTCAGATTGTCCAGCTCTTTTTTTCATTCATACTTTTCATAATCTGAACTTTTAATAATTTCAATGACAGTTGTGGTTTTAAAGTACACACACACACCATTAGAATATTTTAGGTATGTTACTTCAAATTGTAGAATTGTATGGCCCTAAAAGTTTTTTTTTTACATTTTATTAGAATTCAGGTCCAGCATGTGTTATACTACATAATTGACCTGCTATAGTACACTTATAGAGTAATGTAATAGGCACTAAGTTTGCCCAGGAGCAGTTACCCATAGCAGCCAATAAGCAGGTAGGATTTACTAGTGCATTTTATTAAATATGGGGATAGTGTACTACATATAAATATCACAAAAACAACAGGGTTTAAAGACGCGCATACTTTACTCATTGAATTCCTCTTCCAAGTGGTCTGAGTAAACTTTTCATTTTGCTTAGGCTTTTCTCCTTTTGCCTGTTGGCTATACCTCTGACAGTTGCATGTTGTTTTCTAAAGCAGTAAGAGAAAAGAAAATATATAGTTTACGGTCACATTTAAAGGATGTCAACCCAAAATATTTTGCCCTATAAAAGAAAACAATTCAATATAATAGTGCATAATTTTGCAATATACATTTATTACAAATGTTCTATGGTTTTTAAGTTATCTGTATATGTCTTGCTATTGAAAACAGTGTTTGTCTCTTCTTTTCTATTATCTGCCCTGGTGGCTCTGGCCCTTGAAACAATATAACTGAAGCCATAGGATTGACAGACTTGTATTTGCTGGAGGAGACTAGCGTTTGCAACACTGTTTAAAAAGTAACAACTAGGAGTTAAAGGAGAAGGAAAGTCTATTTAAGTTGAGGTGCCAAAAGTTAGGCTGCCCCAAGTGGATGCATTTACATACCGGACACCCTGGGCTGGTACTCCTTTCAGCCACTAGAAGAATGAAGAGGATCGCCCGATGGTGTTCGCTGGAAGAACCCTGGGCTGGTGTAGTTTTCCGCTTATATGAGCACTAGCCCAGGGTGTCAAGAAAGTAAATACAGTCACTGGGGGGGTGCCTACATTTTTGGCACTCCCAAGCAAAAAAAATGCAAATGCTGCTTTCAATAGCAACAACATTTACAAATAACTTTTAGAGCACCAACTTTGTTTAATAAAATCATATTGATCGTTAATTGTGTAATAAGTAGCACACCAAAAATATTTAAAGGGGTGGCTCACCTTTCAGTTAAACCTTTAGATTTGTTATAGAAGAAAGGCGAATTGCAAGCAACTTTCCAATTGGCCTTTTTTTTTTTAATTGTTTGCCTTCTTCTGACTCTTTCGAGCTTTCAAATAGGGATAAACCAATGCTATCTAAGGCTACAAATGTACAGTATTGTTATTGCTACATTTTAGGACATGACTCTGCCAATGTGTGCCATATTCTACCTGCCGTAATCTGCCAGTGTGTGCCATATTCTGCCTTCCCTACTGTGCCAGGGTGTGCTACAACTTGCCTGTTATGTCTGTGTGTGCCATGCTCTGCCTGTGGGCCGTGATTTTTTTAGCATTTGGAAATACTTGTTAGGGGTCATCGCTTTGTTTAATCATGTTGCTGTGCTATCCAAAGCAGAATAGAAGGCACATGGATTTAAGGGTATGTCTTAATAAACTTAATTAAACTATTTTCACACGGGTGATGGGTTATACCTCTGCAGTGATCACCAACCATTTTATTTTTTGTGTGCTACCACCATTAATATGGGATTATTCTTAGCATTTTTTTCTAATAACATGGGTGTGATATAAAAAGGGGGCGGTCAACACAGGCTTCATTATTGGCCTTCCACCACATAGTTTAGAAAAATTCCGACCCTTGGTACCACAGAAGTTGGACAGCACTGGTCTAGTTATAAATAAAAAGGATGGTTTTCTAGCTAAACAAGTATTTTATTGAATTAACACAAAGTTCAACCTCATTGTTTTTTTTTTTTTTTAAATGACAACGAAGTTAGCATTGCAAATACTGCATCTGCAGTTTCTTATGATAATAAATTGTGCTAAAAGATAGGTTTCTGCAATGATGTTGTCACTTGCATAGTATAATATGTGGAATGCCAAATGAGGTCCAAAGCGAATGTAGTAACTGAAGTCATGCTTCTGGGCAGAATTGCTAGTTTTACACAAAATGGAACTAAACTGGGGCACAAGGATTTGGGGTTAACAAGGGTAACAGATTTTGCAACAATAGTGTGCAAAACAATAAAATACTTTCCACATACAAAGAGGGATTTAATAAAGATTGTAAAGATTAATGCTACAACTCCATGGTTAAGAACTATGTATGTATATGCAGATAAATTCTAGGCCAAATGCAATGGTGAGATGCTACTTAAATGAAAACTGTCCAGACATGACAAGTAATAAACAATTAAGTTATGTTGGGTTTGTTTTCACTGGAGAAGTGGATCTTGCAAGATAGCATATGCTAGACAGCAATACAGGAGAAAATGCTAGACAGCAATACAGGACAAAAAGGCACGCCTTTAGAAGACAGGAAAGGTGTTTCTTTGTAAGGTATATGGTAATTCAAAGTGGCATGGCTGTGGAAAACTGAGCAGTTTATAGCTTTGAACAAGTAAAATATTAAGAGCAATGAAATCCAAAACGCTGCTGAAAAAGGCCGAATCCTGGATTTGTTGCATCCCTACTTTTTTCCCATTTACTTGGTTGATATGCCCCTGCAGTGACACCCAGATCCAGGGGTTGGATGGTGAGTAAACCGTTCGGGGTGCAGGTAGTAGATCTGGGTAGGGGTATAGAGTGGTGGCAGTTGTGGGTCTGGTTAAAGTTAAAGGAAACAGATAGTTTATATCAAATCAAGTGACATATTAAAGAATCTTACCTACCTGGTATATATATTTAAGTAAATATTGCCCTTTTACATCTCTTGCCTTGAACCACCATTTCATGATGGCCAGAAATATTTCAACTCTAACTGTAAAGGGAAGAAGTGTTGAAGCAAAAGACAGAACTTTTTTTTTAATTGGCTCATGTGACCTAACTTTATAGTTTGTTTGGTATGTTTGTGTGCACTGTTGGATCCTAGGATCCCAGGAGGCTGTCCTTATTTTTTAAAATGGCAATTTTCTATTTAGAATGACCCAATGTGGCACATGCTACTGAAAAAGTATATTATTATGAAAATGGTTTATTTACATGATGCAGAGTTTTACATATGAGTTGTTTTAGGCAATATCTGTTTATAGAGACCTACATTGTTCGGGGGTATAGTTTTCCTTTAAGAGGGTAAGGGTTGGGCATGGGTCTACCCTAGAGTGCAGGACTCTATACAACTTTGCATGGAATTTTTTACAGCAATGTTATAAAATATAAAAGTGATAGAACAAGTAGGCAGCAACTGATGTTGCTGCAGTTTCACTTTAGTTAGGAGCTCCACAAATGCTCTAACAATGTCACCAACAGAAAAAATAAACAGAATGTTGGAGCTGATCAGTGAAAGAGGACAGAAGGTCAGGCTAATATCTAAAGTGCTACAGTGTTGTATCTCTGAATATGTGAAGACATACCCATTTACATATAAATGGGCAACCTGGTTACATGGCTGTTTACAGATGTAGTGCTTAGAGACTAAATTAATTTCACTAGTCAAATATTACCCAGCTAATTGCTTACAAGATATATTTGCTTGTAAATCGCTTTCATTTGAAAAGGATCCATGGCAAGAGTCTGGGAAAATAGAAGACAATGACAGAAAAGATCTACAATTCTTACCAGCCGAAATTCTAATTGTTTGATTTTTTCATCTTTTTTCTTGGATTCTTCTTTGAGCTGTCGGATCTCATTTAGCAGGTCTTCAGTCTTACAAAAGGACAAATAACAAATAACCTTAAAATATGAGAGAGCTGCTTTCCTACAGCATATAATGTTAATCTAAAACCTTGTTCAAAATCTAAACTGATATATTTAAAGGTAAAATTTACTCCCCTCTTTGACAGGACAGAACTTTTTTGGGCTAATGTAAAAAAAAAATACACACACTTATCTGAACTTCCAAAATGAAATACATATATATTTTTTTTTTTTTACACAAACATAAGATTCCACAGATTGAAAAGAAACCATAATACCCAACATTCTTTAGGGTGACAGTGTAATGTAACCTGCCTTTCAACTTGTTTTTTTTTTAAGTAATGGTTTGTGGGGCTTGATGTTCCATTCCTTTTCAGTGGGTGATACACAATTTTCTCTGTAACGTAGTGGGCCTATATATTGAACTGCACTGAACTGTAATTTTATTAAGCTGTTCAAAAACAACATTTTGCTCAATTACATGTGACATCTCAGAGATGGCTCAGTGAGCAACTGTCCCTATCTAAATTAACTTGGTGCAGACCACACTTTCTACTGGCTTTAGCAGATGGGCGATGTAGGTATTAACACTGGCATAGTCAGTTAAATATCCATGAAACAATTGAAGAGTCAATACCTTCAGTGAGAAAAGCACCTCTGGCTGCAGTTTTCAAAGGTGGCATTTAGAAGCAGCAACTAACCAGTATCAATTTACCTGGTAATTTACCCTGGACACATTTTCTATACAGGATACTTATAACTAGTTACAAATTAAAAAAAAGAAAGCATGTTTAAAAAAAAAAAAAAGAAGAAATGGGTGTAAGCTTTAAAGGAAAACTAAATCTTAAATATTATTATGGCTAAAAATGCAATATTTTATATACTAAACTTATTGCAGCAGCCTAAAGTTTCAGCTTCTCAATAGCAACAATGATGCAGAAGTTAAAACTTGCCACAGGGGGACACCATCTTGGAAAGTGTCTGCAACACTGTCAGTTGGCACTAATCAGCTGTTCAGTAGCTCAGCTTAGGGGTTGTCGCAATTTATCAAGCAGTAAATGAGGTTGGCCTTGAATATAAACTGATACTACAAGGCTGATTATCATGCTAGCTGCACTGGTTTTTGTTCTGCCATATAGAAATTTGTCAGAACTAGTTACTAATCAGATTCTATTGTGACATGTATATTCTATGGGTACTGGATATTGTGAGTGGGTCCCTAAGCTCAGTAAGTGACAGCAGCACAGAGCATGAGCAGAAAATCAGCAGAAAAGAAGATGGGGAGCTACTGGGGCATCTTTGGAGACAGAGCTTTACTGCTAAAGGGCTGTGATTGCATTGGGCTGGCATAGAAGCCCAAAACAATGTACAACATTTCTTGCCTACTTCTTTACTTAAGCTTTAGTTCTCCTTTAAGGTATGGAAATCCAAATTATGGAAAGATTCCTTATCTAGACAATATCTGGTCCCAGGCACTGATCCCATACCTGCACTGCATATTTACTCAGCTATAAGTTTCTGGTTTTAAATAAGCACATCATTTCTTATATCTGGGTTAATAATGTTATTTTGCAAAGCAATAAGTAAATGCAGGTTTACCCTCCATAGAATTTCAGTTTCTTGTGGCTCTGGTGTTGACGGTACGGATAGTTGTATGTCTGACAATGCAGAATCATCTTCCTGAAGAGAAAACGTAAAACAATTTCATGCATGCTATTACATTACAATTCTTGTTTTGTTTATATCAAAGAGGATTAAAAATGGCAGATCATATATTGTTTCCAAAACAGAGACAGAGAAAAGGCAGTGGCCCAAAATATTCCTCTTGTATTTATCTAGTTTGGTACATAGACATAAGATGAATGGCACAATAAGCATTTAGACAAATTGGTCCCTCTCAGGGAGAACTGCAGCAGTCAAATATAATTTAATGTCTGATATTGCATTCTGTTAACATGGAAATGAGCTGCATATGGCAAGCACAAGTGGACTCTTGCAAAAACCGAAGTGAGAATTCCCTACCTAACACAGTCATTGTGTGCCACAAGCAGTGTATTATTTTACAAAATTCTAATTATGTTTTATGCTGAAAAGTTTTTTAAGTATTTAAAAGAATCACAGTTGCCCTAATACCTGTTAAAACTCATGCACATATACCACAGGGCACTAATGCAACCTGTGATTCTGTAGGATTTATTTTCAAATAGTATCCAAAATATCCTACATTTCTTAAAGGGATCCTGTCATGGGAAAAATTTGTTTCAAAATGTATCAGTTAATAGTGCTGTTCCAGAAGAATTCTGCATTGAAATCCATTTCTCAAAAGAACAAACAGATTATTTTATATTTCATTTTGAAATCTGACATGGGGCTAGATATATTGTCAATTTCCCAGCTGCCCCAAGTCATGTGACTTGTGCTCTGATAAACTTCAATCAGTCTTTACTGCTGTACTGCAAGTTGGAGTGAAATCACCCCCTCCCTTTCCCCCACCCAGTAGCCTAACAGAAGAACAATGGGAAGGTAAACAGATAACCGCTCCCTAACACAAGATAACAGCTGCCTGGTAGATCTAAGAGCAGCACTCAATAGTAAAACCCATGTCCCACTGCATACTATTCAGTTACATTGAGAAAGAAAAACAACAGCCTGCCAGAAAGCAGTTCCCTCCTGAAGTGCTGGCACAAGTCACATGACTGGGGCAGCTGGGAAATTGACAAAATGGCTAGCCCCATGTCAGATTTCAAAACTGAATATAAAAAAATCTGTTTGCTCTTTTGAGAAATGGATTTCAGTGCAGAAGTCTATTGGAGCAGCACTATTAACTGATGTGTTTTGAAAAAAACGCTTTCCCATGACAGTTTCCCTTTAAAGTGGACCCGTCACCCCAAAAAAATATTCAAAATCCTATTTTATAACATTAGTCAAGCAAAATGAACATTAATTACACTATATAAATTTTAATCTTGTTTTCTTCAGTCTGGGAATTCATAATTATAGCAAGCAGGCAGGAGCCATTTTGTGGACACTTATTAAGACAAGCCTTGTATCATCTCAGAATCTTTTTTGTGCACCAGAATGGGGGACCCAATGTCTATCCCCATGTCCTGGCTACACAATTAAATGGTTAAGAGAACTGGGGGAATGTGTGGGGAGCAGTGACATCTAGGAAGTGCTGAATGGAAAGTGAAAGTAGTTATCTGCCCCGCCTCTATGCCTAAGGCATAGAGGAGTGGCAGACAATATTTGATTGACAGCTGAGATTTTTAAATGAGCTTAAAACAGCTATGAATGCTTTCATAAAAATTTGAAATTGGATTTCATGTTTAATTTGAAAAGGACTTTTATTATACAGATTTTTGTGTCTGGGTGACGGGTCCACTTTAATATTAAATATAAACAACATTATATGCGTTCTTCTTGACTGTAAATCATACATTGCTGCATTAAAAACACAGAATTCAGTTCCAATTTTTACTTTGAATCGTGTGAATGGAGAGGCTTCAATAACCCATATAATAAACGAATACAAGTTCAGTCAAACCGTCTATTGTTCTCTTTATGTATGTACCATACTTTTATGATGGTGAAAAAAAAAACAGGGATATTTTTAGGAGCAGGATGGCTCTTTAACACCTAAGGGCATGGACACATACGCTATTTTACAGTGCAGTTTTTATAAAATACTGGCCGCCGCACAGATAAGATAAACCTAGTGCGCAATTCCAGCAGTGCATATCCAAGCTTAGGCAACAAATTTACCATATTTATGTGGTGATTTGTCATTTCACGCCTTAAAAATGCATGTGTGTCACCTAAAGGTAGCTGAACTATCAAAGCCAGTGATGGAAGAATCCATGTAATAAATGTGAATAAGATGTTTAGGCACACAGATCTATACACATCGGGCAAAAGCCTCATACTTTACATTCAGCAAATGCAATTTACTTTAATATAAATAGTAGTCCCTCTGCATAAAAGCTTGGTCTTATTGTGATTTTTAGCACATACAGGCAGTTAAGTCTTGCTTTGAATTCAATATTAGCAGAGAAGATATAAATCTGAATGTGTCCACAAACCTGCTGTAGTAACCGTTTTAACTTTAATAACTGAGTTTTCACTGTGGTGCAGTCTTGGACCATGTGTCGCAGAGTCAGTTCATCAAGCATCACCGTGTTCTCACGCAATCCCATCATTTGTACACATCGAGGAGACGGAGAGTAAATGGCTGGACTACCACTACTTTCTCTCTGATCAATTGGAGGCTCCAGGTAAGGTCCCCTGAAGGTTAAAAAAAAAAAAGAAGGGAATGTAGTATATTACCGTTTCCTGATTAGAAAGAACTCACTTATAAAATGAGTTTTAATGTATAATCAAGAGCAGCCATAGTTTGACAGAGAACAAATAGTATAGTTGTTTTTCTAATGCATTGCTGCTTTTTTTTTTTACATACAATAGAAGATGGGAATAGCTTGCATAATTAAATTAACTATTATTTATGCCTCAGTATGTTTCAACATTTTGTTAACGGAACATACTTTCCAGAACATAGCAAAATTAAGGTTCAACAATAATTTATTACTATCCCAGAAATTATGAACATATATATATATATATATATATATACATATATATATATATATATATATATATATATATATATATATATATATATATATATATATATATATATATATATATATAGAGAGAGAAGAAGCACTGAGGCCCATGAGTACTACGCACTGACCAGATGGTGTCAGGACCCCCATTTGAGGGCGGCAAAGAAGCAGAAATCATTAAAAAACTATGAAAAATGGATAATGAGGACCAATTGAAAAGTTTGTTAGAATTGGCCCTTCTACAGTGTATTGAAAGTCAGCTTGAAGGTGAACCACCCCTTTAACTGCCCGGTACCGCCTAGTGAGAGCAAACAGGGCTCGTAAGGAATATGTTGAGCCCTGGACAACTTAACAACTGTTGGCAGTATATGGGCGCACTGATGGGGCCACACACTGGAGGCAAGATACCAGTTGCACAAGCTTTTTTCTTGCAGGTTACACTTCAGAGACTTGTGTTCGATAAATGATGAATTACTTTTGGACAGTTTTGTTTTTTCACTAATTAAGGGGTTAATAATTAATTAATGCATGTACGGTGAAGTTCTCTATGGTGGTTTTTATTTTTTGGTATAAATTTCTTGTATTTTTTATTGTTTATCCTTACAAAAAAATGTCTTTCCCTTTTTTAGTTTAGGTAATCTTCCTTGCCTCACAGATTCACTCCCATACACTGATAGTGGTGAAGGGGGAGGGGATTAGACGCACTTAATTTTAGCATTTGGGGATACACATACAATTACTCATTGATTGGGGTTAATACATTTGAACATATTTTGTGTAGGCATCTGTACACTTAATTTTCAAGAAAATTTTTGTAGCAAGATGAGCGAGTACAAAAGGTTTCACTTGCCTTATTTGAATTTAGTATAAACACAATTTGGCACTATTTTTGTATAGGTTTAGATCCTTGCATCAATAGGAGGGGTATCAATACACTAAGACCAATAGTATACTAGTGGGTGAGCAGAGATATTTGCAAGTTGAGAAGTAGATATGTTAGTGCTCCTATATCTGTATAAATGTTACTATGGGCAATATTGGTTTAATTATACAAGCAAATGTATGGCAGAATTTGTGATGACTAAGGGTGAAAGTATAGGAGGATATAGAGTGAGGGGCTAGTCTTTTCATCTTTCTCAGTTATACATATGTGATTTGAGCAATTGCAGCAATCTTTTCCTTGCAAATATGCTGCAAAGTTGCCATAAGTATTTATTGTTACATATCGTGTTGTTTTTAACTGTTTTTAACCTGTTTTACTGTGATATATACTGGGGATGTGCCTTGTAAAATAAGTATGGCTAAAGATTAAATTCATTTTATTTGAAATATAGATCAAAGTGGGATCAGGTGCGACTCATTTAGTGATGCAGTAGAGCTGTAATGTTTGCTGTTTTTCTCCACCAGTTTTTGTATTTAAGCGACCTCTTACAAGTAATAGGGTACTTTGAGAAAGGCCCCGGAGGGCCCGAAACGTCAGTCCACAGTTCCTAAATAAATATAACTTTAATTATTTTAAGACCTGAGAGTGCTGACCTTCTTTTTGGTGCGTATGGTTTAATTACTGTCCGTGCACCCAGGCAACTTATTTTACTTTTATGCAGTCACTTGGATTTGTAAGTTAAATGCGTTGTGACTCAGGGCTAATTGAAGAAACTGTATTATCTAAAGTTATCTTAACTCATTTAATGCATTTAACCTTTTCATTAGCATACCAAAGCCCCATTGTTTTCAATGGTGAACTCTTTAATTGGATGGGATGCTGTGACACAATATGCTGTGCTAAGTGGGATAAATGGGATAGATGAGTTAAGTCACAACGCATTTAACACACAATCCAAAGTGACTGCATCTGTATATATCACATCCATAGGAGTATGTTCCCAGATAAAGTAAGGAAAACCATTACGTAATGAGAAACAATAGGAGCTTTTCAGTATTCTACAGTAGACAACTCGTTTATAAATTAAACTTAACATAATGCTTATCCATGCCAAGTGTAAAAATTCTATTTTTCTATAGCACTTGGTTTATGGGACCGGCTATAAAAGATGCTCAGGGTATGGATAACGGGTCTTTCCGTAATTTGGATCTTCATACCTTAAGTCTACTAGAAAATAATTTTAACATTAAATAAGCCCCTATGGGCTGGTTCTGCATCCAATAAGGATTAACCATAACTTAGTTTGTATAGTATACAAGCTACATTTTTATTATTATAAAGAAAAATAAATGTAAAAAAATTTGGATTATTTAGATAAAATCTATGCCTTTCCGTAACTCGGAACATTCTGAATAACTGGTTCCCAGATAATGGATCCCATGTCATGGTATAATTTTCAGATGCTACTAGTGGTTCAAAGAACTGCCAGGAGGCCCACTGGCAG
Source organism: Xenopus borealis (assembly GCA_024363595.1). Classification (NCBI taxonomy): domain Eukaryota; kingdom Metazoa; phylum Chordata; class Amphibia; order Anura; family Pipidae; genus Xenopus; species Xenopus borealis. The sequence goes on along the minus strand of CM044444.1, from coordinate 34,017,545 downwards.
CAGTAACTGAAAATGTCAAATAGACAACTCCCTATACCTTCTAGGCCATCAATATTTAATAAATAAACTACAAATGTGACTGTCTAACCTACTAATACTCATTAGAAAATTTAAAAAAATATATAGATAGCACACTTCATTATCATCTGTAGGAATGCATTATCATGAAATGTTAGGCATCCCCTAGTGATTATAAACCTGTACCCAATACCCCTGACCCGTGCTGCTGGCCCCATGTATTTTGGTAGATTTTCCTTTAACTCTTCTGCCTTTTTTCTCCAGTCCCAGACAGGCATATGCAAAGTGAAGAGAAAAGGACAGTGTTTTGTTTTAGTTTGCCCTCTACTCTACTGTTCACGCGATTGGAAGAAAAGATGGAAGAATCCAAAGAAGAGATTGATGAGGCTAGGAGTCTACAGAAATATGAGGGGCTAAGCAGTTTTTTCTTTTTTTCCTTTCTCAAAAGATTTCTTTTACTTTCAAAATCACAGTCCTTTTGTTCTATGGTTTCTCTCTGATTTTATGATTTTGCAAACATCAGTGGAGCAGAGTCAGGTATAACAGCAAAGGGTAAACCATCAGAAAAGTGCCCAGATACTTTTGAGCATGTAGGTTGCTTACTTTTAAAGAAAAAGGTCTCATTTAAAATAACGTGATATTCTGATTTTGGAATACACAGCTTTTGTTTTGGAGGAGATGAGAAAAGCGAAGTTGGTGGTTTACTACCAAAAGATTTTGTGACACACAATTTGGCTGGTCTCTTGTTACTAACGATGTTAAGACAAGTACATGCAAGACACATATTTTATACATTTCAGATTAAAATGCACATATTGTACTTCAGCTAAACCTTGATCCTAGGAAAGAGCTATCATGGAAATGGCCAGTCAGACATAAAGCGGACAGCTGACTTGGTGGTTTGGCCAGTCTTCCAAAAAAGCCCATGATCTGAACTGCTGTATATGAAGTATGGTAAACCGGGCACAAGCTTGACCCATCATGATCTGTTTTGAAGATTTTTTTTTTTTTATGAGGAAAAGTTATTGTTCTAGGCTCAGACCTAGAGCAATAGGGAACGTTGGAGGAAAATAATGAAAATGCCTGCAAAACCAACTTATATGTAACTATATGCATGAGAAGGTAAATTATAATCACTACTAAGCACAGTAAAAACATCCATGCTAGGTATAAATCCTGGTACAGCATTCAAGTTCATGTTGCATCTTTGATTTTCCTATTTGAAGTTGCATTATTTTTCCAATGAGCTTTGTTATAACCATTAGTCATTTTTGCATTGAGAGTTCTATTATGGTAGTAGCAAACCCATTGAAAGCAAACACTTCATGAATATACATTTATAATAACATGAAAATGAAAAGACATGAAAAGACAAAACAAAAAAAGCTTGCTTAAAGGAACAGTTCAGGGTAAAATTAAAAACTGAGTAAATACATAGGCTGTGCAAAATAAAAAATGTTTCTAATATAGTTAGTCAGGGAAAAATGCAAACTATAAAGGCTGGAGTGACTGGATGTCTAATATAATAGCCAGAATCCAACTTCCTGCTTTTCAGCTCCCTAAATCTGAGTTAGTCAGCGACTTTAAGGGGGGCCACATGGGACATAACTGTTCAGTGAGTTTGCAATTGATCCTCAGCATTCAGCTCAGATTCAAAAGCAACAGTTATGACCAATGTGGCCCTCCCTCTAGTCATGGATTGGATACTGCCTGGTAACCAGTCAGTGTAAACCAAGAGAGCTGAAAAGCAAGAAGTAGTGTTCTGTTCTGTTATGTTAGACTTACAGTCTCTCCAGCCTTTATAAATTACATTTGTGTAAACATATTGAAAACATTTTTTTATTTTGCACAGCCTATTTATCCCGTTTTTACTTTTATACTGAACAATTCCTTACTGAAGTACTTCCATCAAAACTTACTTCCCTCGAAAATAGTTATATCAAATAACTTGTTTCAGTCCCATGAAAAAAAATCAAAATAACTAGCTATTTGCTTTATTTACTACTGCACAACAAAGGGAAAAATTGCTGAGGACATCCAAGCAAACATTCCACCATGTAAACTGGTCTACAAGACCGACGGGCTATAGCACTCTTTCTCTGAGCAGAATAACCTATCAACATATTTTTATAAATATAAAAAAAACACACAGATACACCTCTTCTATATACAAGGCACATTTCACTTTAACCTGGAGGAGTTTGCCACATAAAATAAAAAAAAATAAAAACAGACATTTAGATTATATAGATATGGAGATTTCTTTCCTTACCTGTTATTTAGATAGTTGTCTGCATTGCTCAGGTGGTACTGCTCTTGCCCAGTGAGATTCTGCACTGCCCTCTTCCAGAATGCCTGTTGGGGTTGCCTTAAACTCCTTTCTGTTCTTTCAAAATGACTCATATTTTCCACTTTCCCTAGAATATAAAAAAAAAGAAATGGTTTCAAAGGAGGGGGGGGGGGTATTTCACCAAAATTGCTCTAGTATCAGTACCTTATTAAGATTGGGGCCAATCAAGCCAGTCACACAGTTTACTATGGCATCATGTGACCACATTAATTATGTTTGAGAAGCTTTTGCATTTGGTAAATTCTCAAACAAAGCAAAGTACAATAAATGGAAATTAGGACTTAAATACACAACCAATTGAAACACATTTAGAGAAAAGAAACAGGCAGTCTACGTCACATATACAATTTACATGTAAAACGAATATAATTATCTAAAAGTTTCCTTATAGCCTGTTAAGCTTTAACATGGTTAATCCTTTTCAACAGGAAAAATACAGTTATATAGATAAAAGAAAGATGCAAGAATTGAGAAGCAACGGAGGGAACTTCATCTACGAGAAGGAAAAGCCTGCATTACATATTTCCATTTTTTTTTTACCTATGTCGACTCATACACTTACCCAAATAAGGGACACAAGTGAAACATTGTGTCACTCTCTTCTCGATTCCTGCACTGCTACATACAAGATATTTACATAAACAGGCCTTCCTTCCTACTGAATGTCCTCCCCTCTGTGTGCCGGGGAATACAGCCCAGTTGTGTCCTATGACTCGAAACCTCAGCCTGAACTACCACTTAAATAGTTAGTGAGGTAGAGTGAAGATTATAAATAGCAGCACCACCCGATAGAGACTAGCACAAGAAAGTTAAACAAAGCCACTTAAACACACATATTTGTTATAATCACTGCATTCCTTGGCTGGATTCCAGCTTTGCTAAAGTGACACAGAAATCAGCTCTTAAAATGCACAAGAAATTATTTGTCTAGGATTAGTTAAAGGAAGAATTATCTGGCAGTGAAAGGGCTACAGATATTAAAACAAGGTGTTTTGTTTTGTTTTTTTTTCATTTAAAGACGCAGCATAAGCACCACCAATCTTTCCTTTGCCTCAACACTACAGTCAGTAAACTGAATTCCATTTTTGGGAGGTGGCTCAGACTTTTAACTGCACCGATTTAAAAGTTGAGCAAGCGGCCAACTAATATTTATAGGTCCTTAATTTCAGCATAGCTAGTTTAGGTCTATAAAGGGCCGTGTGTCCACCCCTCTTAATCCTAGCCTTCACCCCAGTGCATTCAGGATGACACTTGTTATTTAGTAGTATTACAAACGATGTGAGGCACAGAAAGTCACTACTCCATGGGAGCAATGGTGCATAGAACACTCCATGTGCCGTCAAAGTTGATGGAACACATGCCCCAGCAGCTTACAAAAATCTAGGGCAAAGAACTGAAACTTTAGGGGATAGTTATAATTGTTTTCAATAGTAATGTCATTTTACAAATATATTTTCAGCTTTTATGAAATGCTCCACCTAGTGGCAGATATGAAGAATCTATTAAACATTAAAAAATCCTTATTTAGAACAGCAGTGCGCACATCACAGTGCATGCACAACTACCTTCCCAACTTCCCATACTTAGATTAGGGTTATAAAATCTTACTGCTTTCTAGGAACGTGCATGAGTAGTGTAGTAGGGGTGAACCTTTTTTGCAGTTATGTAATTCAAGTGTCTTGAAGAAACCTCAAGGAAGCCATGGATAAAAATGCAGTGGTAAGAAAGATTCGTTGCAAGACTGGTGCAATTTAGCCCCTGAACAAGAAAATTTCCAGGGAAAAGGTCAGTCATTTAATACACTAACGCAGGAGTGTTCAAAAGGTAGTTTGGGATCAGTGGTCTCAAGACACGGTCAACAAACACCTTGACTGAATCACCCACCGGTTTCATGCTTTTCATTCAGATACCTATTATGTTAAGATTACATAAGAAATAGCTGTTTCAAATTGAAATATACATTTCCTCATAAATCAATAACCAATATCGTCCATGGAACAGCATGCTAACAATGCTTTTATGGATGTAGATCATAATGGGACAACATCACTAAAAGTAGGTATCACCTTAGTAAAGTATAGGCACTCCTGCACTAAGGGTTGCCTATCAAACTTTCACAAATGTATCTTTCGTTTGTCCTTTCAGCTAATTACAGAAAGTTGTAAAGCAGGGCTGTCGAACTGGAGGCTTGGGATCCACCTTGTGTGGCCCCCACATGAAACTGTTCCTGCGCCTACTGTTCCCTAGTGTATGTTTTAAAATGTATCAGCACTGAGACTTACTGGTCGGTCGATGCATTGTTTAGCCTCAAATTCAGACAGTACGCTACTGCACTGTTCATGCCTATAATCCCGACTGCATTGTTCACACTTGTAACAACTCTTTTGTTTACCCACTAAAGTTGTGTACTGTTCACACTTCAGACCCAGACTGTAAGTGCCTACACTGTTCACACAAACTGCTGGAGAGTCAATAGCAGGGATCCCCAACCTTTAAAGCCCATGAGCAACATCCTAAAGTAAAAGGAGTTGGGGAGCAACACTAGAATGAAAAATGTTCCTGGGGTGCCAAATAAAGGCTGTGATTGGCCATTTAGTAGCCTTGTGTGGATTGTCAGCCTACACTGAGGCTCTGCTTGGCAGTACACCTGTTTTTATGCAATGAAAACTTGCTTCCAAGCCTGGAATTCAAAAATAAGCACCACATTTGTGGCCACTGGGAGCAACATCCAAGGGGTTGGAGAGCAACAAGTTGCTCACGAGCTACTGGTTGGGGATCACTGGTCAAGAGCATTGGTCACTTTATGTAGCACAGTATGAACTGCTCATCTTTTAGTGGTCCTGATAGGGTTCCCTGTCTCCTGCTGTGTTCTGCCTTCCCTATGTCCCAATATATACCATACTCGACATGCCCTTTGCAGCATGTGTTTGCCATACTTTGCCTGTAGTATGCTCCCTATGTGTGCCATACTGTGCCTGCTCTATGCCCCCATGTGTTTGCCCTACTCTATCTGTGGGGCATGAGCCTGGTAGGGTTTGTTCTGGGGGTTTGTTAGCATCTGGAAATTGTTGTTAGGTGCCCCTGATGTGCTGGGGGTGCAGTCGTATCCACAGGGGAGAAGGAGGCATATGGATTTAAGGGTATTTTTAATATGACTTAAATGTTTCACATGAGTTATACACCTACAGTTAGCACCAACCATTTGTTTTTTTTTTGTTTTTTTTGTGTGCTACCACCTTTAATGTGGACATGGTCTTAAAAGTTTTTGTGGTAAAATGAGTGTAGTTTAAAGTGGGTGTGAATTAAAAACAGGGAGTGGTCAACACTGGCTTTCATTGTTTGCCCTCCACCACTTAGGCCAGAAAAATCCCAGCCCTTGGTACCACAGAAGTTGGACAGAACTGGTGCAAAGCACCAAAAAGACATTGGCAAGACAATAATTAAGACTTGAAAGCAATAGCAAATGGAAATTGCTGGCTCTGCTTTAGAGCCAGAGTGGTTTCTTAACATTCAGCTATAGTGACCCTTTATATGATCCGACAATAGTACAGTGAACTATATACCAACCAATTTCAAAAGGGGTGTCCTCAGGCAGATCAACATCCAACATGAGATCATTATCTTCCAAATCACAAGAGTCTAAGTTATTTAAAATATCCTGTAAAAGCAAAAACAAACTTAATGTTATTTAACATGCCAAAGAAATAACTTCTGTAACATTAAAAAAAATAAGCTATTTGTCAAGAAAATTATCTGAAAATTTTCAAAATAGCATTGTAGTAGATAAAATTAACTAGGGAATTTGCATCACTAAGAATTGTGAGGTGTGTGGAATATTAGCATGGAGAAGGTAATTTATATACAATGAGATGCAAAAGAGGCTGCTCTATCTTTATAATGGCAGTTTGCAAGCTTGAACCTTGTTGGCAAAAATAAATTCAGATGCACTTAATAGAATGGCAAATATTCAGTGTTCATTGTACAATGTTACATTTTCACCAATCGGAAGTTGATTCAGCAATCTGCTTGATTTAATTTCTGTACACTCAACAAAGCATTTCACTTTACAGTAATCATGAAAGGAGCATTTTTAAATCTGATTATGCATGTATTCTGCTAAATTGGAGACCCACCCATGTGTACAGACCTTCATAAGGCCAAATCATACTATAAACATTTTTTTTTTCTTTTTTCCCTACAATACACTACAACACATGAATAGCAAAGTTCAAGTCCATGAGTTTATTTTGTGGTTTCAAATGAATTTCACCTGAGATCTACTTTCAGAAGAAATGCAATTGCTTTCTGAGGTTATCTGCATTAAGGGTCATAAAGAAAGTAAACAAATGATTAATCAAATGATCCCTCTGATTTCATAGAGCCACTCTTGCACAGCCCCGCTAAAACATCACGGAAGATACATTAAGGTTGCAGGCAGTGAGAGCGGAAGAGCTCAAACCCATCCGCGACCCAACAATCCTATTCAGAAGTCGGCCTGAACACAGGGGGCCCCAGGCCATCATACACATTACTGAAAGACACACTTGATGCCTACATCATTTTAGTTTTTTTTGGGTAAGTTGGGACAAACCATGTAGAACTAAGATAATATGCTTCACATTTAAAGTGGACCTGTCACCCAGACACAAAAATCTATATAATAAAAGTCCTTTTCAAATTAAACATGAAATCCAATTTCAATTTTTTATTAAAGCATTCATAGCTGTTTTAAGCTCATTTAAAAATCTCAGCTGTCAATTAAATATTGTCTGCCACTCCTCTATGCCTTAGGCACAGAGGCGGGGCAAATAATTACTTTCACATTCCATTCAGCACTTCCTAGATGCCACTGCTCCCCACACATTCCCCAGTTCTCTTAACCATTTAATTGTGTAGCCAGGGCATGGGGATAGACATCAGGTCCCCAATTCTGGTGCACAAACAAGATTCTGAGATGATGCAAGGCTTGCCTTAACAGTGTCCACAAAATGGCTCCTGCCTGCTTGCTATAATTATGAACTCCCAGACTGAAGAAAACAAGATTAAAATAATTTATATAGTGTAATTAATGTTAATTTTGCTTGACTAATGCGATGAAATAGGATTTAGAATTTTTTTTTGGGGTGACAGGTCCACTTTAAAGGACAAGGAAAGGCAGAATTGACGTGGGGGTGCCAAACGTAAGGCACCCCCCAAGTGATTAAGCTGATGTACCTCAAACAGGGGGCCGGTGCTCCTATCAGGCAAAATCTGCACCGCCCCCCGGGTTATATAAGCGAGCACCACAGAGTTCAGTACTTCCTTATGGGCGCTGATGCACATTAGAACAAAAATGCCGATTTTAAAGTTAAAGTTCGGCTGATCTCTATAACCCGGGGCCGGTGCAGATTTTGCCTGATGTGAGCACCGGCCCCGGGTTTGAGGTACATCAGTTTAATCACTTGGGGGTGCCTTACATTTGGCACCCCCAAGTCAATTCTGCCTTTCCTTCTCCTTTTAATTCTATGACAATTGTTAGGTCGTTAGGACAGATGAGAGAACATTTACCCCATTTACCTCATAGAATAATGGGTCTGAAATGGTTTGCAAGCATTCCAGGCAAACACAACTCTCAGCATAAATAGGGGGTTTTTCTACTTGTGCCCAAGCTCCATCTGGATGTCATTTCAGCTCCACCTCTAAACACACTAGGTGGCTAGTTTTACTGTTTGGGAACTTTTGTTCTTAAAAATTTGAGAGCCACCTTCCTGTCAACAATCCATAAAAAGCAGGCCTATAAGATCTAAAAACAAATTTGGTCGCTATGTTATCCAGAATTTGCAGGACCAGGAGTTTTCCAGATTTTTCAGTAATTTGGATCTCCATACCAGGGGAACTGGGGAGTTGTGTCTCCCCAGTGCATATTAGATTGAGGCTGGGTGGCATGCTGCCCCTAAAATTTTGGCCTTGCCATAAATCCGGGCCAGCTAATAAGGACTAATTATATCTTCGATAGCATCAAGTACAAGGTAAAGTTTCATTATTACAGAGAAAAAGAAAATAGGTTTTAACATTTTGAATAATTTCATTACACATCCATACATCGATCCATTCCACAAAACACTAGGCCACCAAGATGAATATCAGCTATACCTGAATACCCACCATAATCAGCAAGCCTCAGCTCTTTTCACATGCAAGAGTTTTGGATTTTCAAAATACATATTTATAGTTTGCATTTAATTAAATCACTACATAAACTACCCAAATGACCCTGATCAAAAATGTACATACCCCAATTCTTAATACCGTGTACTGCCCCCTTTAACTTCAATGACAGCTTAAAGTCTTTTGTGGTAGTTGTGGATGAGGCTAGTTGTGGATGAGGCTCTTTATCTTCTCAAATGGTAAAGCTGCCCATTCTTCCCGGCAAAAAGCCAGTTCCAGTAAATTCTTGGTTTGAGGTCTCCCCAGAGTGGCTCAATGATATTAAGGTCAGGAGACTAAGATGGCCACTCCAGAACCTTCACTTTATTTTGCTGTAGGCAATGACAGGTCGACTTGGCCTTGTGTTTTGGATCATTGTCATGTCGGAATGTCCAAGTATGTCCCATGGGCAGCTTCTTGGCTGATGAGTGCAAATTTTCTACCAGAATTTTTTGATAGCTTACTGCACAAATTTCCTGTGCCTTTGAAGCTCACACATACCCAAAACATCAGCGATCCACCACAATGTTTCACAGTAGGAATGTTGTACCTTTAATCATAGGCCTTGATTACTCTTCTCCAAATGTAGCGTTTATGGCTGTGGCCAAAAAGTAAAATTTTAGTCTCATCACACCAAATGACTTTGTGCCAGAAGTTTTGAGGCTGGTCTCTGTGCTGTTTGGCATATTGTAAGTGGGATATTTTGTGGCATTTGTGTAGTAATGGCTTTCTTCTGACAACTCGACATGCAGCCCATATTTATTCAAATGCCTCCTTATTGTGCATCTTGAAACAGCCACGCCACATTTTTTCAGATTCCTGTATTTGACCTGAAGTTATTTGTGGGTTTTTCCTTGCAACCAGGAAACATTTTCTGGCAGTTGTGGCTGAAATATTAGTTTTATTTGGTTTGGTTTCAACAGAACCCCTAATTTTCCACTTCTTTATTAGAGTTTGAACACTGCTGGTTGGCATTCTCAATTCCTTTGATATTTTCCTATATCCCTTTCCTGTTTTATAGAGTTCAACTTCCTTTTCCCACAGACAATTCTTTTACTTTCCCCATGACTTAGAATCCAAAAAACATCAGTGCAGCACTGGATGACAGATGCAAGGGTTAGTCAGGAGTCCAGAAAGTCATTGACCTTTTATAAACACCCACGAATTACAAGCAAACAGATCGGAGGTGAAGATGGTTACCTTTTATAGCCATTCTAACCCCTTTTGTGTCAAGTTGTGTGCATGATACCAGGCCAAATCACCTGGGTATGTAAACTTTTGATCAGGGTCATTTTGGTAGTGATTGTGATTTAAAAAGAGTAAACACAGTTGTTTGACAATAAATGGCTTCAGTCAACCGCTAACCATTTCTCATCAGCATCTCTGGAGTATTAGTAACTATTATATCAGTTCTAACAGCTGCCTGTAATGAAATCCAGGGATTCTGCTAAGCAGGCACAAAGATAAGAAAAGTATCCATTAAATGTATCAATTTAGAAACGTTTTGGGCCGCCAAAGCTGATCTATCGGAAACCAACTAGTTGTTTGAAGGTGAACAACCCCTTTAAAACATTCATTCATTAACTTGCTATTTTAATTCAGTTGATGCTGGTGACAATCCACAATTCTAGGCAAAAGACAAACCCTTGCAAGTGCATCACTGTTATAACTATCGATACACAGAAATTATTTTAGAACTATGAAAAGCAAACACAGCAACAGGCAGAAAAAAAAACAGCTGGTTGGTCTTGTCAGTCTATCAAATGCTTTATATAAAAATATATAATTATAAAGGCACTTTAACCTACATTTGATGTGTGGGGAGTTTTCTGTGCCTTCAAATTTGTCAAACTCTGCCCTGTGGGTCTATTCCCATGATCGAGGGAACTCGGTTAAATATATGTAAATCATTAAAAGAGTCCATTTTAGACAAAGTGAAGAAAAACAGTGCTTCTACTTCTAGACAGCTTTCACTGTAACCTCCTCCATTAATGTTAGTCAGTTCTGCTAAACAAATTCTGAGAAAGTACCCAACTGTGATCACTGAACAATTAATTTTATAGCAGTAGCTCCATATTGAAAAAAATTACAATAGGGTTGGGTGTAGAAGTATTTTATACACAGATATTCAGTGCTTTGACTAAAGATAAAATACATGTTTTTAATAAGAGAAATAAGAGATGACACAAAGAAGAAAAAGAGAAAATACTTGTCTGCCTAAGTACTGCAACTAATTGAAATCCTATGGATGTGAATAAAGGTCTCATACTTTCGAATTGTAGGGATGCAATGAGGAGCTAATAATTAACTTTATTGCAGACTCAAGATTGTGAAATGTCAATAGATCATGGAACAAAAAAATGACAGCATAGGATAAAAAAAGCTTATATGTTCAGATCGTCATTATAAAGACTTGTCTAAGAATGTGTGAATGTGAAAGAATGCCATAACTGCTGTTCACTAGAGTGATAATCTGCTCAAAATGTATGAATTATGCTTTTACCATTATTATTTTTTTTTTTTTTTGCTAGGAAGGGCTTTTTGCGTCAAGTCTGCCATAGAATTGAAAGCCTTCAGCAAATAAGCCAACCATGATACATAACGGGTGGGTGTTTGTGCAATAGGCATTACTCACAGCATCAGGAAATATTCCAGACAAAACAGAAAGCAAAACCATGTTCTTATTGCAGTACTTTTTTAAGTCAGTTATGCAGAACTAAAGCTGGTCACACAACATAAAACTTGAAAGAAATTTCAAAACTGACTGGTCCACAATATAAGGCGATGATGGCTTAGTTCTAGGCTGGCTAATGTCTCTTGCAGCATGAACAGCTCCAATCAGGCTCAAAAAAGATTTATGTGATTGTCCCAAAGTGTTAACAACTCATTTGGGGGTAGCACACATGGAATGCCTGATCCTACTGCATGGTCAGAAACATCTGAACTGTATAAAAACAGTAGCACATGTGACCAGTTTTAGATAAAAAATCCATGGTATGGTGCCTGGGGTGTGTGCATCCACAGTATACTGTACTAATATAAGAGAAAGGACTATACTGTGTATGAACTGGCCTATGGCGGTATAAGAAAATACAGGGAATATAGAAGATGATGGCAGCATGACACTAATAAAAAGTGTGTTTTTAGAAAATAAGCAATGTTTCAGGGTCCCAATTTATTGATAAACAACTACATCCTTACTACCAATGGAAATAGATTATGTAACTAATATGGGATAATTTTATTTTAATTGTATTCATAAACAAACAAAAATAAAAGGATAGCAGATATAAAAAAAGGAGAAAGTCTCAAGGACCACACTCATAAGTGTGTATAGATATATAGCTTGCAAAAAAAAAAAAAAGGTGGCACTCCGATTAAAAAGAAAAGTTGTTTTATTCAACAGGTCACAAACTGGTATCACCTGCCGCGTTTCGGGAGCAACTCCCTTGAACATAGGCTTACAGAAACATTTTATCACTTCCATAAATACGCCCTGCAAAAGTGGCCTCTATAGGAAATACAAAAGAATACAATGTAAAAAACCATGTTATCTTTCAAATGTATCTTAATGAATTAACCATATAAGTAACAAATAAAAAGACCTGATAAACACCCTCTTTATGATGTCCTGGTTAAAATACCTATATGCACTAAGTGAGTGCCACCTTTCTACATTTTTTTTGCAAGTAAGATTAAGGCAGTAACGCTGGAAGCCGAGCACCCGACAGCGTAGCATGGAGATGCATTAATTACACACACAGGAGGTATGTCTGGATCGGCCATTTTCCCTCATTTCTACTGCATATAAATATATAAAAAACGAAAATCATGAATATCCCGTAAATTATATCCTTAGTGGGTCTTAGGGATGTTATCAGTTATAAATGGAGCATAGTGAGGTCATTTTTGTCACGACTTACTGAAACTTGTGTATTATAATAAATGAAGTACCCCTTGTTAAAATATATGGGGATATTAGAATCAACCTCAGAGTTCCACAATCTGTATAAAAGAAATCGGCCTTCGGCCTTGTACTTTTATATGGTCATGTAACTCCTTGGTGACTTATAATATCCTTATATTTTACAATAAGGGATACTTTATTCACTATATAACACCACATTACTGTCTTTGAGCTGCTACCCATGTGCCCCATACAGAATCAAACTATTTAGGGCAGCTTCTGGCAACATATGTTAGTTTCGGTTTAAAACAGAGAATCATCAATTAACTTTTTAAAACACAAAGGTGAAAGGGCTGCCAGAGATTTCCAATGGATTAGTATTGATTTTTTGGCACAATACAGTAATTGCAAATAACAGTCTCATATGAGTCCACAGTACAATCTATCACAATACAAAGAAGGCAAACTAGGGGGGAGCATTCATCTGGTAAATTAAGCTCTAACTCCATGTACTGTGTAACCTCAACCTAAAACTCTGCACTACACCAAAATACATGGAAGAATGTGCCTATCGATGTTCTGCATGTCGGGCAAGCAGGACTGGACTGGGATTCAAAATAGGCCCTGCCATTACTGCTACAAAGAGGCCCAAACAGCCCCCACCAGCACACTCAATAGTCACTTTCTATGGCAACTTACAGCAGCCCATCGGGCATTTGCCAGAACCCACAGATTGCCAGTCCGGGCCTGCGGGCAAGTATTAGATGCTGAGGAAAACAGTTTAGTCATCCTGTATGGATTATAGTATAGTATACCCTGAACAGCGTGAATGCAGTGAAATGCAGCATGTTGCTTTCCACCTGCATTTGACACTTATTTGCATTGGGTGTGAGTGCAGCCTCAGAAAAAAATCCAAGCATGTGTTTTATCCTGTTCTCCCCTGCAGTGGAACCCATTAAAACCGAGCACCAAGGAGAGCAGGAAAAATGCTCATAAGTAATACTGGATTTGGAAGTTACATATGTATGGTTCAGGAATCACCAAACACAAATTAATCGATTCAATTCATGTGTGCTTCAGGAGTAGGCAAATTGGCTCTCTGCAGCCCCAGGTGCACGCCGTACCCTCTGCCAGGGTAACTTGACACAATATTGAAAAGACAGCAGCACTCCGGTATTTTGAAAGAAATTGATTTTTACTTCAAGTGTTACAAGGCAACGTTTCGGGCCCTTCTGACCCTTTATCCAAAAAAAAAATCAATTTTTTTCAAAATACCGGAGTGCTGCTGTCTTTTCGATATTGTACCAAACACAACTAAGAGGTTTAAAAATTTAAGTGAAAATAAAACAAAATCACAAATCAAATAAAAAGAAGTGCTCTTCCATGTATTTTTATTTCAAACAAGCAATTATTCAAACAAGTATGGTAATTTTACAATTTAATTAGTAATGACAATTAAATTGTCTCTGATCACTCAAATTTATGCATGCTCTACTTCACCAAAACAACAGCTATCCAAAGCGATGATAAATTATTTTTGTTCTTCTGGCAAATTTTTAAAGGGAATTAACAACAGGAAAAACGTTACTTAGTATACTAAATACAAATTGATCAACATTCAAAATGCAACATACTGTGAACAGTAATTTATCTTTGCATGTTTTCTATGTATACGGTATTTTATAATATTATATTATATATTTTATAATATAGAATGAGACAGCAAATAGTTTCTTACTTAACGTAAACCTTCCATGGCAGCATTCACCAATGGGTTAAGCAAGTTAAAACTTAAAATTAAGTTAAAATCAGCCCAACCTCAACTCACCATCTTAGTTTTACAGCTTGTCACCTGGGTGGTAATTCCCTGGTGAATGTGGATATGGAAGGTGACCAGGAAACAGAATTTACGGTAAGTAAAAAACAGTTTCCGTTTTTCCTCATCACCCATGGCATGCATTCACCAATGGGAACTACCAAAGCTAAGACTTAGACAGAATGCAGTTAACTCAACACACTTTATTCAGGGACATGAACAATTAACTGCAAAACCTTTCTCCTAAATCTCGATTTCTGGGAGGCAAGGAAATCAAGTTTATAACACTTAATAAATGTATTGATGGATGACCATCTTGCTGCCCTGCAAATCGCCATGGCTGGGGAACCTTCCTGCCTGCTGTGTTGTATGCTTTTGCAGTTGCTGCCACAATCCAGGAACTGTCTTTTTAGAATGCACTTTTCCTTTCCTGAATCCGCATGGAATAACAAAATAATGTTCAGATTTTCTCCAGGTATACAGTGAGTGCTCTGACCACTTCTAGTATATGCCACTGCTTCTCCACTGACTTTAGGGATGGAAAAAAAGGAGAGAAGAAACATCTCCAAATACATTTGAAATTGTTTACTTTCAGTTGAAACATGAAAGTGGACCTAGGCACCACTTCATCTTTGAAGAATACTGTAAAAGGCTCAGTGGAAGATTATGCAGTCAGTTCACAGCAACATCACTTTCACATTTTAAGATTCCACCATAAAATATCCTCTAGTGGCTCAAAGGGTGGTTTTGTCAACATGTTAATGACAAGTCTGCGATTGCAGATTGTACAAATTCTTCTCAGATCTTATAGTATTGGGATGACAGACCGTTTCCTTGACTTAAGCAACTCATTTACATTAACCCCATCTCCAAGATGGCGCTACTGCTCTCTGGCTTCCTCTGCCCATGCGTTACAGCAGTTTCTCTCTGCGGTAATAGCACAATCACCCTAAGCCAGAACACTCCTTGCATGCCTCTGCACCAAGCCGCGCTGACATCACTTCTGGGGTCACCGAGTACTGGCAGTGAAGCCTCCTCCTTCCTGCTTCTCGCATCGCCTCCCTAACCCACACTACAGAAGGTGTGTCTTGGCCCCCTGCCCTCCCTTGCTAACCCCCTTATGTGGGAGCAACGGCACTTCAGCTTTACCCCAGCATGGGGGCAGAGAGGCAGAAACCCCCCCTCCACCGCTACTAGGCAAACTACCGGTCAAGCGCCATGACCATGCATCGGTCATAGACCTGATAAAAAAAAAAAAAAGCAAGTAAAAGGTGGGCTGATGGTTTTAACTTAATTGTGGCAGGTTCCTGTCCCTTGACCCTGTGAGTGAACGAATCCATTGGTGAATGCATGCCATGGGTGACGAGGAAAATAAAGTAGCCTCAAGAATGGAACTGTGCATGTTGCTCTAGAGAGTTTTCAGGAGAGATCATAGATTCTCCACAATCAGGAATCATGTGCACAAACCATTAGCCAACAGACTCTGGTAGAAAGCCCAAAAGATGATTCAACACAACCCATAAGTAAAGCTCATTACAAACAGCCCATAGCAAATCTTTCAACTTGCCATCTATGGCTATAAATTATCAAAATATTAGCAGCTACAAGCATTGTGCTATTGAATATCTTAGTATGAAATTATTATCCTAATGTCAGTGTGCAATATGCACTACTTTAAGTCAATCATAACTAGTCTGAAAAGGATATCATCAGTAATTTCCCAGGGACATTTCTGCCAGCTAGCCCTTCCTAGTTCGTCCAAATAAAAAATCTGAAGGTTCTGTTTTGAGATAAAAGTACACTTTTCATAAGTGGAAATAAAACCTACAAGGTCAGATAGTTTGTTAGAGTTTAGTGAGCAAATGCACCTTTTAACCTAAAACAATAAGATTGTTCAGGCTGGCAGCCAATTTTAACTAGCTGTTACTGCTAAAGAACAGAAGAACAATGCTGTAATAAAATACCCCAGCATCAGGGATAAAGAAGGGGACATAGAGAGAAACCATATGGTTCCATATAACCATATAAACTACGTTCATACTATTAAAAAACGCAGTAGGAAACAATAATAAAATAGAGAATAAAATAGGAAATATACCCTAGAACCTCAACACTTTAAAGTGCAAACATTTTAATGCAGTATGTCTTCTACTTGAACCAGGTCACATCATTTTATGTGTACACGGTGACAAAGTTCCACTTGCATAAGTCCTACAGAAAATGGTCTTTTTAAATATTAATTGGTGCAGTATGGCTGAACACATGAAGGCCCTAAATGCAAGGACTTTCCCTGTTGGATCATCAGAAAACTAAGTGGGTGGGGAGTGTGCCAGAGAAAAACACACATACTCCACGGAATCACCAGATGACCGATATTTCCTTTATTTTGGCCAAATCAATCATGTGAAAGGATCACATATTCCCAGCTGATTATGAAGTTCAGAAAGCATCTGCTTAACAGAGATATACTCATGTAATATGAGACAGCCAAATGGAGTATGTCTTTGAAGGTTATCATACATCCAGGTCATGGTATATCGAATAGAAGTAAATCTAGATCAACTGGACTTGCTGATCAATCATTGAAGACGTTTCACTACTCATCCAAGCATAATTCATAAAAATATATTATAAAAAAAATATATATATAAAAAGCATTGAGCATTGTGCACTATGCACTAACAAACAGCACAGATATGTTACTTGTGTCTAGATGAGACATATAGATGTTAAATGTTTGTGTTATGTTCTATCCTTTGCATTCAGTTATAGGAACAAGTCTGGCTGGTTAATGTTCACCAAACACAAAAGGTGTAACATTCCACAAAGCACAGCAGATACAAAACAAACAAAGAAATTCTGTGAGCAGGAATACCAATTTTTATAAACTGTTTACAGTATTACAGCATGTAGAATTTAAAGAATGTTTCTCAAAACTATATCCCAGGGTAAACCTGTATTGTGTTACAGACATGGAGAATTCTGCTGCTTGGAGCAGCCTCAGATGAACAGTCAAAACAAGTCGTCAGTTTAAATGTTTGTGATCATGCTCATCATGGTTATACTTAACTGCATAGAATCACCTGCACAATCTTTTGATACTTGCCATATATTGTTAAAATTACCAAAAGTAATTAAAGGATAATAAAATGAAAATGTTCCAGGCATTATGTTTTAAAGGCATTATGTGCACACACTGCATAGTCAACAATGAAACCTCTGCAATGGCACTTTCTCACTGAAGCTTTATTTCCACCTCTAGCTTGACCAAGTAATGTTAAAGTATCTCAGTAAAAGCTCTTACTCACAATCATTTTTTTTCCAGCGATACCCTGTGTTCTGTTTTACTGCATGTCACCACAGGGGAACACAGGACGAAAGACAATCACTAACGTACTCATGCAAGTGCTGAACACAGCGTTCCACTTGCGCTCAGCGCTTACATACACCTGCGTGTGTACAGCGCCAGAAGAAATCAAAGAATGCATTTCATCTTGTGCTTCCCTGTGATGGAACACATTACAAATGAATGCAGAGAAAAACACTTGCTAGTAAGAACCCTAAAGCAGCATTCTAAAAGTATGAACTGGAAATACAAGAAGGAAAAAATACAGAATGTTACAGAAATATTTTGGGATCCAAGGCCTCTACGATTCACTGCTACTAGGCAGAAGTAGTCAGCACAACATGAAATCCTAATTCCACTGCAGTGGAAGTTCCACTGGAACAGCACCATCTAGCTCAGTGATCCCCCAACCAGTGGCTCGCAAGCAATATGTTGCTGTCCGACCCCTTGATGTTGCTCACAGTAACAACATATCAAGTGCTTCTCTTTGAATTCCTGGCTTGCAGTTTTAGTTGTATAAGGGCTGTACTACACAGGCGATTTTGACTCGATTCTGCTGGATCCAACACTGGGCGACAAAACGCTTGCGTCAAGTCGGATGCGACAGGAAACAAGGTACATACAAAAGCCAGAAGCTGTCCTAGCGTTGATCCGACATTATCTGACTGTCTGATGCAAACGCTGCAAGCTGCCTCCGACAGTCGTGCCACATTAGATCAACACTGCGACACCATATATTACTTAACTTATTTCAGTTACATCTGACTTCATGCAGGTGCCTTATCGGCCTGAGTCAGGTCTGACAGAATCACAGCAAAAAGGTCTGTGTAGTTGTACCATAAAAGTAAAAACAGTGGGCATTTGGAGAGATTAGCCACCCGCAGTAAAAAAGATTTGTTGATGTGCGACTAATCTTCCCATCTGCCACCAGCCTTACAGCGAAAAAAAATAATTAAACACATTTAACTATTTTCTTAAAATGGAGCCTATGGGAGATGGCCTTCCTGTAATTTGAAACTCTCTGGATAACAGGTTCCTGGATAGTAGATTACATACCTGTACTAGAACAAGATTTTTCCTTTTCAGCATAAGGGTTGTCAAGTAAGTTAATATTTGCCAGTACAGCACTTTAGGTCATTGCTGTAAAGACCTTTATGCAACGTTTAAATGATAAAAATCAGCCTCCTAAACACTTAAAGAAATCTATAGGCTAAAGGTAGTTTGTTAGGCGAGATCTAAAAGTCCAGGCCTGTTAAGATTATCAGATGTGATGCCCTGGATGTAAATTTAAGAGTAGTTGTGCCTCTTAGGCTTAGTCCAGACGGGGAGATTCGGGGGCGATCCGTCGCCTGGTGACTTCTCG
>CM044444.1:33955750-33976993 GCA_024363595.1 Xenopus borealis | reverse complement strand
TATATATATATATATATATATAGTATAAGAGTGAACAGTGCATGGGTGCATATAGCCTGAAGAGGTATGGGACCTATTATCCAGAATGCTCATCAGAATGATCATGACCTGGGGCTTTCCAGATAATGGATATTTCTGTTATTTGGATCTGTTATATATATATATATATATATCTGAAATCACTAAAATAAACTAATGAACAAAGCATTTGCCCTAAGTGTTAATCACAGCCACTTTCCATTTTGCCTTCACAAGTTAAATAACATGAATAATGACAGCATTAGCCAGTGATGCTGCCAAAACCTATAACAATCCCTTGTGGACACATGAGAAGATTTATGGATCCCTGACACTGTATCTCCTATTGTACAAAGCCATTCTGTTCGGTAGGTTCAGCAAATGCTAATGGCTGTATCTGTGGAATACTGGCTAGAATTACAGTCATTCCATTGACAATATAAAGCACAATTAGCCTATGAGGACTGTGTGGCTTAGGATTCCTGCTGTTATAGCCGCATGGCAAAGTGACTTTCTACGTGCAGCCCCTAGAGGAATAGTATATTTACTACCTATAAATATACAAAACAATGTCCCCGGCAAATAGATATACGGGCACTCACCAAAATAGCTGCTCAGGCTGCCGTCTGACAGGCAACATGGTAACAGGAGCCGTGATGTAGCAGCAAGGAGGAGCTAAGTGTAATCAGACAAGTAGGGTACTTCTCAGTACAAAGACTCAGTTAAAGAGATCTGTATCAGAGCAACCAGACATTTCCCTCACTCCTTGATATACTAAAAACTAGATGGAATGAGGGCTTCACATAGCAATCACCAATTTGTATGTATGGCTCATCATCCTCTAGCTTTTAGCTGTTAGTATGATGTAGAACAATCTGACACACACACCTTACAGCTATAGCACATACATACATACATATATACATACATACATATATATTTCTTCCACCAATAAAATACTGATCCTATGTGCAGAGTGACTAGAATTAACTTAATGTCTGTTATTGCATGAATGGCATGGATTTGGGCATAAATCGATCCCGTATGTGTACTGACAGATGAATTACGTTCATTCCTGATCCTACTCACACTTGATGGATGCAAAAATGATCAGCTTGTTTTACACCAGCAGAGAAAATGCTGTGTGCCATAGGCCTTACTGATGCACACGGACACACACTTTGCCATGTTCATGAATTCTACACCATGCAGTCATAACATGTTTAGCTGGACACCCAAATCCAGATATGCTGGTCTACATTATTACCCATAGACCATGATGATGACAAGATAAGCAGGCTCATTTACATTTGTTTGCACATGCAAATGTGGGTACAATAGTGGGATATGTATAGGCCCCATATTGGCATGTGCATACCAACATATGGCTCCACCTAAAAAAAGAATCATGCCTGCCAGCAATTCTAGACAAAAGCCTGTCTAGTCATACCACCATCAGAGTCAGTACTGTCACTTTAAATCAGACAGCAAACTTTCTTGGGCCACACCTATGGAGAAGGAAACATTTTTGGGGGTGGCAAAAGCAGTTAAATAAGGTAGATGAAATATATGCACATAATAGGCTACATCAAAAATTTAAAACACGCACAAGTTATTGGCAGTTTGGCACTTCATACATCAGCCATTAAACAAGACCCCATTATGTGAGCCATGTTGTAGTGCAGATTTCAGCTGTATGGCGAACAGGTGGACAAACCATCCAATTTGCCAAAATATAAAGTGTATTTTGTTCTTAAGTTTCGTAAAAGGAATGGAATTCAAACCAAATGCATGAGTATAGGATTTCAACAAAACCCAACTCTAATCTTCAAAGCAAAGAAAAAGAAAAAGTGGCATCAGTGAATAAAAAGTTGTTGCCTTCAGTTATCTATGTGGTACATGACTACATTACGAACGCAGGCAATAATAAAATAATAATGACTATTCATTAAGCACTTTCTCTAAAGCATGTGAAATTGATTTTAAATATATCCCAAAATGTTACACTCCCTTTTCTTGGGTGGGTGGCCCCGACCTACAGTTGTGCTCATAGGTTTACATACCCTAGCAGAATTTATCATTTCTTGACCATTTTTCAGAGAATACAAATGATAACACAAAAGGTTTTCTTTCACTCATGGTTAGGGGTTGGCTGAAGCCTTTTATTGTCAAACAACTGTTTACTCTTTTTAAATCATAATCACTACACACTATCCAAATGGCTTCAGCCAACCACGAGTGAAAGAAAAGGTTTTGTTTTATCCTTCATATTCTCTCAAAAATGGTTAAAAAATCATAAATTCTGCCAGGGTATGTAAACTTATGAGCACAACTGCAGGTCATGGTCAACCACCCAAGAAAAATGAATGCAACATTTTGGGATATATTTAAAACCAGTTTCACATACTTTAGAGAAAAGAAAGCGTAATGAATAGTCGTGATTAGTGATGGGCGAATCTACCCAGTTTTGCTTTGCTGAAAAATTTGCGAATTTCCAGCGAAATTGGCGAAAAAATTTGTGAAAAAAAGTCACGGCACGTTTTTGATGACTTCGACGCGTCGTTTTCGGAGCGCGTTGCGACGTTTTCGGCATGTCGCGTCAAAAACTCGTTTTTTTTAAGCGAATTTTCGACAGGCGAATTTTCACTGGCGTTTCGCAAATTTATTCGCCAGCGGCGAATCGTGGGAATTCTCCCCTGGCGAATAAATTCGCCCATCACTAGTCGGGATTATTTTATTATTGCCTGTATATGTTTGCACATTTGATATTGTTTAGTTCACACCTTTCAAATTGTAACGATGAAGAGCTGATCTCTGGTCTTCACCAACACCTGGCTGCTAGGGTAAATTCAAACATAGCAACCAGATCACTATGGACATTACAAAACTTGACAGTGGTTGATCAAAAGGCTTAAATCATTTAAAAAAAAAAAAAACATAAATTATTAGAATTGGAGATCAATTACAAACTGACTCAAAATATTCATGTATGCCCCATACTAGGGGTGAAGGCAAACAGAGATTACTAGTTGCAGCTACAAAATACCCCACTCTAGACAATAACACTAAGAATTGCCACAGCTTAAGATGGCCATAGACGTGCAGAATTACCTTCAAGCGGACGACCAATCGTTCGGTGCAATTTCCCGACCTGCCACTAACCATTCAGATCAAATAAAGCAGCAGAGAGAACAAACAGACGATGTCCTGCCTGCCACAGCAATTGTGTAAAAAGCATGCCTGACAAATTAAATCTCCGCAATACCGTCAACTTGGCTTTTAACCTGGCCAATTGTCCAAACGACAGATCTCCGTGAGACGAAATGTCAAAACTCCACACGGTCCAAAAATCATACAAATATCGGATCTTTAGGTCTATGGCCAGCTTAAGGGTAGTGACACCCTTGCAGATTCGGGGAGATTTAGTCGCCCGAACAGCCTTCACGTGTCTTCCCTTCCTGTAGAATTAAGAGTCGCCTGCGATAAGCACACGCGGCACTTTGCTTTCCAAAGTCGCCTCACAAGGAAACTTCAGGTGACTTCGGAAAACGAAGTGTCGCGTGTGCTTAGAGCTGGCGACCGTTCATTATACAGGAAGGGAAGACAACATGAAGGCAGTACAGGGAGATTGTCACCCAGAACAGGCTATTAGTCGTCAGTCGACTAAATCTCCCACAATCTGCCAGTGTGTCACTACCCTAAAACACACACAGCATCTTAGATAAGCCAATTAACACTATTGTCTATTTTATAGTTGTGACAAGTAGCTGTGTGTGTCTTCATCCTAGAAGTTAATGCAAAGATGAACACTCATCAACCCTCATTCTAAGGGTGTGGGCCCCAGGAAGCCTTTTACTTCTCTCAGCACCCTTAATAATAACCCCCTTCTGCTTTGAGAAACTATATCACGACAAATCACTGGTTCCCACTAGAACATTCAGTAACACTCTTTTCCAAGCTCCACTATCCTCAGGCAGATGTTGGCACGTTTTCACTGTTAACAATTCCTTATTTAAGGATACAAATGGCTTCAAAACGAACATGATTTAGAGAGCGAGACTCGCAATTAGGCGTGAACTGCATAGGGTTTACATACAAGAGGCTCAGCATTACGAGGGTTTTTCAAGAAAGCTCGGAGTATCTTATTCTCTCACCTCTTTCTGCCTTTGAGTAATAGAGACTGAACATTCCAATGGACAGACACTTCTCAGTTCAGCAATTCCCAGGGACCCTCATCGAATTAAAAAAAAAAACCTGTCCCCGGGGATAAAATGATTACCTCCCTGGGTCACTTCCCATGAAAACCGGCGGCGCCATATTGCTTTTTTCTGCGCATGTGTATGCCGTCCGCGCGCTCCCGAACCTGACGTCATGCGCTCTCCCGCGCACTGGTTTCCTTGGTCTAATTAGGAGATGGGTGGAATCGCGGAAAAAGATAGTGATACGTTTGCACAGTTGCACTTGCACTCCTTGCGAATAAATTCACACATTCTCAAAGTGATGCAGAAATAGAGGATTGAGAAACATGGACTGGGGAAAACTGCAGAGATTGGGTTTTAGCTTGAGTGGTTGAATTGGAGGTAGGCAGCAGGCAGGACTGGACTGAGAATCAAAATAGGACCTGGCATTTCAGGTACACAGAGGCCCAATCAGCCCACATAGAGGCCCAAACAGTCCCCACCAGCCCACTAAATACTGACTTTCTATGGCACCTTATAGCAGCCCATCTGGCATTTGTCCTAACCCACAGATTGCCAGTCCGGGCCTGGCAGCAGGTTTGAAGATATTTCAGGGAGTCGTACCAATTGGTTAAGGCATGATTTAATAAAGAAGTTTTATGGAGGACATATTTGTATTTGGTCATATGCTTAGCATTTATTATTCATTGCTAAATACAAAACCATGCGGTTAAGGGGGACCAATCACTCCAAAAAGACATACCTCCCAACTGTCCCTTTTTTGGAGGCGCAGTCCCTCTTTTGACAGCTCAACCAGCAGTCTCTCATTTGTTCTGGAAAGCCCCTCTTTTCTCTGCACTGAACAGCCAGAAAAAGAAACAAAGCTTCTAACTTGCTTTTTGCAGAGAGCCAAGAACAGCTAACAGATGCAAATAAGATACTTTGAGATAAGAAAAAAAGTAATTGTAACAGGAGAAATATTTTCAAACTTTCATAATCTGCCAAATTTTGTTAAATGAACATGTTAATTAGGGGTGTGGTCACAAAAATGGGCGTGGTCAAAAATGTAGCCACGCTACTTGCAAAAAAAAAATTTGTCCCTCTTTTTACTTCCAAAATGTTGGGAGGTATGAAAAGATGGCACGCACTCCACTTGACTTAAGGCACGAAGCTATGTTCGTGTAATAGAGCTACTTTTTATCCATCCGTGCCTGAAGTTCCGTGGAGTGCGTGCCATCTTTTTGGTGTTGGTATATCGAGAAGTCTCCCCTTGCTGAGGGTTCTGTACACAGCACCCGGGCCACTGAAAAGGAGCTGTGAGTGACCCATTTTATTGTGCACAGTTCTGGATGTATTTCATGTTTAATTTGAAAAGGACTTTTATTATACGGCTTGTTTCATCTGGGGTTACAGCCTCGCCTTGCATTAGGGTTGCCACCTGTCCGGTTTTGAACCGGACAGCCCGGTATTTTGAAGGGCTGCCCGGTTCAATGCTTCCTGCCCGGTTTTCCATATAAGGAAAACCGGGCGGGATTAGCTTGATTGACGCCGCGATCGGCCAATCGTCGATCGCGGCGTCATAGCTCCGCCCACTGACATCACAGGACCGCCTCGTGACGTCACGGGACCACCCCCCTGTCCGGCTTGAGCCACAGGGAAAGGTGGCAACCCTACCTTGCATCCACATACACCAGGAGCCTTCACTCATATTGAACAGTGCTAGAGCTATTGTAGCCCTTGTCACTATTTATTCTGACTATAAATACGTCTGGTCTTTAAAGGGGTGGTTCAACTTTAAGTTAACTTTTAGTATGTTATAGAATGGACAATTCTAAGCAATTTTTCCATTGGTCTTTATTTTTTTATGTCATGTACCTTCTTCTTCTGACTCTTGCCAGCTTTCAAAAGGGGGTCACTGACCCTTTACTTTGTAATGCTGTGAATGTTTTGTTATTGCTACTTTTTATTTCCTGTCTTTCTATTCAAGCCTTTCCTATTCATATTCCAATCTCTAATTCAAATGAATACATGGTTCCTAGGGGAATGTGGATCCTAGCAACCAGATGGCACGTCGTTTTCGTCGCGTATTTTACAACACCTGTACCTGTGGCCTTCCATTTCCTGATTACATCCCTTACAGTTGAAACTGACAGTTTAAACCACTCATATAGCTTTTTGTAGCCTTCCCCTAAACCATGCGACTGAACAATCTTTTTTTTCAGAGAGTTGCTTTGAGGATCCCATACTGTCACTCTTCAGAGGAGTGTCAAACAGAAGCACATCTTGCAATTGGCCACCTTAAATGCCTCTTCTCGTGATTCAGTAATCAGTAAGAGTTACAATGTGCCATTGTGGTTGGATTGTTGGTGCCGAGAACTCCCCTACACCAGTCAGTCGAACTGAAGAAGCTGCTCGGATGAGCAGTGAAACGTCTTCATTAAAGGGATGGTTCACCTTCAAGTTAACTTTTAGTATATTGTAGAAGAGCAAATTCTAAGAAACTTTTCCATTGGTCTTCATTATTTATTTTTCATAGTTTTTTAATGATTTGCAATTTTCTTCTGTTTCTTTGCAGCTTTCAAATGGGGGTCACTGACACAAATGCTCTGTACGGCTACAAATGTATTGTTATTGCCACTTTTTATTATTTATTCTATTCAGTCCATCACCTATTCATATTCCAGTCTCTTATTCAAATCAATGCAGGGTTGCTAGGGTAATTTGTACCATAGAAACCAAATTGCTGACACTGCAAACTAGAGAGCTGCTGAATAAAAAGCCAAATAACTATAAAACCACAAACAATAAAAAATGAAACCCAATTGCAAATTGTCTCAGAATATCACTCTCTACATTATATTAAAAGTTAACTCAAAGGCGAACAACCCCTTTAAAATATCTCAGCCTGGATGAATGAGAATCTTCATAGTCACTGCTTCACTAAAAATCAACCCAGTACTCAGATGTTCCTGGGAAATTAAAGACATACCACTGTTGTGTTTTTTGTTGAAAGTGGATTAAATTATTATGCAGGTTGAGAGGGGTTCCCAAACTTTTTCATATGACTGTATATGTCTTAGAAGCTACCAAATTAAATTCTTCCATTACATATTGGATAGCTCTTTGCAGGACCTTAATTAGTCTATATAAATGCATGTGTGTGTATGTGTACGTGCACGTGTAAAAAGGTGAAAATTATTTTCATTTCTCAAATTTTAATTAGTTGGTAATATTCAGAACAGCCAACAGAAGGCACCAACCCATAAGGTTGGCCTGTAGGGGAATTCCCTTTACAAGAGCCTATATAAGGAAGTGCGGGAACTGTACGCTTCCTCTATGGCCACAGTTTGGATCACCACAGTCATAGGCGGATTTTCATTAAGGCTTGGGGAGGCTAAGCCTTCCCAAAACTTTTTGCATGAAAAATTTAAAGAAAATTTCAAAGAAAAAAAGTTAAAAACCTCTGACTTTGAGTTTGCCTGGGGGAGGGGCAATGGGTGCTGCTGGGGTCAGGGCCAAGAGACAAAACAGCTTCTAATCCCCCATCTGCTTGTTTGGTATGTGGGGAGTGTTTCATACTTACATTACACAAAAAATAAATACCATCAATGGTCAATGGTAGTTCCACTGATCTGTTCAGGTAGGTGTTATCTGAAACTGGAAAAGGTATGAAGGTGTGATGCAGCCATTATATTACCTCTATGACCAGATCTCACTTTCACACCTCTGTGAATTTTATCCAACACCTATTTGTATAGTTCAATGGAACCATTGTGATATTGGTGACTGTTTCTTTAAAGGGGATGTTCACCTTCCAGAATGTTAAACAGAAATCAAGACTTTTTTTTCAATTGCTTTCCTATCTTTTACTTTTTACTGTTTTCCCAAAATTGAAGTTTAAAATGTAATGTTCCTGTATGTGGGGTTTCAGTCTGGCAGCTCAGTGATCCAGGAGCATCTGAACAATTTGCTACAATTAGTTGATACAATTAGCTACAATATTTATTAGCAGTATATGAGGAATATAAGCAACTATTGTATCAATTCAATTCACTTTTCTCTGGATCAGCTAACAGATCAGTTTGGCTACTTTCACTAACACACAAATGTTGTGTTGATGGCTGAATGTAAGTTTTTTCTCAACCTCATCTACTATTATATTGTGTTACTTTGATACTGCAGTAAAAAGGCAGCTACTGTTTTTTGAGGGGACCAAAATACATCTGCATTATACATTGTATGTATACAATCTCCCATAAATCACAATATATCCCTTTTGTTTTATGTGAAAGTAGACCAATAAACACCATTTAATGTTAAACAACCCAATTATTAGCCCTGATTTCCAGTAATGTGGATGAACTGAACTTTTTCTATAATGTTGATAATAAGAGAGTGCTATGCATATTATTTTCAAAATAGTCTGGGCTTCATATGCAGCGTGTGGGCCCATCAGTTAGTAGCTCGTAAGTCAGACCATGTATGGGACACATTTCAGACTGTAGTGCATATTTAGACAAAAATCCTACCTGTGTGCTCAGTCATGTGAATTACAACTGTTGCCAGTGCTTATAATATAGGATTGAATCAGCTGTTTCTGCCAGTGGAAAATCACTGTTGTAAAAACTGTTGAAGTAACATTAGGGCCCTTACACACGAGCGTTTTTACCTGCGCTCCCCTGCGTTCCATTTTGCTGTGTTTAGCCGCAGGGGAGCGCAGGTATAGACTCACTTAATGCTTTTCAATGGGGCTGTACTCACACGAACGCATGTAGGTGCCAAACGCAGGTTCAGACACAACATGCTGCATTTTTCCTGCTTTCAGCACCTACATGCATGGCTGCACACAGCAAAATGGAAAGCAGGGGAGCGCAGGTAAAAACGCTTGTGTGTAAGAGCCCTTAGACTTAGCCTACCCAAACAAAAAAATCACCCTCCGCCTATGACCACAGTTGCTCTATAGGAACCCGTTGGGTGCAGGGCTGCATCAAAAATGAATACAGTCCTTGCACCACAAGGTTTTTAATGTTCCTGATAGATATATGGCTGATCCTAGCTACATATCCATTGGATGGGTTGTCTGTAGAACTGCATAAATAGACCAGTCTGGAGGGGGCAATTTGGCAACTTGTATTCTAGTATGCATGGTCATCTTTTTAGTTTACCAGATTTATCCTTCTAGTCTGGTAAATCTGCAAAGTGGCTGGTGACTTGTGCTGCCGTGTACTACAATCAGAAAGGATCCAGTACTCATGATTCTGAAGGCAACAGTATGGCAACTAGGTTCCATTTGTCAACCCAATAGGAAGCAATGTTTTTCGTGTTCTTATTTAAAATCATTATTTAAATCTGCAACCGTGGTTGGAATTACATGAAGTGGTTCTGTAAAACATTTCATAGTGTTTGGTGTATAGCTGAGGAATTATGGCCACATTACTTTGTAAACGATGTACTGAAAAATGAATGTTTTTACTAAGCAACAACTATAATTGGCTATGGATGTGACCAGTTCAATGGATATAGCTGTCAATGATTGCAGCATTGTGTTTATTTACTAATAATTTATCTTGAAATGTAAGTCATTTCCATATTCTGTTATTATTAGTCTTTGCACACAACAAGAGAAGGCAGACCTATTTTGTATATTATTGTGTCAAAATGCAAGTAAGCAATTAACTGTTAAATGTAAATTTGTTATGTTGACCTCTGAATTTCTAGATTGTTAACTCTAACAAGCAGGACCCTCTTTACCTCTTGTATTTGTGAGTATGTAAGTTATGTTTGAAGCTTACCCCCTTCTATCGTACAGCACCACAGAATATGCCGGTGCTTTATAAAATAAATACATGATAGTAATTAAATAAATAATGCATTTGTGTAGATTATGGAGACTTAGCAGTAGGCTCTTAAAACTTGCATTTTTGTGCCTAGTTGCAGTATTTGTGGGTCTACTGAAAATGTAAAATATCAGCTGACATGCCACATATCCAGATGGTGAGCCAGTTGTGATTTTTCTTTCCTTGCCCATATTTTATAGCTTAATTACATATGTAAAATAAACAGTTTTTTTTGTTTTTGTCCCCGGGAAAGTTGCCAAGATACTAGACAGTGTTAATAAGTGTCTAAATAGTCTTTGGAAACAAGAATGACCCTTTGTCCTTCAGAAATCTCACAGCTGCAACTGTGATTTTTGCAGTAATATGTGTCTAATTGTCAACAGAATCTATTTACCAACCCTTTTTTAGTTAAATCCCATTCCTGTATGAATGTGTATGTCTGTTTTTGATTGGACACAAAGCTAAATGTTTAAAATGTGATTAATCCATTTACATGCCACAGTTAGTGTGCCTATGAAAGGAGATTTCACTTATTTGTTATATGGCAACTATTGACACAATATTAATGTTTGATTGAAAGCACTGAGAAAATATATTACTAAATATAATCTGTTACAAACATCATTTGTTTTTTTTTCAGTAAAAGAATCATGCTGCTGGCTGTTTAGAACTTCCTCTCAGACTAACAAAAAACCATGGATGAAACTCTCCTTGGCACAGTAAAGCTCCCCATAGACGCAACAATCTTTCCCTGCCGAACGACCGATCTTAGGGAAGTCTGACCAATCTGTCAAATTATCGTGCGGTTAGTGGGATACAAACGATCGTACATCTTACGATTTTTCGTCCAACATCGGTCTTAAGATTGATCGGCCAGGTTAGAAAATCTTTATCGGTCCCCATGCAATCTACCTATGTTTGCAGGGCCAAGCAGGCTGCGATCCTTCAGTTTTGCTGGCAATATTGCCTGAAATGGTCTTTTTAGTTGATGGACACATCGGGCATTTAAACGATCGTTTTGAGACAATTGGGGTCTCACTATAACCATTGGATCTTTAAAAAATCTTTACATCTATGGCCAGCTTTAGTTGTCATGTCTCAATATGATGCCCAAGAGCAATAAATGCATGTCCTTACTCATGTTGTGTGCACCCTGAAATCATGAACAATGGTCTGCCTTCATTCTATGCAGACCAACACATGGCTTCTAGACTTTTCTAGATGTAATTCAAACAGCTCCTCTTGTTCTTGGAATCATAGAAAAGCCTTTATTGCATAATTTTGTAGGTCATTACGGCAAAGTTTCAAGCCACTCTTTATCAAAATTATGCAATTAAGGCTTTTCTAATATTCCAAGGACAAGTGGTGCTGTTCCATGTTCGAATTCTGTGTACACACCAGTGGAAAGTGACCAATGGTGAACCTGCACTACGTGAGAAATTGCAACACTGATGTGCTTAAATCTTTTTGTTTGTTCTTTTTCTAGATGTCCACATTCCTCATACTAAAACAGTACTGAAAGAACATGGCCACAGAAATTTATATTAGCAATTATAAAGTGTACTGTGGAATTTTACAAATGTAAACATGTTGGCTGTGTCATTCTGCAAATAAAAAAGAATGATGGTGAATTAGCAATAACACAAAATCCATGCTGACACGGGCCTTTTGCAATGCAAAGGGTGTACAATGTTATAAGCTTATAAAAGCATTCTAAGTGGGCGAAGCAATTGAAGGTCGTTTGGGAGCATGTGCCAGTGAATGCAATGTCATTCAAAATATGTCTCCAGCTTCAGGCCCCATAGAAATATACATCCTCACATGCTGCTGAATGGGCAGCAGAGGATACAATCTGCCCTTAATGGTATTATGTACAAAACACTTACTTTTTCCAATGTAAGTTTAGTTTAGGATAGCAAAAGCAGCTGTGGTTGGTTGCTATGAGCTATAGCCGACTTTAGATTTGTCTGTGCATAACCATATAAACATGTTTTTCCATGAATATGTCACAAATGTACACTGCTCAGACAGGTGTGCCCTTGTTCTGACTCATACTGTGACTGATTTGCACATGAATAGATGGTTATTTTTTGTCATAAGGGTTACATCAGATCTCCCTGAAATCTATGGAAAGTTTGTTAAGATTAATTGCATAGTTTCACATGTGCTACCTATTCAATAAAAAGAAATGTAATATATCCATGCTTACTCTCTCTCAGAAGCTTGTTTGTCATAAGCCATCAATAAAATGCCACCTGTTATGCACAACTCCTAAGCTTTAGTGTCTTATATTAATTTAAAGGGGCAGTATGCTTAAATTTAAGCACGAGTAATATGAATAAGGCTTGTGCTGAACATACTTTTTGCCTATTGTTTTATTTATGAAACAATATACAAGTTTGTTATTTCTTGAACTAATCAAGGAAACTGAAGCTACTCCATGTGTGGTCCTTGTGAGGTATATAATTCGAAAAATAGAATGCAGGGAAATTATATTGTCTCTGGTAATCCAATTTTTAACTTGTAAGGCCCAAAGATGGATTAACTTTGGTTTTCCTGCTTGCCCTGTTTATCCAAAAAAAAAAAAACAGATTTTTAATGATTAAAACAATAGGTTAAAATATGTTTAGCACAAGACCAGTTCTTTAAATGTGTTTTGAAAATGGTATTCAAAGACCCTGCATTCAATCCTCATTATAGTACATATATGTACAACTTTATTTGTAAAGTTCTTTTAAGGAGCCACAGTGTCATACAATGCATAAAAGTAAAATATAAATAAAAGTACAATATATATATAACACACAGGGAGGTGTGTTACACAATATTTTTTTTAAGGGATTGAGAGCACTCCTTATGGAAGAATTCAGGGATAGAATTCCAGAGGTAAGGAGCAGTAAAATAGAAAGGTTTGAGACGAAAAGTGGCAGTGGATGCGGATGGTGTTAAAAGAAGGTGGCTCTGAGAGGAGCAGGGAAGATACAGTGAGACAAGTGAAGAAGTGTAGTGGGGAGCAGAGGAGTGAAGAGTTTTGAATGTTAGCAGAATGATTTTATATGCTATCCCCTGCTTAAAAGGCAGTCATGCTAAGGATTTTAGTTGGGGTTGAACAGACTCCTTCTTAGGAGAGAGCAGGAGGATCCTGGTATCGGAGTTTAAGATTAATTAGAGGGGAGTGCGATGGGAATCAGTAAGACTGGTTAGTAGGAGATTGCAATTGTCTAAACTGGATAGGACAATGGCATGGATTAGTGTTTTGGCTGTTGTTTCTAAAAGAAAGGGGCATATCGTGGCTATATTGTGGAGGAAGAACTGACAGGTTTTGGGCTGTAGTATTAATATGATTAGAGAAGAAGAGAGACTGGTCAAAGATGACCCCCAAGCAGTGTGCTGCGTTAATAGGGTAAATGGTTATGTGATCAATAGTAATGGTGAAAGGAAGAGATGGGTTAGGTTTGGGTGAAAAGTCCATGAGCTCAGGTTTGGCCAAGTTGATCTTGAGGTGGCATTGGTTCATCCAGGAGGAGATAGCTACTAAGCAGTTTGTGATCTGAGACTAAAGGTCAGCTGTTAGTAAAGAGGTGTCTTAATACAGTATATCTGGATGTCATCAGCATACAGGTGATATTTAAGGCCAAATTAAAATATAAAGTCTCTTAAAAAGAGAGTGTACAGGAAGACCATCAGAGGACCAAGTACAGAACCCTGAGTCACCACCATAATAAGATGGACAGGGAGAAAGGATTTGTTAGAAAAAGAAACAGAGAAGGAGCAGTCTGAAAGGCAGGAAGAAGGATGCAGCTCCATCTCAGATATAAATTGAATGAAGACTTTTAGTAAGAACAGAATGGCCAACAATATAAAAATCAGAAGATAAGTTTGATTTCTAAGATCAAAAGAGTTGAAAAGGTAAAGAGGAGATTTAGAAAGAGTGAGAATATTGGTATCTGAAGGGTGGGAAAATTGTTTGTGGATAGGATCAACTTTGCTTTTAAAGTCAGTAAAGTCCTGGGGGTATGTTCAGATGTTAATATTTTATTTGTAGAAGGATAGCGTAGAGAGTTGAATATGGAAAACAAGTGTGAGTTGGATTCATTATTATTTATGTGTACTATAGTACTCTTGTTTAGCCTGGGATAGGGCAGTACCAAAGCAAATCATAAGACATTTATAGCGGAAGAAGTCCGCTTTTGTGAATTTCCTCCACAGAGTGTCAGCCACTCGTGTACAGCAAAGCAGAAATAGTTTCTGAGAGTTCATTCAGGGACATCATCTTCAGAAAGATTTAGGTTTTTAGTAAAGACCAGATCTAGGAAGCGAACATTCTTATGGGTTGCTGTATTTGTCCAATGCTGGAGATCAAAGGAGGTGGTTAGATGATTAAATTGTAATGGCTCTAACTGAGAGGGGTCATCAATGTGACAACTGAAGTTAGCCAGAATAATTGCAGGGCTGTCAGAGTATAATAAAGAGGAGAGTCAGGATATATAGAGCATTGTAGGAGGAGATTTGGCAGAAGGAGGTCTGTAAACAACAGCTACCCGTGCTTTACTCACCTTAGATACCGTGGTCTTGATTGAATCAATAAAAACTATTCAGTATCCCTTCCTTGGGACAGATTTATAAAAAAAAGGATGCATTTAATTGCCTCACATAACCTCAATTAATATCAATTAGTAAAGATTTAACGATTGTGCTAATTGAAAAGCTAATCTCAAATTTTGATCAAATAAATTATACTCAAACACTCTTAAATATTTTCAGTGCAGTCTATAGCATTTGATGAGAAACAGAATAACTCTGCAAACTATTAAAATAAAACACTAGGGGGTAGATTCATCAAAGAGTGAAGTTCCGCCACTAGAGGGAAATTCCACAGCTCTCAATTCATTTCTATGGGATTTTGCAAGCCGTATTCATCAATGGGTGAAGTGAAAGTTCACCCTTTGGAGAATACGCCTTTAAAAACCCCATAGAAATGAATTGAGAGCTGTGGATTTTCCCTCTAGTGGCGGAACTTCACTCTTAACTTCACTCTTTGATGAATCTACCCCTAGGACTCCCTGTGATAAAGGCTTATGCCAAAATGTCAGGGCGATTCTCACTTGCCTGGAGTATCGGCTTGCTGTTTGTATTTTCTCACATGCTGGGTATTGATATTATAATGTTTTGGCTTTCTAGGAAAAGTACATTGTAATCTGGTTTCTCCTTATTATATGCCAACAATAAGTAAAATAAATTTTTCTATTAACTTCATATCAGCCTTGTATATTATTCAAATAGTGTGCAGAGTTTTATTATTTTTCTCTAATATTGTTCCAGTCCTTTAGTGTTGTTTTAAGCTGTGACACCTATATTTTATTTCCTAATTAACAGGCTGCTGCCTATCTCTGAGTGCCCTCCATTTACTTTTATTTCCAACCATTTTACAAATCAGGTGACACATAGCAAAAAACCTAAAATATATGAGTAATAAGCTAACATCCAATTTCCAATGTTGAAAAATGCATGTGGCATTGATATTTATTATTTCGATTGATTTGAGCTGGAGAGATGAAACCTGTAATCGAATTGAGTTTGTTAATTATAGATACTGAAAGTTGAATTATCAGTATACAGGCAGGCCAGACTGCCAATCTGTGGCTTCTGGCAAATGCCAGAAGGGCAGCAATAAGGAGCCATTGAACGTAATTATTTAGTGGGCTGGTGGGGGTTGATGGAGCCTCTGTGTACCTGAAATGCCAGGGCCTATTTTAATTCTCAGTCCAGACCTGTATACAGGTATGGGCCAGTTATCCAGAATGATCGAGAACTGGGGCTTTCCAGATAACAGATCTTTCCATAATTTGGATCTTCATACCTTAAGTCTACTAGAAAATTACATAAACATTAAATAAACCCAATAGGTTAGTTTTTCTTCCAAAAAGGATTAATTATATCTTAGTTTGGCTGAAGTACAATGTCCTGTTTTATTACTACAGAGAAAAAGGAAATTTTTTTAAAATTTAGATTATTTGATTAAAATGGAGTCTATGGGAGACAGCTATTCAGTAATTCAGAGCTTTTTGGATACCGGGATTCCAGATAACAGATCCTATACCTGTATGTGAAAAAATGATCGACAAAGCAATCATATTTGCTTTGCTTGTATTATCCTTATTAATGGCAAATCTCAGGCCTCGACTTTTGAAATTTGTGTTCTGTCTCACCCCCTGCTAATGCAGCAATTTTAAACATAATAGTTTTCATTGCTACTCCCTGATAAAAACTTGAGTATGCACACTTAGGGCAAATTTGTTATGCAGTGTAAAAAAGAAAAGAATAATTCGCCGCATAATTTTTTAACACGCTTTTTCTTTGAGCAACTTCCTTAAAAAGGTCTGAAGCAATGTAAAATAACAACAGCAAATCTGGTGTTCGCATGGCATGAAATAAAACAAACCTTGTTACATTTTCCATTTATTTTACACAGTGTTTTAAATGATTTTTTGGCAATTTAATTTTACACAGCATAATAAATAGACCCCTTAAATTTCTCAGGTTGTTAGGGAATTTTGTTCATGTAAAAGGTGATGGCCGGACTGAGATGGCAGAACACAAGAGTAGGGAGGCCACAGGGGAGTGTTAATTGGGCTCATGTATATGCATTGCTGTCAAACTCCATAAATAAAAAACTCTGGATAGCATACATGTAGATCTGGTTTAGACCTACTGTAATATAACTAATATAGTAATAGAAATATATGAATGTTAAATACACTTTTTATGCCTAATAAATCTTTGTTGGTTTAAAAAAAAAAAAAAAAAATACTGCTGAATTGAATATAACAATTTTCACCCAATCCTTTAGTGTATTTGTTTTGTTTTAAGTATGTCCTTTATTTTTAATGCTCACTGACAGTAAACATTTATGCAAGCTACTAGTGGTACACATAAGCACATTGTTGTGGTATGTTTAAAACTTAGTTCTGAAAAGAAAGATACTTAATTATTCATTATAAAGGATACTTTCATTTTTAATGAGTTGTCTGGAGAACCTGTTCACACACATCTTATTCCTGACAGGCACTAGAAGAAGCTGAGCACTAAACTAGACATACACACATGATGAAGAGTACCTTTTTTCAGCTATATGCCTTTTATAAAGTATATTTTTACTTTTATATAAAAAGGACATGCATGACGCTAGTTTTAGAATTTGCTTATATTGCATGTTTAAAAAAAAAGATACGTTTTTAGTATTCACTTAGAAAAGTTTATGCTTAGATACCCTTACAGACATCTTTTTTTCTTTGTTCAGTTGTTTTTAACTAGTACACCATAAATAATGACCTTTAAATTGCTTTCTGTTTCTTTTTATAGCATAAACAATTAAAAAAGACTCGAATGTATATGAAAAAATCCTAATGTAAAAAACTCAATTGACTACAATTATGAAAAAAACTTGAATAACTAAACTTTTTTGAGTTTCTATGCTTTAAAAACTCTAATTTAATAAAATAATGTAATGTCTAGGACAACTCCATCTATATCACCTCACCATCTTTAAGATGCTGATTTTGTACATGAGTTTTTGAGGGTTTTTTGCTTAATAAATACCAGACAAGTTTTTGAAAATATAATTTCAGGCCAAAAATTTGAATTGAGGCAAAATTTTAATTTCTAACCATGAAATATCCCCCCCTTAATGTTATGAAAGTCTATTTCAGTAATGCAGAGGGAACATACTCAGTAGGAGATGCAGCTGCCTCTCTTATGCATCAATAAATGTATCAAGGGGATCATCAAACCCCCCCTTAATTAGCCACTAATTCGCATGAGAGAATGTCAACTAAAAGTTTACATTTAAATCTTCAAAATTATTAAAATCTATGAAATATAAAAGCAACTTTTAAAAATAATTTCTGGTGTACATTTTGAAAAGAAACTAAATTATGGGATGAGGGAACTGCCCCTTTAAAATTAGCTCTGTTTTGTTTATTGTATAAGTATTATAAAACATAATAAATAAAGACCTGCGTATATGGGGCCCTTTATTGAATTTGTTATTACTTTACCTACCTTATCAATATAATTTACTGTTGCTCTGCACTGGTAAAACAGATGTGTTTGCTTCAAAAACACTACAATAGTTTATATAAACAAGCAGCTGTGTAGCCATGGGGGCAGCCATTCCAGCACAGGATACACAGTAGATAGCAGATAAGTTCTGAAGAATCCCATTGTGTACTACAGAGCTTATCTGTTTTCCACTATGTATCCTGTGCCTTTTTTCCTTTTCAGCTTTAAATGGCTGCCCCCATGGCTACACAGCAGCTTATATATATATAAAACTATAGTTGAATTTCTGAAGCAAACACACCAGTTTGAACAGTGCAGGGCAACACTACATTATACTGTCATTATTTAAAACACTTTCAGTTTTTATTGTTACTGTTCCTTTAAAAGGGATCTCCACCCAAAAACTGTATTTTGTATAACAAAAGATCAAAAGTCATTGCAAGCAACCTTATAATGTAAATTAATTAACAAAATGTTTGGTTTTAAAACTAGTTAATGTCACTGAAAAAAGTATTTTGCTGGATTTACTACTCTTCCAGTTCTGACTTTAGAGACAATGCTTTAGAGACAGCTAATTAACAGACCTGGAGGAGGACTGACTTCTGTTACATTTTTGTAAAATAACTTTAAAGGAAAACTATACCCCGAAAATTAATACTTGAGCAATAGAATCTTACCAACCTGGTATATATATATTTAAGTAAATATTGCCCTTTTACATCTCTTGCCTTGAACCACCATTTCGTGATGGTCTGTGTAATATGTGTATTATTATGAAAATGGTTTATTTACATGAAGCAAGGTTTTACATATGAGTTGTTTTATGCAATATCTTTTTATAGAGACCTACATTGTTCGGGGGGTATAGTTTTCCTATCCACCTTTTTATATTTTGGAACTCCTTAGAATTACATTTTATGTCATTATGCTGACATCTGGGGAGTTGCTTTCTAAAACAAATGAAATGAACATAAAGAATGGTGTCCTAAAAGTTGCATAGGGTTAAATTTATGTTACCCAGGTACCTTAAACCAAGCTTAAAAATATGTAATACTACTTGCAGCTGGATGCAGCTTTAAGCTTCATAGTTACATAGTTACATAGTTATACATACATACATAGCATACATACACACACACACACACATCTCCACTCTTTCAAACACAAACCATATATGCCCATAGCTATACTAACTGTAGATTTTAGTATCAAAATAGCCTTTGATATTATATCTGTCCAAAAAATCATCCAAACCCCTCTTAAAAGCATCAACAGAATGAGCCATCACAACATCACCCGTCATCTCCCATCTTTTTATAATGGGGCAAATTAATTAAAGCTAATTCGCCAGCATTACGCCATTTCCTAACTTCGCAAATTCACTAACACCGACACTGGCCAATTTTTGCTAGGGAAGTAGATAGACTAGCGCAACTTCGCACCCTTATGCCAGGTGAAGTTGCGCACTGATAAAGGATCGTAATTACATAAAAAATTCACTAAGATGACCATTTTACTGAACGTTAGCACTTACGCTAGACGTTACTTCGCCAGGCTAGACCTGGTGAAGTTCAATACAATAGATAGGCATTTGTAGTTTTACCTTTTGTAGGGTGATAGTCTGAAAAAGGCTATCCTAACATATAGCAACTCAACTATACAGGGGCACATGTTTAGGGCAATAGGACAACTTAATTTTTTTTATTAAAGGTTTCCTGGGCTTGTGTAGTGTAATGTAGTGGCTGTAACATATACTTCTATTATACTTTGAAAATGCAAATTAGGCATCGCTAACGTAAATGCACTTTGCCTGGCGAAGTAACACTAGCACAACTACGCTACCGTTCGTCGACCTGAGCTAACTTCGCACTTTAGTGAATTTGCGTAGCGCTGGTGAAAATTCGCCTGGCGAAGTGCGGAGAACGTTAGCGAAGGAAACGCTAGCACATTTTCGCGCTTAGTGAATTTGCCCCAATGAGAGAAGAGCCAGTTACCTTGAAAGTAATGCTTCATGTACACTATATAAAATGATAGCAACGATAAAAAAAAATATATATATATTTTACAGCTATAGCAGGAAACATTATTAAAATTAACATAAGTATCATTTATTTTGCTACATAGCTATATTGCTATTTCATCAAACCCATGCTAGATGACTGACAAGGCTTACTGAACAAGGGTTGACTTTATGGAGACACACACCTTTGGATAGAAACCACGGCAAACATTGAATTGCCTAGATAGAATAAACTGATTTCTATTATTTTTTTTCCATAAACATCCTTGTCAGAAAGCACTGATAATGGAAAAGAAGTAACATAAACAGTTCAAAGAGAAATGCCTAGCATGCAAAGTTCAGTTGTAATTACTGTAATTAGAGAGAGAACTGTAATCAGTTTACAAAAGAATGAACAATATCAAAACACACATCAATATAATATATACTGCAGAAAACCAGCAATAGAATATATACTGAACTGGGTCTGTTTAATTTTAAAGCAGGTAATATTCTCCACAAGCAAATAAAATGTCATAAAATACTTAAAATTATTTTACAATATATATTCATAAAAAATATCACCTTTCAGTTAGTTTTGTGGTTGGATTCAAGGCCCTCCACTTCATTGCAGCTTTCAAAACAAAATAATCTGATGTTCATTAAAAATATATTTTTCCATGTCCAAGATACAATAGCAGCATCATCTTGCCTACAATAAATAGTTAATGCAGAACGCAGGCCAAACCTTTGCAATTACATCCTCGGGCCTATTAGCTTTCTGCTGCAGCAGCACCAAACACGTCACGAGCATCAGATAGATACCAAACCCTCCTATGTCTCATCCCTTCTGTAACCAAACTTGACACAATCATTGGATTATATCATCCTCTCTACAGTCACGCCACATAGGACTGGAGGAATAATGATATAAAATGCTGTGGTTTAACTGATTTTATGCCAAAGAGCTTTCAGGTTCCATTGTCTTTAAGCATTTTGTTTATGTGTAACTTTCCCTTCAGCACTCCCTACAGAGAAGCACTCCCAAGTGAATATCACACCATCATTTGTTACTTGGTTTGTTTTTATACCAGGAATATCAGATCATTTCAAGGTGTATGTGGTTTATTAAAAAAAAAAAAAAAAAAAA
>CM044444.1:33882466-33955683 GCA_024363595.1 Xenopus borealis | reverse complement strand
AAAAAAAAAAAAAAAAAAAGCAAATCTGTTTATGACTTCAGCAGCAGGAGGGTCTCCATCATATCTCTTCTGTATGTGCCACATATATACTGTGTATTATCACCCTAAACATCACAGGAAAGATAATGTTAATGAGAATGTCTAAAGTACTGTTTTTTTCTCCTGTTTATGTTAAAGTAACATTTTCATATTTCTCTGAATCTGACTAATGGGGGTCCAAAGGCCTCAGGAAGTGATGATCCAGGGAAGTGTACAGGTCTGTACTTGGAGTCAAAATAGACCAAGGCATTACAAGTACAGAGAGGCCCAATCAGCTCCTGACCAGCCCACAAAATAGTGACTTTCTATGACATCTTATGGCAGCCCCTCTGGCATTTGCCAGAACCCACAGATTGCCAGTCTGGGACTGGAAGTGTAAGTATGTATAATTTTATTTGTAAAGCGCTGTTAAGGAACCACAGCGCTGTACAGTGCATAAAAGTACAATATATAGAAAAGTCAGGGGCACTCGCAAAAATGCCGCTCCTGGTAACTAAGAGCCGAATTTCTGGTTTTCAACCCAGAAGTTCGGCTCTTCTAGTGCAGAGCGCACACTTGTGCACTTGCCCCTGATAAAAGTATACATGGGAGAGACAAATCACATAAT
Organism: Xenopus borealis; assembly: GCA_024363595.1. Classification (NCBI taxonomy): domain Eukaryota; kingdom Metazoa; phylum Chordata; class Amphibia; order Anura; family Pipidae; genus Xenopus; species Xenopus borealis. The sequence goes on along the minus strand of CM044444.1, from coordinate 33,955,037 downwards.
AAATATATACAGAATCATAGGACAAAGAGCTTAAGTGCTATGGGGTAAGAGACATAGGAAGGAGGTCCCTGCCTCATAGAGCTTACTATATAAGTGGATGGGAGGCTAACATACACGCCCAAATTGGAAGTGGTAGATCTACACTATAGAGTAATACAAATATATATTCTAAGTACTTATGTAGTGAAGATAACAAGTAAACAAAATAGTGGAAAAGCATAAGTATGGTGTTTTTCTAGAGTATTACTTTGAAAATGTGTTAGTTTGGAATGTCCATGAAACTATGTTCTTCCTTAAGATACCCTGTTATTGTTTTTTATATCCTTTATTATCAATGTCTAGGATGCCTTTATATAGTACAATAACAAATGAGGCAGAAGTCCCTATTCACAATATCCTTCTTCAGGAAAGCTTTCTGACTGCAGCTAGGGGTACTACTTTATTTACAGGATCTTTTCTTGTAGACAAAATAACATGAGGATTCAAATCCCTTACTTGCACTGCTAATGCATTTCTAATTTTCTGTGTAGCTAATGTGCAGTGCTTAGAAGGTACACAACATTCCTAAGATTTAGCACCCCACCCACCTCACGGCAATAATGTTCAAATAAAGTATCTGAAGGCAATTGTACATTTTTTTAAAATTATTAAGGAAGGAGAACGCTTTAGTATTAATTAAATAAATGCTTACTTGTTGCCAAGCTGACATTGCCCTGACATGCTATAGAAGTTTGGGTATATACCAACTCTTTAAAAAACTGAAAAGGGTGCTTATGTGAAAACAAAACAGTGTTACAGTAAATCAAATAATAGTTGCTAATGTAGCCAAACCAACTATAAATATTTAAAATGAGTCAGATATGAACCAAGGATGGCACCGCCCTATCATTCCCTGTCTATTTCTATTATATTCTTCTACACTGATGACAATCTCTTTATTTAAAGGTGAAGGAAAGGCTAACATTAAGAAAGCTTTATAAGAAAGTTGAGTAAACACTCAAAGTAATGCTGCTCTTAGTCCTCTGGGTTTCTGTATCAAACCTCCTGTTTTCAGCATAAACCTTCAGGGCTAGGGCTTGAGCATGCTTAGTTTGCATCTTTCCTACTCCCCTCCCTTCTGTAATCTAAGCCCAGAGTCATGAGTGAGCAAAGAGAGACTCAGGCAGGAAGTGATGTCACACCAAGCTAATATGGCATCTACTATCATAAACAAACAGAGAGAGCTTCAAAAACAGTTTATTCATTCTACAGAATAAATATAGTGTTATAGATTGCAGTATTGTGCTAATCTATTGTCAATAAACTGCTTTGGTAGCTTTCCTTCTCCTTAAATATCAAATTACATAAATATGCATGCCAATTCATTATTGAGTCCTGGGAAACTGCATTTGAGCTGCTAACTAGTCATATATGCAATATGTAGAGAGATCCAAAGGCAAGACAGAGGTGGATGACCTAGTACCCTAAAATCACTGATACTGATCACATGACACTTACACATATCAGTTTATTATAATACATATTTGAAAAAGATACCTTTTTGCTTTGTTTTATTAATTTTGAGATTGAGCATATGGGAAAAAATGTCATCAGGTTTTTTTCTCTTGTTTTTTTTTCTTCATTGACATTTCTATAACTGCGTCCTCGGAATGTATTATGTGGAAAACAATGCAAATTAAATCTAATTCAGGAAAGGGCACACATTATGCTATAGGATATACATATTAGGTGCAAGATGTGGTGTGCAACATTTGCATCAAGGTCAATTACACTGGAAACATGTTGCTTTGTGATTAAAAACACAGTGATTTGTGTCTATTTTTGTACTCATTAGATGACCTAGCCATCATTGTTGTCTCTTTAAAGTCCCCTTTACCTACTTCTGCTCATAGACTGCTTTGACTTCTTTATGAGATCTCTGGATGCAGTTTAGAGTAAGTGGCCAATAACCAATGAAAGCTGTAATATTGTTTTAAATAATTCTGATGGTCTGTAATAAGCAGTCTGGGTACTAAAGAATGAAAATGACTGTAAGAGCAATAATAGGTTCCTTAAAATAAAAAATAATTCTGTAGGGGGAATTTAAAAGTTTAGTTGCTCTAAAATTTACCCAATTGTTGCATGTATTGATGCTATTTGTAAAGGAGAAATAAATACAAAAGCCCCCTCAACTGCCCCCTCTCATACCCCTCACTGCACGGTATATTACTAGAAAGAGTGCTTCTATTTAGAAACCTGAAATAAAAATGCAGAGTAGCACAGTGGAGTTCACAGATTCCAGCTTCTGCCCTTTATGCTCCTCTTCATGTATTTTTGCCCACACAGAGCTGCATCAATATACAGTATAGACGTACATCCCAAGAAAAATCACATATATAATTTTTAAGGCCAAGCACATTATCTTGCAGTCAAATGTTAGTCGCATTCAAAATATATAAGACATATGGGACACATGACAGCTTTAAGTTGCATATTTAAAAACATGTCATAGACCTCATTTAGCTTCAAATGCAGCTAACAGTAAAATTGTTGTTCTGCTCCTTGTGAAATAAAACAAAACCTAGACAAACTCATATCTAAAGCTTATTATTCACTGATACATCTGTGTTGTTTTTCTAGGCAGCTGTAAAACCATATATTAGCTTTTGCATCTGTATATGTGCATGTTACAAATGGCTCTTATGTATTAGGGCAATGTATTTTATAGATAAGCAGCTTAATAAGCATCAGACTCCCAGTTACATTCTTATCACACACCAGGGTTTATTTTGAAATGACAAAACTACTTTGATATCTGATATGTTAATTCTTCTGTGTTTTTACACCGTGCTTACAGTATACTGCAGTTGTCTTCATATGCTTTGCCAGTCATATGATTTGCCAGTCCTTAGGCCCTTAATTTAACTTAAGGTTGAAAGGCCCTTTATTCTCTCCAATCTTTGCTTTTGCTCTCTCATAAATAAAAAAACTGAAAATCTATACTGCCAAGAGGGACAGTTTTACAGCCAGATGGTAGCTGTACACCCTTTTTTTGTCCTAGCCACAATCATAATGAAAGGATTCAGGAGAATGAATCCTTGTGCAACGGGTTTTATTCATTACAGCTGTTTCATGTTTTGATATTTTCCTAAGATACATATAGGCAGCACATTCTTACCTCCCATTTATGCAGTAGTCTGACTCATTTCCCTTCACTCCTTGAGCAGCAAGTGGTTTCCTGTCTTTTTATATTACTGAAACCGCAGCAATCAGTATTAGTAGCAATACCAAAGACAAAAGCAGAACACAGCACTTATTTGAGGGCAAAATAGTAAGTAATTCAATTCCACGAGAAAGCATGAAAACTTATGGGCGAGATTCAGTTCAGGAAACCTTTCAAAAAGCTTTTTAGTTCCTGTTTTTCCTGTAGACTTAAAAAAAAAAAAACATGTGATAAACAGTGAGATTTATGTTTTTCTCACTGAACTGCATGTGAGTCTGAGGGACAATCTGGAAATAAATAAGAAGTTTAAGTTTTTCTCTTTTAATTGAATCTGGTCTGTTATGCATAACATACATTAAGGATGTTGTTCATTGTCTCAAAATATATTTATTACAATATGATGTGTGTTTACAATCGTGCTGACTAGTATGAGGCTAGATTTGCATTTATGATTTCACAATAATATTTTCAAAATGTTTTTGGCATATGTCTAAGCACCTCCTAATACATAAAAGTTATAAATGAATTTGACATGATTGTCTTGAAATATAAATGTATGTATGTATTTGTATTTGGATAGCACTCCTTGAGGGCAAAGCACTGTACAGCAAAGCAATAAATTAGTAGAGCAAACAGGTGGTTTGTGCAATAAAAATATACAAATACGGTTATGGGATCTGTTATCCGGAAACCCATTATCTAGAAACCCCCGAATTACGCAAAGGCCTTTCCCATAGACCCCATTTTATACAAATAATAAAAATTTTAGAAAGGAATTCCCTTTTCTCTGTAACAATAAACAGTAGCTTGTACTTTATCGAAACTAAGATACAATTAATTCTTACTGGAAGCAAAACCAGACTGTTTGGTTTAATGTTTACGTGATTTTCTAGTAGACTTAAGGTATTATACGGAAAGCCCAAGGTCCTGAGAATTCCGGGTAATGGGTACCATACCTGTACAAGTACAAAAATATAATACACCATACCTGTACAAAAATATAATACACATAAATATAAAGTATAGTTACAATACATAATAGGTGCTTAGTGTCAAGGAGACAAAAGAATGGAGTTCCTTGGCCCATGGAGCTTACAGTCTAAATGTAAGGGTAACTTACAGACACAAATCGGAGGATATTAAGTGCTGCAAGTTACAGTAGGTGACACTGCCATATAAGTACCAGTTCCCAGTTCAGGTGTCATGCAAGTGCTCTAATGAGTCTAGTTCTAAATACATTGAAAGAGGAGAGGAGGAGAGACATATATATAAGGAGCAGCAAGTCAGAAGGAACTTATAGAGACACAAGATATGAGATGTAGTTAGGTGCAGAGGAATGAAATGCTTTGGAGGTTATGAGGAGTTTGTAAGTTATTTGTAAGTTTGTAAGTTGTAAGTTAAGACAGATCGTTGAATGCCATATAAATAAGCCCTTATTAAAAGAAATGCTGGGGTGTATAAAAAAATCATGTGATATGTTACATATTTAATTAACTAAGTGTGTTTGAAGCAGTAAATCCAAGACCTCAGGCATTTGTATGGTTCTGGCTGTCAGTTTACAAATTTGCATTGTTTACTTGAGCTAAGGTTTTGCTGACACTAAAAACTATTTGCCCTGCCTTGGAACTAAAATATAACAGATGCATTATTATAACCACAAACAGAGACAGAAATAAACTCATTTGTTTACTGCATTGTTCTTTGGTACAGTCAATATATTTCCCCAGACATAACACACAGATAATATGAAATACTGATGGAGTTTTAAATAGTAATACAGTATATAGCATATTAGTGATTATTTACATTCACAGGTGCTAAATAGCAACATCAAGTTCAGCTGCCCATAGCAACCATTCAACGATTGCTTTTGAACATTCGACTACCATTTGAAAAATGAAAAGCAAATATCTGAATGGTTGCTATGGGCAACTGTCCTTCTGCAGTACATCACCCTTTCTAGTAAATCAGACTTATCTTTAATGGATGTATTCAGGGGAATGTACAAATATATTTTGTTTTTCAACTTTTATATTGGCTCCTGTCTGACACAGCATGATTGATGAAAACTGTTTTCTACAAGCCCATTAAAGGGAAATTCAACTCCTCCTTAGCCAACCCCCCACCCCCGTAGACCCCCCCTCCCCTGCTCCCCCCTGGCCTACCTCTCCCCCAGGGAAAATGCCTCTAAGTCGCCTCTTACCCCTCAGTGCAGGTCCCCTTCAGCCAGGTTCCCGGGTGCCATCTTCTACAGCAACATCTTCTTCTTTCTTCCATCGCTTGGCGGCACATACGCAGTAGGACGCATTTGCCAGCTTGTACTACTGCGTGTGCGCCTAAAGTTCACAAAGTTCAATCTGCGAACTTCGTGAACTTAAGGCACATGCGCAGTAGTATGAACCAGGCAAATGCGTCCTCATGTGCATGCGCCGCCAAGCGCCGACAGAAGAACATATATTTATTATTTTATGTACAATATCCAAAATGTTGGAGTAGGTGTTGAGAAAAATTTAAAGTTTTGGGTTAGTAAATATTTCTCCTCCAGATATCCACTCTATAAGGGAATTTGTACACAAACTGTGATTTACAGGGTAAGACTAAGATAGTGGGAAGCAAGGGAAAAGCCTGAGCCCACATAGCCAGGTCTGCTCCATGCGGAGTTCTTCAGGTCCCTGTAGCAGCAACAAGACTTAAGGCTAAGGCCAGACGGAGAGATTCGGGGGAGATTTGCCTCGCCAGGCAATTTTGAGCGATTTAAAAAATCGCGCCGCTCCGTGTGAACAAGCGCCGGGTTACTTTAAGCCTCGCCGGTGCGCAGCGGTGCCTAGCTATTCGGGGAGGTTCGGGGGCAAGAAGTCGCTGCGAGAAGTCGCCAGGCGACAAATCTCCCCCGAATCTCCCCGTCTGGCCTTAGCCTTAGGAAGAGAAAGGCAAAAGGTACATGTTTTGCTTGAAATGCAAATTGAAGAGTTGCTTCCTTGATCGATATCTTGGCGAGAGTCACCAGATGTCAATTGGGCAGGGGGAAAAAACCTGTTCATTTATAGCGGTCCCACAATCCGCCCACCCCCTAGGGCCCACCATCGGATCAGCCTGATAATACCCACCTCCTGCTGGGCATAGTGAGCAAAATCAATGCTCAATATGTTGGTGCTTTATAAATACATAATGATGGCTTAGGGCAATGACAGACAAAGCCATTTGTCACCCAGGGGGGCCCTTATATTTTCCAGTAATTAAAGGGGTTGTTCACCTTCCAAACATTTTTTCCAGTTTAGTTTTTTTCATACTGTTCACCATAGACAAATACTTTTTGCAATTGCTTTCCATCTTTTTTTTTTTTTTTTTTTTTTTTTTTTTTTTTTTTTTACTGTGTTCCCAAAACTGAAATTTAAAGTTTAATGTTCCTGTCTCCGGCAGCACAGTGATCCAGGAGCTTTCTGAACTGTTCTGAACAATTTGCTGCCTTTAATGAAACTCAGAGATTATGCTCATCATGGCCAAAGATAGGTAACAGGTAGAAGAAGCTGCTCGGATGAGCAGTGAAACGTTTTCATTAAAATATCTCAGCAAGTCCAGTTGCTTTGAGTTACTTTTGATAAATATACCATGACCTGGATGAATGAGAATCTTCATAGCCAAACATAGGGTTTATGTGTTACAGCCTGGTGGGGGGGTGGAGGAGGGAGGAGGGAGGGGGGCCTAAGGGGGGGTGGGGGTTTGGGTTAGCGCAGGGGGGGTTTCATTCCCCTTTAAAGTTTTCTATCCAAACCAATGTAAGTAGGAACTGAAAGTAATTTGAACTGAAAGTTGCGCTAGCCAGAATTGAATACTACCGCATCTTCGCTTTCATTTGCTTACTCTGCCAAAGTAAATCTATCTAAAATTCGCCAGCAATCATCGTCCGGGATGCAACTTCGCAACTTAGTGAATTAGCTTTGTCTGAGCTAATTTACACCTGGTGGAGTGTTGCGATGGCTGCCAAGCCATCACTGGTGAATTTGCACTCTTTAGTAAATTTGCCCCCATGTGTGAATTGCGTATGTGAATTCCAGTACAAGTGCAAGTAAATATAAAGCAGAGATACATCGAATTGGTTCCAGCAGTTTTACACTGGGTGACAAATTGCAACATGTGGCATCATCCTTAAAGGGATGGTTCACCTTTAAGGTAACCTTTAGTATGTTATAGAATTACCAATTCTAAGCAACTTTTAAATTGGGTTTCATTATTTATTTTTTATAGTTATTTGCCTTTTCCATCTGACTCTTTGCGACTTTCAAATGGGTGTCGCTGACCCTTTCTACAAAGCAAATGCTCTGTAAGGCTACATTCCTCATCATTCTATTCAGCCCCTCTCCTATTCATAATCCAGTCTCTTATTTAAATCAATGCATGGTTGCTAGGGGAATTTGCACCCTAGCAACCCAATTGCTTGAAATGCAAATTGAAGTGTTGCTGAATAAAAAGCTAAATAACTCAAAGGGGGAATGTAATTAAAGTTGCAAAGAGAAAAAAATTGAGCACCAATAAGTGTAAAAATCCACATCTCGCAATGTATTGTCCCTAAACGGTTATTGCATTGAGAATCGTTATTGCGCATTGCGGATTATAATTGCGCACTCTTAAGAAGAGCTTGAAGGTGTCAATCTTTTGGAGCAAACATTGCGACTTTTTCAGTAAGAAGTTTTATTACATTGACAGCGCATTAGCGCAAAGTAAAAAATTCGCAAATGGTCTTCCGCTGGTTGAAATGGTTGCTAAGCAGTTTCCGGGTTCGCAAAAGGTATATATATATATTTGTTCGCGCAAAGGCTTAACTTTTTGCATTGCGAATAGTTTTTGCGTTACCGACTACATTCGCCTAAAAAACCTTAAATAATAAAAAAATTTAAACCAAGTGCAAACTGTTTCAGAATAACCCTCTCTACATCATACTAAAAGTTATCTCAAAGGTGAACAATCCCTTTAAAGGTTACATATATTATTTAATACAGTACCATGACTAAACAGTACATGACTGGTAGGGTCTTTACCATATCTTACTCAGTGAGTGGATAAATAAGAAGCCTTTAAAATGGTAAAGTCAAGAGTACAGAGACACCAAACATACATACACAGAATATAGCTGATTAGACTATTGGTTTGTGCCATTGTGTAACTGTAGGAACACTATCATTTCAAGTATCTTGTACTCCCATACTCTATGTACGCATTCTTACCTGCCTTGTATAGTTGATATACTATTGCTATTTTAGTAGGATCTGTCAGAATATGCTTCTTCATTGTAACATAAACTGCAGGTATGGAATCATTAACCAAACTGCATGGAAACATGCACTATAAATGTTTTGTGTGACAAAATAAAGAATGTTTACATAGGATGCCATGTAAAACCGTATAGTTTAATTCATATTTCTGTATTTCAGAAAGTCTGCATAACAAATGCATATCCCTGTTCACAATTAGATAGAAACAGTATACGGGTAGAATTCTGACTTAAGGCAAAATAGCCTGCAACAAAATTTAGTGATTAGTGAGACACTCCTGTGCTAAAAGGTAGGTGGGCACATGGTAAATAATTGGGTATCCATTGGAGCAGGTTAAATTGTGCTTGATAAATTAATTAGGGTTGCATTCGTTCCAGATTTTGTGGGACAAATGACTTTGGCAGGCTATCCGAGTGTGGATTCATCTGACTTATGAGTTAGCATCTGGGTAAAAAATTGTGCAGTTTTCTTCCTCCTGGGAGGAATAAATTTGGTCAGGAGGATGGGGTGGGGGCAATTATTATTCATCACCAATACTTAGAGCTTGCACAGGGTTACTTTAGAAAAGATGCAGTGCCCCTAAACTAGGTGACAAATTATATTTTCATGTATGGACTCCAGGATGGAGTTGAGAGGGCTCTTATTGTGGTTTTTGTTGGAGCCTGCCCTGCTTAAAGTATAACCAAGTAACACCAAAAAATGAAAGTGGCTTAAAGGAATGATAATGCAATGTACTCTTGCCCTGCAATGGTAAAACTGGCGTGTTTGCTTCAGAAACACAACTATAGTTTATATAAACAAGCAGCTCTGTAGCCACAGGGACAGCCATTCAAGCACAGAATACATAATTGATAACATATAAGTTATGAAGAATACCATTATATACTATACAGCTTATCTGTTATCTGCTTGTTAACCTGTGCCTTTTCTTACTTTTCAGCTTTGAATGCCCCCATTGCTACACAGCAGCTTGTTTATACTATAACTATAGGGACTGTATACTATAGTAGAGTTTAGTGATGGGCGAATTTCCCGCGATTCGCTTCGCCTAGAGATTCGCGAATTTCTCGAGAAATTCGCGAATCGGCGAAAAATTTGCGAAACGAGTCGCGGGACGATTTTGTTGCGCGTCGCGTCAACTTTGTCGCGCGTCGCGTCGTTTTCGTCGCGTTTTCGACTGACGCGCGACTCGTTTTTCTGCGAATTTTTGCCAAGCAAAATTTCGCTGGTGATTCGCGAATTTATTCGCCAGCGGCGAATCGCGGGAATTCGCCGCGAATTCGACCTAGGCGAATAAATTCGCCCATCACTAGTAGAGTTTCTAAAGCATATACAGTAGTTACCAGTGCAGCACACCATTACCTTAAAGCACTTTAATTTTTTGGTGTTACTGTTCCTTTAAGGAAGCCCAGCATCCAGACTGTGGTGAGAATGTTTGTGAGAGTGTGAATGGACTAGTAGCTAGTGTTTAGTCAACCGCTCTGGGTAATGGTCCTAGGAGTTAGTGGTTCAGAGTGAGGCCTACGCTGCTTTCACATGGCCACCTTAGCACAGCGCAGCTGAGTAGCAGGTGGCAGTTTATTCCAGTGGAGAAGTCAAGCATTCTCAAGGTAGTGATCATTTAGAATCCAAATTTTAGATCATTGTTTGTAAGTTACAGTTGACCGTGTTTAAAGCTTCGGCCTCTCACAACCATCCTGGATTGTGGTGTGTGCTTTCTTCGGATTGTGAAGTGGGAGATGTGATTTGTCAAAAGGGGTTTGGATGACCATGTGCCCTGCAAGTGCAATGTTAAACTTAAAAGTATTACCATTGTACCTGTGATCCAGCAGGCATTTAAAGGGAATATAGTGCATTGAGAGATCTAACTCCATTGAAAGGCTGGAGTGGTGTGCTGGTTCAAAGAAGAGATACTGTATACTGTTAATATCAGTTTTTATGTTTTGAAACACAATCTGCTTTGCAAGTCTCTGAAGTGTGCCGTTGCTCTTTGTGGAGGCCTGTTAAAAAAAAAACCTTTGATTTTTGCATCATCTCAAGAATTCTCTTTGTGAAAAATTCCCTATGCCTCACCAAGGATATTGAAGATTTTATCAGACCTATATTCTGGTCATGATTTATTGCATCATATTAACAAAATGGAAAGTGGCCAAGCAGATCAGATTATCAGTTTATGTATACAAGTTATGCTCTAAATAATCTGCATTAACTGACAAGGGGTTCCAATATATTAGGCACCCTCAAGTGGCTTTCTTTTTGCCCCAGGCTAGTGCACTTCTCTAAAAAATGCACTGGCCCAGGGTATTTTTGCTATGAACCTAGTATAGGGTTGCAACCTTTTCTGCAAAAAAATACTGGCCTTCCTATATATTTATATTTTTTCCCAATTAATAGCATTTAGATCAACCATAATTTTTACTGGCCAGGCCGGTAAAATACTACCTTAGCCTAGTACCAAGATCTAAGGATCCCTTGTTGCACTGGAAATCTTGCTAGGACAGTAATTTTAAGGGCACAGGCATCATGAAAAATTTACCACACACACAGAATTGCAGGTGACCTGTAATGCATACACAATTAAAACCTTGAGGTTTGCACCACTGGCTCATGCCTAGTATATTAAATTTGAAGAGGACCTTGAGCACAGCAATGGATCCATGGAATAGCAGTTAGTTATGGGCCTGAGAGGAGTGAAAGATGCAAGATAAATAGTTTTCTGTGAACATACAGATTAAAATTCAAAATAATACAATTGATTCAGTGTAAAGTATAAGGAGCCTGAGAGCTTGTCAGATTGTAAACAGTCAGAGCGGAACTGCAGCAGCTGTCACACTAATCAGTGGAATTCCAAATATGTTTTCTCTGAGTTCTTTTGTGATGCTTCAAGGCATAAATTTTGTGAAGGGAAGGATAAGGCCTGGGAGGAGTATCCTAGAATACAGATTATATCCCATTCTTAGTTTAGTGAGGGGAGGCAAAAAAAAAGTCACTGTATTGTGTGCAAAAACAGTTGTAATATTAGCTTTTATTAGACTTACCTAACAACTAGAGAATTATAGAGCATTGCGGGGACTTATATTTCCATATTTTAGAGAATGTTCAAAAATTTGCAGTAGATATTTCTAGGACCATTCTAAAATAAATGGTTATTTGTAATTTAAATTATAAATGAGAGCAGTGTTTGCCTATTTACCTGTGGTGACCAAGAAACTAGGGCTGGACTCCAACAGGATTCCTCCTGGTATCTTGGCAAGCCAGTCCAACCAACCCTGCAGAGACTCTTCCAGGTCTCTTAATCACTAGTTACTGCTGCATTGTTTCAAGAGTCAAAGCCAGAAATGCAGATAATACATTTCAATACAATACAATTACATTGATGAAAAACTTTATTCATTAATAACTTTATAAGCAGTTGAACATTTTTAATAACGTATACTGAAAATATGTTTTTTTTTTTCATTTGGGTCATATTCAATTCCATGAGAAAACATTATTTTATGTTTTATCACATGAAATCTTATGGCCAAGATTAAATTCTCTTAATTTAGTTCCAGTTTTTTCCATATACTTCAACAGAGTTTTGGGGCCAGATTCTAAAGTGTATCTGCTAATTCAATTCCAAGTTGTCTCAAGGGGCAAATTCACTAAAGCGCAAAGCGTCTAATGCTAGCGCTAATTCGCTAATTTCGTAACTCAAATTCACTAACACTGACCCTGGCGAATTTTCGCTAGCGAAGTAGATAGACTAGCGCAACTAAGATAACCATTTTACTGAACGTTACCACTTACGTTAGAGGTTACTTTGCTAGGTCAGACCTGGCGAAGTTCAATACAATAGATAGGAGTTTGAAAAGTCCCAAAAAAACGCTGAGGTGTTTTACCTTTTGTAGGGTGATAGTCTGAAAAAGAGCTAATATTTTTGGGGGGTTACCCTCCTTCCCCCCTACATTTCCTAACAAATGGCAACTCAGCTATACAGGGGGCATATGTAGGGCAATAGGACAACTTTATTTTATTTATTAAAGGTTTCCTGGGCTTGTGTAGTGGAATGTAGTGGCTGTAACATATACTTCTTTTACAATTTGCTGTATGCAAATTAAGCATCGCTAGCCTAAATGCAACACTAGCGAAACTACGCTACCGTTCGCTAACCTGAGCATAACTTCACACTTTAGTGAATTAGTGTAGCGCTGGTGAAAATTCGCCTGGCGAAGTGCAGCGAACGTTAGCGAAGGCAACACTAGCACCTTTTGCCGCTTAGTGAATTTGCCCCATAGAGTCAGATGCAATTCAAAACTTACCTCACTACATAACACAAAAAACACTGGCCCTTTGTGTTAAAAATATTTTTTGTACATTGAATTGCACCTGGCTCTATGGGACAATCAAAGGGCGAAGACAAACACAAATGTCAGGAAGGCTGCAAACAACTCCAAACTGATCTCTGGATCTCCAAATGACTCAATAAGGTAAAACCTTTTTGCTAGTGATCTATTAACATTTCTCCTAGTAGATGTTTCACTCATAAATTGAACTGTGGCAAAGCCTTGCATTTTCTTATTATGACCTGTGTCTTAAAAAATTTTTTTGCATGGACACATCAGTCAATCAGTAGGGAAAAAGACTTTACAGCATCAGGCTACCAAAGGCTGATAGAAACAAGACTTTATGATTGGAAACATAGCCAAGGATCTATAATTAAATTGATGGTAGCTGGAAAGTCAGACAGTGTACTACTAACAGCAAAACTAAATTTTCACAAAAAAATGCTATAAGTGTAATAATTAGTGTCTAGACCTTCCCATAACTTCATCTTACAGCCTACTTTGTCCAGACTGGTAATCATGCACACATTTATCAATGTCAAATTCTTATCAGTAACAAACTAAATCAATCTGTTGATTCTGGAAATATACTGACTTCATGAATATCTAAGGCTAACATCACAGAGAATACATTTTGTTGGTTGACAGTCATGAGAAGAATTGTACTGGCATTTTTACTCAGTTCACTTAGGGTGAAGAAGGGATGGAATTATTTCAGTTCTACCGCTGCAAAGACCGCAGCAGATAAACTTCTTGTGAATAATGATAACTTGTATATGGTGTATTACACAATTTGTGTATTCTTACTATACTATGTGGATAATAATAACAAGAATTGAAAGCTTATGTTACAGAGTGTCACTATTTTGCAAACTGACCTCCAATAACACAGTAGAGGTCAGAAGTCTTGTTTCAGTGTATTGAATTGAATTGAATTGGCTTATAATTCTTTTGTTGAATTTAATTGGAATGTTTAAATATATTTAAAAATTAGCCCTTGTTCTGTATCTTTAACTTCTCCAGTTCTCCAGCATTACCAAAATGTATTTAAAGAAGCAAGAGGATTCTTATCAGCAACTCTTACTATTATCTAAATGTAATGCATGTTATCTCAAAACCCAGAACAGATGCCAAAGTCCGGTCGTGGCTCGTCTGAAATATACCTTTCACTTCGGGAGGAGCCCTCTGCTACTCGGTCTTAGAGTGAGAGAACCAAGGAAAGAGTTCTGGCCAGACATGGGAACACATAACAGAAGGAACGGGGAACAGGAAGTGTAGTCGAGGTCAATACCAATCAAACAGTGCAGTACAGAAACAGGAGACGGAATATGTTAATTGTCATTTATGGGAGATTGAATACATACAAAGTATAATGCTGATGTATTTTGCTCCCCTCACAAAAAACAGTAGCTGCCTTTTTACTGCAGTATCAAAGTAATACAATATAATAGTAGATGAGGTTGAGAAAAAACTTGAATTCAACCATCAACACAACATTTGTATGTAAGTGAAAGTAGCCAAACTGATCTGTTAGCTGATCCAGAGAAAAGTGAATTGAATTGATACAATAGTTGCTGATATTCCTCATATACTGATAATGAATATTTTAACTAATTGTATCAACTAATTGTACATTGTAGCAGATTGTTACAGTTCAGATGCTCCTGGGTCACTCAGCTGCCAGACTGAAACCCCAGATACAGGAATGTTACATTTTAAACTTCAATTTTGGTAAAGCAGTAGAAAGAAAGCAATTGAAAAAAAGTCTTGATTTGTGTTGAACAATCTGGAAGGTGAACATCCCCTTTAAATAAACAGTCACCAATATCCAATCACAATGGTTCTATTGAACGATTCAAATAGGTGTTGGATAAAATTCAGAGAGGTGTGAAAGGGAGATCTGGTCACAATGGTAATATAATGGCTGTACCTTTTCCAGTTTCACATAACACCTACCTGAACAGAACAATGGAACTACCATTGACCAGTAATGGTATTTATTTTTTGTGTAATGTAAGTATGAAACACTCCCCACATACCAAACAAGCAGATGGAGGATTAGAAGCTGCTTTGTCTCTTGGCCCTGACCCCAGCAGCACCCCTTGCCCCTCCCCCAGACAAACTCAAATAGACACATTGGTCAGTCAGACGGTTTTAATTTTTTTCTTTTAAAATTTCTTTAAATTTTTTTATGCAAACAGTTTTGGGAAGGCTTAGCCTCCCCAAGCCTTAATGAAAATCTGCCTATGGGTATGGCTACAATAAAATAATAGGCACATAATAATGTGGCTTGTAGGTATTATTACATAATAACAGAGTAAATTTTGGGTTGAAAAAAGACCAAAGGCATTCAGGTTCAACCCTTTTACTCCACAGCAGCAAAGGCCTCTGTTTATGCAAAATACTGTTCCTAATGTTTTTACCAAGATAGTTCAGTTATATAGACTGTTGATATCCCCACTCCACAGTGATATAGTCAATAAACACAATTGGGGTCATTGACTCAGGACCATTGATTTTTTTTTTCTGTATTGCCATTTATAGTAACTGTTGCTTTCCTGTAATATCAACTGCTTATGTATTATTCATTTAGAGAGGTACACAGAAGCTTTGTACAAGCCTTAGATTATGGGAAATAATTGATTTTGTGTTCTCTTCCATTAAGTAGCTCTGCTTTTTTTTTTCAATCCCACGCCAACTAACAATAAACACTGTTTAGGTTTAAAGACACTGGAGCATAGGTTAGTTTAGTTAATTTATATTTATACATTGCACATGACTATCCTGTATTTTACCATAAATTATATACATAGTGTCTTAATCTTAGGTGCTTAGTGATGTTATCAGGTAAATTTAGTATTTAATGATGCAATTTGTGTCACATGACACACTGTCATTTGTGTGTTTAAATGAAAACTATACCTCCAACAATGTAGGTCTCTATAAAAATATATTGCATAAAACAGCTCAAATCTAAAACTCTGCTCCATCTGAATGAACCATTTTCACAAAATTATACATTTTAGTAGTACAGTATGTAGTGATGAGTGAATTTATTCGCCAGCCATGGATTTGAAGCGAAATTCCACATTTATTTTTTTCACAAAACTGCAGCAAAAATTTACAGTAGAAACATTTGCCCAGAAAAAAATGCCCATTGGCTTTAATGCATTTGGACAGAAAAGTCACCATAATAAAAAACACCCATTGACTTTAATGCATTACGACAAAAGAAAAATTTTGCCTATTTTTTCCAATGTTTTGCAAAACATTTGGAGAAAGAAAAACTTGTGCACGTAAAAAAATTGTTGCAGATTTTTTTTCACAGTTTCAAGAATTTTTCAGCAAATTCGCTCATCACTAGTAGTATGAGTCATTGGGTAATTCTAAATAGAAAATTGCGAGTGATACTGACACAAAAAAATAAATTTTAACATATGAATGTACATTAAGGGGCAGATTTACTAATGGTCGAATTTCGAATGCTAAAAAAAAAATTGAAATTCGACCATGGGAATAGTGGTGAAGTAAAATCCTTCGAATTCCACTATCGAATTCAAAGGATTTTACTGCAATTCGATCGATCGAACAGAATTCGAATAGAATATTTGAACGATTTTAAGCGATCGATCAATATTTTTATATTCGATCAAAGATAATGATGCCCAATTCGGTAGCTTTGATCTGGCGAAGTAGGTGGTTGAATTAAAATTTAAAAAAGGGCAAGTATTCGACCATCGAATTTTCGAATATTCGAATAAGATTTGTTCGAATTGTTCGAATTTGAATATTCGATGTTCAAATTTGCCTAATTTGCATATTTGAAGATTCAAATTCGAATTTACTGCAAATTCGATCAAACTTCGAATTCTTCATGTGAATTTCATGTGAATTTACTAAAGGTCGAATTTCGAATGAAAAAAAAATTCGAAATTCGACCAGGGAATAGTGGGGAGGTAAAATCAAATATGGCAGCCCCCTCATGATGGGGGATCAGACAGGTAAAAGAAAAAAAATGTAAAAGCATCATGCAAATACTTTATGGCAAAGTTAGAAGTAGCTTTCAAAGCCAATATAATGGATGTAAAAAAGAGTATAATTTCAGGTGTCAGTTTCTCTATAAGTACTAAGGGCCATCTCATGGTACCATACGATTAGTTATGATTGGTGAACACAAACACACTTAGGGCATGCATACTGTACATGTTAGGCTACATGAGTGAATTAATGGTCAAAGTTCTGCCTTTTACTCCCACACATCTTTTTGTTTCAAAGCTGCATTATTTCTGGTCAGGTGATCTCTGAGGGAACACATAAAATAACACAAACCAATGAAATGGTGGTTGAAGGAAAATGATGTGAAAAGAAAAGGCAATAATTACTGTTCTCTATATTCCAGTTTAGTAAGGTTCTTTAAAGGGATCCTGTCATGGGAAAAAAGTTTTTTTCCCAAAATGCATCAGTTAATAGTGCTGTTACAGAAGAATTCTGCTCTGAAATCCATTTCTCAAAAGAGCAAACAGATTTTTTTTATATTCAGTTTTGAAATCTGACATGGGGTTAGACATTTTGTAAATTTCCCAGCTGCCCCAAGTCATGTGACTTGTGCTCTGATAAACTTCAATCACTCTTTACTGCTGTGCTGCAAGTTGGAGTGATATCACCCCCTCCCTTTCCCCCACCCAGCAGCCTAACAACAGAACAATGGGAAGGTAACCAGATAACAGCTCCCTAACACAAGATAACAGCTGCCTGGTAGATCTAAGAACAACACTCAATAGTAAAACCCATGTCCCACTGCTTACTATTCAGTTACATTGAGAAGGAAAAACAACAGCCTGCCAGAAAGCAGTTCCCTCCTAAAGTGTTGGCACAAGTCAATGGCTAGCCCCATGTCAGATTTCAAAACTGAATATAAAAAAATCTGTTTGCTCTTTTCAGAAATGGATTTCAGTGCAGTAGTCTGCTGGAGCAGCACTATTAACTGATGCCACCTATAATAATAATAAACTATATGTTGGTTACGTATGCATTCCGGGAGAATAGTTACCCCATTGTAAAATATGAGGATATTAAAAGTCACTTTGGGCCATATTTTCATGGCCTTGGTGTCAATCAATATCAACTCCTTGGTGAAATAAAATATTGTTATATTTAACATTATTATTATCTTTATACCTATAAACCAAGCACATTTTAGTTTTATATATATATATAAATATCTTTAAACCCTACAAAATCAAGTTAGTTTTAGCACATTAAAGTAAAGAATACATTAATTAAATAAATAACTAAGTAAAGAAGATACATTAATAAGACTTTATCGAAACATCCTTTCATATTGGTCTAAACTGAAAAATCTCATAGGAGACACCATGGCCTGTTAATAAAAGTATGCTTGGTGCTCAGTAGTGAGGGGGAGTGAGCAAGCTTGTTGGACAAAACATTGCTACAGTGTGCTCTCCATGCAATACACTTTGGAAAGTTTGCCCACAATGTTACTGTGTTCTGGTTTCATTGTTGAATCCCTGCATATTGGTTCACATGTTGAAACCCATACACTTTTATTCTCCATGTTTTTTTCTCGAATTATGAAAAAACACAATCATGAATTCTGATAAATCTGCCCCTAATTGGTATCTTTAATAATTATTAGAAGTGCTGACCCTTGTGCACACATAAAACCTCAGTGGTTCTCTGTTTCAACTATAAATTCAAAGAGTCTAAAATCATTTGGCGAAAATCGGTTCAGGATACATAAATCAATCACTATGAGAAGTTACAGTAGGTTGACAAAATAAGAGAAAGAGAAAAGATTGTCACGCAAACTCTTCTCTGCTGCTGGGTTGTGCCATATTTTGCACTGGAATCCTCACCAACTTTAAAGCAGAAGGGTAGGTAAGTAACCAGGGGAAAGTAGTGGATTTCCTCTCCTTATTCCAAAAGTACATTCTTAATAGTAACTTGCAAAGCAGATGTAGACTTGAGCTTGTGATTTTGGCCATCAAATGAGGGCATCATTGTATAGAAAGGATAGAGAAGGATGCTCTTTGGTAATATTTGTGGATGTGGAATGATAAGTAGTGTTTGATACTTAGTTATCTTATAACTTATATTTTGCTTGCAACATAGGGCTGAAATACATTTTTTCACTGTAAAATGAACTGAAGTACTTAAGCAGGAAATTCATGGTAATGCGTGCTTGAGAATTTTAAATGGGCTGCTGTATCTATGTGTAGGGGAACTGTGTGTACTTGTGTCTCCTCTGTGTTGTTTCAGAGCAAGGAGGGGGAGGAATCCCATGCCTGTATCCTGCATGGAAGGAAGGACGGAAGAGGAAAACCCTGGAAGAGAGAAGCAGCAGAGTGAAACCAATGTGTTGATAAAACCCAAGTATTAGTGTGTGTGAAAAGTCAGTAGGGAACCCCAGTGACAGGAAAGTGAGCTCTCTTTAGGGTGCGGAAGTAAAGGGTCCTTGTCAGGGCACTGAAGAGCAAAGCATGCTCTTCTCAGTGCACGGAAAGCTAAAGGCACTTCTTCTCAAGACTCTGAAGAAACTGCCACATAAGTGGGGATTCCCTCTTAACAGATTATCTCAATAAAAATATCCACAACTCACTGTAGTTAAAATCAAATAAGATAAAATCTGTTCAATATTGTAATCAGCTTTTTATAAGAAATTTAAATTGCTAACAAAAGAGGACACAGGAGAGAGGGTTAAAACACTGTTTCACTTTGATGGTTATGGTTATTCACCAATAGAGACACCCAAACTGGTAATACAATTGTGTAAGTTGTAAAGCTGATTTTACTATTAACAGGTATGTACAGTAGGAATGCTTTATAGATCATGATTCTACGAGAACCCTGATATTTTTCAAGATTTATTTGCAGCATACACAGATATCTGAACACCAATGGGCAGATTCACTAAGATCCAAATTTTCGCCAGCGCTATGCAAATCCACTAAATTGCGAATGTACGCTCAGGTCGGCGAACAGTAGCGTAGTTGCCCTAGTGTTACTTTGCTAGGCAGAGCGCTGTTACGCTAGCGAAGCCTAATTTGCATACGGCGGGAACTTTAGCTTATAATAGAAGTATATGTTACAGCCACTAAATTCCACTACACAAGCCCAGGAAACCTTTAATCAATAAAATAAAGTTGTCCTATTGCCCTACATGTGCCCCCTGTATAGTTGTGTTGCCATATGTTAGGAAATGTAGGGGGGAAGGAGGGTAACCCCCCAAAAAATATTTGACACTTTTTTTTTTTCAACCTCCTATCTATTGTATTGAACTTCGCCTGGTCTGACCAGGTGAAGTAACGTCTAGCGCAAGTGCTAACATTGAGGAAAATGTTCATCTTAGTGATGCCCATTTGAGGAAAAAATGTCTCCCTTTCTCATTTTCCAGAATTTATATCTAACATCCCCATGACAACTACAGTAGCTTTTTCAATTGCATTCTGGTTGTATCTCCCTGTATCTCCCACTAATATATTTCCTTTCTTTATCAAGGAAAAACGTTTGCGTTATTCTTCTGATATTGGGAGGGTTTTTAGATTTAGTTCAAGAGAAACCACGCCACAACACAAATATATATGGGGTATATTACTGAGTTTTAGTTTTATTACCATGTCCCTTTGTGACAAGTAACCCTTTCAGTTTATCCTACTTTTGCATTGTATTTATTTTAACAGAATATTTATTCAATAGATCTTATTGTGCCACACCATAGTGGAACCTACTTCTGCCAAGTATCCCGGAATGAACTCAGCCATATTGATTGTAGAGTGTACTTAACACCAAACATTTTCTCATCAGAGCACAGCATCTAGACTCAAATGAATTTAGAGAGCTCCAATGAAATAAATATATTCTGTAAATGCTTTGGATTAACACAGTCAAAGTTATTAAAACCAAATGAAAGAGAAGGAACTGAGTTGTCATTGTATTTGTTTGAAAGGTCAGTCAATAATTGGAACAGACAAATATGTGTTCAGTGTCTTTGAAATAAATGCCCACAATTGCCATCAATAAGAAAGGCACAGCTGGATTTTCCCTTTGGGCTATTGCCACTACAATAACTGTCAGCTTACTTATATTTTACTTTACCACTTTGCCATTACTGGAATATTAATACGCACCAATGTAAATGGAGATTATTATGGAATTCTTAAATTAATGCTATACTCATCAATTATGAGTTATAAGTAATAAACAATGATTATTTTATGAAGTTTTCTTGCTGGAGGTATCTCTGGATCTAATCGGTGCTTTGTAAGTATATTCCTTGATCATGTTAAAGAAATGACAATTTAACTAGCAGAGACTTTTATTTGCTCTAGTCAGAGTCAGCATACCTGTTATCTAGAATGCTTAGGACCTGGGTTTTTTCAATAATGGATCTTTCTGTAATTTGGATCTTTGTGCCTTACATTCACTAGAAAATCATGTAAACATTAAATAAAACCAATGGCCTGGATTTGCTTCCATTAAGGATTAATTATAATTTAGTTTGGGTACTAACAGAAAGGCCATCTTGCATAGACTCCATTTTATCTATATGATCCACATAATTAAAAATTATTTCCTTTTTCTAGTAAGGTAACTCGTTAGGTTTTCCGACTTTCCTAGAAGATCTCTATTTTTCCATATAATCAAAGGTTTTTCATATTGCCTCAATTTTTATAAAATAGGTAAATTAAACAATGAGAATTATCTAAATTGTTAATTGGTAATATTTATATTTAAGCACTAGGTGGAAGTATAGGGTTGTAGTAAGCCGATAGTAACCTCCAAGTTCTGCCACTAGAGGGAGAAAAAAGAGGAGAAACAACTGGTAAACTCTAGAACGGGTTGGAATCATTATATTGTAAAAGAAACTCTAGAATGGGTTGGAATCGTTATATTGTAAAAGACCAGGGAAACCAGTGATGGTGGTGATTCTGAAAAACTGTATAAAAAAGTATAAATATGTAGCAGGTTAGTGAGCATATATCTAGTGCTGGTAAGAGCATGTCCTCCAGACAAGAAATGACCAGGTAAGCTAGACTGGTGTATGTCCCACAAAGGAAGAAATGTCCAAACTATGTCTAAATTACTTTACAACCTGTGTTTATGATGGAACTGTAATGTTTCACCAAATACTGTACCTACATCAGTAAATTGCATGTGTAGTTGTAACAAGGTAGGGGAATAACACCTCCTCAACGCAAGTGTGAATTTTATTGTTGGCACTCAGAGAAAATTAACAGTAGCTTCTAAAAGCAACTCTATCAGCTAGTGATGGTAGAACATGGGTCACACAGAGTTTTGTGTGAGAACACCCATTTAAGGCTACCAGCTTTTCCAAGCAAAGGACCACTAACTGGAAAGTAATATACTTGCCTAAATCCTTCTTCAGTACTGTGGTCTCTTCACTGAAGCCAGTAATGCCCAAGGAGAGTTACCTCAAAATTGGTGGAGCACAAGTCTGCTCTCTATGGATTTCTCTTGCTATCTTACATTCCTAGAACATACACCTGACAAATGCTAGCCTTATAACTGACTAAACCTCATTCATGTGGTCCCTGGTCCCTTGAAGGGTTGTCCCTCAGAGCTCTTTAGTGCGCCTAGTTGACACCAGATTGACACCAGATTTCCCAGACACATTCAACTGGGTCTGAAGGTGTTGGCCAAAAAGAAAGAACTGCCCTTGTTCAATCACTAAATTCAAGTTTGACAGTTACAATAAAATAGATATGTATATAAGATAAATTTCTGCCAAAGAAGTAAGATATTTATATTTGTACATCCTTTTCATGCTCTGGAAGTGTAGGCATTTACTTTATAATACTGGTTGACATTTCAAAATAAATATATGACATTATCAGTTGACTGAACTTGAAATGCATCTTTCCTGTTGCATTAGAGCAAACTATTACTTCTTTCTACATTGTGATCTGACTGATATGTACACAGTAATTCAGTGATAGCCTATACTTCAATTTATATATTGACTTTCAGCCTGCACACTGAATCTCAAGCATTCAATTAGTCTCTTCAGACGCCTATCCAGTCCAGTTAATTCATTCTGAGACTCTCAAGTTGGGGTACTGTTTTTTGAAGATTTTTTTTTTAGTTTCTGGAAAACGTAGATCCTTACAGGCGATTGTTTGAGCTTCAGTTGTATGCCACAAGGTACATATGTGTACTATGCTCTACATAATTCTGATTATTCTGGTCAAACCAAGATTTATAAATGAACATTAGGCCAGGGCCCCTTAGCTCAAAACAATATTGGTGTATTAGCAATTCATTCATATTTACGAGAATATCTAGGGCAGCATAAAAGTGTTTAGTCCCAAATCTTACTCTAATTGATTGTAACACCCACCAACTGTTTTGAGCGCCGGCGCATAAGCGCAGGAGTGCGTCAACTTATGCACCAGCATCAAAACGCCCGCACAGATCAAATCAGACGCCCGAGCCGGAATGGATGCAAGCGCCAAAATACTTAAGTGCAATGACTTGTGATGTGTCTGTCTTCCTCAACCTGCTCCTGTTTGCCACTGGTTTTGAGTGCTGGTGCATAAGCGCAGGAGTGCGTCAACTTAGGCACTTAGGTGCAATGACTTGTGATGTGTCTGTCTTCCTCAGCCTGCTCCTGATTGGTTCCTGTTCCCTTAAATATCTTCCTCTCCATCCTTACCAAGCTGGCTTCAGTTCCTACTGTTCCTGCTAAAGCCCTGGTTGTCTGAGTTTCCTGGTTTTGACCCTCTGCCTGTTTTCCTGACCTCCAAACCTTCGCTGCCTGAAACCAACCTCTGCCTGCATTTGACTACACCTTAGCTTCAACCCTTGGTACTTCGCTTCTCTGTATCCTGTCTTCTGGTGCTGACCTTTGCCTGCACTTGACTACGCCTTGCCTGATTCCTTGATACCTCGCTCCTGGTAACTCGCCTGACTTCTCTACTACCTCCGCAGCAGAAAGCACGGGGCCCCAAAAGGGCGTCTGTGAATACCGGAGCCATAGAGAGGTTCCTGTTACCATCAGTTCTCCTGGATCAGCGACCTTCCTTCGGGATCCGAGGTAAACAGATCGTTATATTGATCTATTAAGTATTTAGGAGGGCAAACAATGAATAAGATCTAATAACAATTTTTTGGCTCATTCTTAAGTGTTTGAGTTTTTTTACAGGAACATAGTTGCACTTTAAAATGGTTGCAAAATCACAAAAAACTTTATAACAAATCACTTGTTACTTACAGTGGATGCCAGATACTTTCTTTCATTGCCACTGAAGTTATGGATGTGCTTTGAGGGTGAGGCAAATAGGTTTACTTATTAAAGGTCAAATTTTAGGTTTTTGAGCCTACAACTAAACCCACAAACTCTAAAACCACAAATAGCATGAAATTTATTAAAAGATCTGAATATAAAAAGTGGCAAAGGAAAAAAAAGTGTTGAACAATGCGCTAAAAATATGAGTATGCCAAAAACCTAGTGTAAAAAATCAGAAAACCTCTAAAAGTCAGAATAGATTAAGAGCAGACTAATAAGCTCCCATAGACTTTTATCGGACCTCAATATTTGGCTAAATTTACCATTAGACGTTTTAGTGGTTTTTGCGCTTAATAAATCTTTTTATTATTTTTTCTATTATTTTTAGAGCTTTTAATAAATATAGGAAACCCCCATATATATATTGAGAATTTGATTGTTAGTAAACAAACATTGGGCCAGAACTATAGAATATAAAGCTATAGAATTCTATAGAATGATATATATAGAGAGAGAGAGTGTAAGAAAAAGAGAGATAGACAGAAAGAAATAAAGAAAGAAAGATAGATAGAAATGTTGACAAAGGTTGTAGCTTAAGTATAATACAGTTTAATAAAATAGATTTTATGTTGACATTTTCTTTAATAAAATTGTGTTTAATAACGTAATTATCTAAGGAAATACTGATTTTAGAATGAAGCATATTCTTTGTGATTATTTGATAAAAAAAGAAAAGGTTAAAAATATTTTCCGATGTCTTCTGTAAATCCGTTATTTCTTTACAGCTTTTTGATGAGATACAATCAGCTGAAATATCTTGGAAGATTCTCAGGTTATTGCAAATATTACGCTTCTTTATTATAAAATCAGATCATTTTATCCCAGTTCCTGGAACTGCTTGAATAAGGTTTTTTTCTTCCCCTGCTTTAATTATTAGCTGATATTATAGTGCCCTCTAATGGATAAAAGAAAAATATATTTTTCAATCTTTCCCTTATAACTGAACAATTGTACAGTATCTGACCTTTTCTTTCTCTGATAATTGCTTGCTTGACTTACTATAATCTGGCTCTTGGCCACACAATTCCACAGAAAAAAGCTATGACATAAAATAAAAACAACTCCCTATTGATAATCCGAGGTCTCTTACCATCTTTTGACACAATCTTATGCTTCCACCTTCTTTGTGACACAGTCATCCTGGTTTTCTTGCTCATAGTCTTCTACAATGCAGTATCTTCTCCTGCCTTAACCTCTTTTTGTTTTTCACAAGATTCTGGTGTCTTTCAGTAATGTGGAGCTCAATGGTAATTACTTTAAAGTAATATCTGTCTGCCCCTTACTTTTCCCACTGCTGTTTCTGAATATTGAAAGTAGTAGAAGAAGAAAACTTTTTAAAGAAGAACACAAGTTAAAATGTTTTATTTGGGTAAGCCATTTAATGCTCATGTTGTGATTCTTTCAGCTAAACAAGCTAAAATACAATACTGGAATTTTGGACTCAAATGAAATCTTGCCCATAAATTTTTATGATATGAGTTTCTCGTGGAACTGAATCTGCCTTGATATGCATTTATTTAGAAGTGTAAATATCTTAGTAGGCCCACATAATTTATATCATGTGGGTATGATATTACTCATGACGTGTCTCTTCTGCCTACCCCAGGTTCCAGCCCTGGCCAAGCGTCACAGCAGGGGGGTCAGAGGGGGGCCCTGGACAGCAGTCCTGGGGGGCCCCCGGGCCCCCCCGTCCGACCCTGATTTTAAATATGTACAGGTATGGGATCTGTTATCTGTAAATCTCCGAATTACAGAAAAGGTTAACTCCCAAAGACTCCATTATAATCAAATAATGCACATTTTTTAAAATTATTTCCTTTTTCTCTACAGTAATAAAAAAGTCGCTTTTATGTGATCCAAACTAAGATATAATTAATACTTATTGGAAGCAAAATTATCTTATTGGGTTTATTTATTGTTTACATTATTTTGTAGTAGATTTAAGGTATGAAGATCCAAATTATGGAAAGACCCGTTATCTATGAAACAATTCCCATACCTGTATATAAATATAACACATTACAGTAAAAAAAATGATGGTCTCATAAACAACTTACATGAGCTCCTCATAGACATCTATATTCTCAACCACATGGTGAAAATCTGAAAATATTTCAATTATTCCTTTGAACAGATATAATTTTATGCAGGTGTGGGACCTGTTATGCAGAATGCTTGAGACCTGGGGATTTTTGGATAATGGATCTTTCCCTAATTTGGATCTTCATATCTGAAATCTACTATAAAATCATTTATTAAATAAACCCAATAGGCTGGTTTTGCTTCCAATAAAGAATAATTATATCTTAGTTTGGATTAATTACAAAGTACTGTTGTTATTACTACGAAGAAAAATTAAAACGTTTTTAAAAATCTGGATTATTTGGATAAAATAGAGGCTATGGGAGCCTTTCTGTAATTCGGAGCTTTCTGGATACTGGGTTTCCAGATAACGGATCCCATACCTGTATATCTAAAAATTATTGATTTAGTAACAAATTTGTTCTTGATACATTTCATAGACAGAAACCAGTGCTTGGAAAGAAAAATCTGGTTCTTGCTTGCTTTTAACATGTGTACTGCAGTATGGTATGAAACCAGGGCTACAGCTATTTTCCATTTGTTTTACAAGAATGGAATATAATTCTGTCTCGGATACTAAGGGACCACTCTGTTCCAAGCTCAATTTATTATTATGCTTATTGGCTGATGTAAGAGCTTCAGAATTATAAGACATTGTTGAGCCTAGAAAATTGATTGCTGGTAAAGCATTCCCTTTCCACGCCTGCCATTGCCAATAAACAATCCATTGTGATTCACACAAGAGCTAGAATAACTCTGAGTCCGTTTTTTAAAATAGGAAATCAAACTCCTCTTATCATTGTGCCGGGTTACAGTGGAACATAATGTTATATAAGAGGTTCATGATAAAATAAAATGCAGATCTCTGTTGGAATAAGGTTGATTTCATTGAATACACTGGACTCTAACACAAAGGAATGGGGCTTTGTTTAAAAATAAAATAAGGACATAAGGAGATTCTTGCACCATTT
The DNA here is from genome assembly GCA_024363595.1 of Xenopus borealis. Lineage (NCBI taxonomy): Eukaryota > Metazoa > Chordata > Amphibia > Anura > Pipidae > Xenopus > Xenopus borealis. The sequence goes on along the minus strand of CM044444.1, from coordinate 33,927,861 downwards.
GGAGACAGGTTTAAGTGCTCCGTGTTGTCCAGAACCCATAGAGCATAAATGGATGTGTCCATTGTTACCCTGTGTTAAAGGGATCCTGTCATGGGAAAAAAAAAAAAATTTCAAAATGCATCCGTTAATAGTGCTGTTCCAGAAGAATTCTGCATTGAAATCCATTTCTCAAAAGAACAAACAGATTTTTTTATATTTCATTTTGAAATCTGACATGGGGCTAGACATATTGTCAATTTCCCAGCTGCCCCTGGTCATGTGACTTGTGCTCTGATAAACTTTAATCACTCTTTACTGCTGTACTGCAAGTTGGAGTGATATCACCCCCTCCCTTTCCCCCACCCAGCAGCCTAATAAAAGAACAATGGGAAGGTAACCAGATAACAACTCCCTAACATAAGATAACAGCTGACTGGTAGATCTAAGAACAACACTGAATAGTAAAACCCATGTCCCACTGCATACTATTCAGTTACACTGAGAAGGAAAAACAACAGCCTGCCAGAAAGCAGTTCCCTCCTGAAGTGCTGGCACAAGTCACATGACTGGGGCAGCTGGGAAATTGACAAAATGGCTATCCCCATGTCAGATTTCAAAACTCAATATAAAAAAATCTGTTTGCTCTTTGGAGAAATGGATTTCAATGCAGAAGTTTACTGGAGCAGCACTATTAACCGATGCATTTAAAAAAAAACATGTTTTACCATGACAGTTTCCCTTTAAATAAATGTAGGTTTAGTTGCCCTTAAATTGGCATTAAGTTCAAAAACAGGAAAAACTCCATGCAGTGTGTAGGAAACAGTGCTAAAAGTTTGTATCCTCACAAGTGAAAAGTAATTCCACCATCACCTCGTATAGCCATAGTGCCTACTTACAAACTAGCACTTTTCAATTGGAATGGCTGACCCCATGGCTATACAGCAGCTTGATTATATAAACTATAGTTGTGTTTCTCAATCAAACACACCAGTAGTACCAGTGCAGGTAGGGGCGATCCAGACAATATCGCCGCCTGAGGTGGCCTTCAATATGCTGCCCCCCACTTCCCCACGGCGCTTACTTGTTCAGAGCTGGACAGGGGTAGAGCGGGCCCACAGGAAACAGAATTGCACAAAGTCAGTATGAAATCCTTGTTTAAGTGCATTAAGACTGACAATAATTGCAGCTCATGGAATTATTACGAAATTGGCGAAAAAATTCATGAAACGCCAGTGAAAATTCGCCTGCCAAAAATTCGCTGGCGTAAAAAGAAAACGAGCCATGGCGCACATCAAAAACGTGATGCACGTCTCGTTTATTTTACGCTAGCGAATTTTCGGCAGGCGAATTTTCACTGGCATTTCACAAATTTATTCACCGCGGTGAATCGCGGGAAAGAAATTCTGTCCAAGTTCTGTGAGGTCCCCCATAGGCTAAAATGCCAATTCGGCAGCTTTAAGCTGGCAAATAGTCAAATTCAAAGTATTTTTAAAGGGCCAGTACCTCGAAATTCGAATATTCAATTTTTTTCACTTCAAATTGAATTTTGGGCTTTTTTATAGTCAAAGGAGCCCAAAATTAATTTAAATTTAAAATTTTATTCGAATTTAAATTCAACCCTTAGTAAATAAGCCCCTAAGAGTAAATATAGATATTCTATATCCACAAAATGTTTTCTTTCAAATTTTTTTTTTTCTGAACAAACACTTTTTAGAGCCAATTCTGGACAAATCAATCTTCGTTTTTCTTTCCTGAATAAACACTTTTTAGAGCAAATTCTGAACAAATCAATCCTCATTTTTAATTACATGAACATGCCTTTTTCGAAATTTCCATTTATATAGCATTCAAAGGATAAGTAAGCTTTTAAAATAAGAAAATGTAAAACAGATAACTGTGCTATTGTAATCACTCTGCAATTTCCATTTTCATTTTGAAATTCCAAGATATTAAGGGATACATGTACTGTTAATGAGGTTTCTCTTGTCTTTCCAGCACAACATCAAACCAGCCTTGTTTCTTTCTCCTGACAACGTCCTCAACTAAATCATGGCCAGAAACTGAACAGCAGGTTGTGTGGTTGTAACATTATTTCTTATTAACAGTGCATGTATCCCTAAATATCCTGGGATTGAAAAAAATAAGGATTGTATATTACAAAAGTGCTTAGAATAGCAGTAGTCATTAGTGTTAGGCATTCCAATTGCCAGTTTAAAAAAGGGAAAGTTGAGATGGCAAAACAATCAGGTTTAGGAACTTCAAAACAATCAACATGAACTAAAGGTACATTAATATTCGGAAGAGGAGTTTTAAGTATCAGTATCAATTTAGGCCATTGTCACAAGTGGTGGATTCCTGACCAGCAGATATATCTGCTCTGTGTTCCTGCATCTGGGCTGAGGCAATGGCTCCATAGCAGGCACATCAAGCAGATTATAGGAGCCTAGGGACTGTTTCTCAGCCTAAGTTTATCCATAGACTGAAAATCCAACACTTGTGGAACTAGCCTAAGGGATATTCTAATTGGACTCAATTTCCTGAAATTTTACTTTAAAGAAAATCTAGAGAGGAATTTTCACAGTCGGCGCCCAATACCAGAACAAGTGCCAAGCACCCTGGTCTCGGCTCGTGCTTCACCAGTAGTGTGGCCGCCTTTGGCTTCGGGAGGAGCCCTCAGCTACTCAGATGCCACCTGGACTTATACGAGAGGTGCAGAGCAGGAGTTCTGGCTAGCAATGGGGCACGACTGTAGATAGTGTCTGTTAAGGCCGATGGTCACGGTACAGATGGAATAGGCAAATTCGTGGTCAAACTGGCAGGGTCGTGGCAGGCAGATAACTAGGATCGTCAGGCAGGCAAGGGTCAAAACCGGGAATCAATCAGAAGGATGAGGCAGAATCAGTAGTCAATAACAGGCACAGGTCAGGATACAGATATTCAGAATAGTCAAAAGCCAGGCAGGGTCAAAACAGGAATCAGGAACAAACAGGAAGCTTAAAGCACAGATACAGGCACCAGGAACAAAACCTATCACGGGCAATGAGTTTAATGAAAATGCCCCTTTAAATATTCAAACTTGGCTCCATTGCGCGCTGACGTGAAGACGCCAGCGCGCCAGCGCCTATAAATATAGGAAGTGCGCGCCGCGCACGCACTATGAAGATGCCGGCAAGGGGAGAAGGCGGCGCGGCGGGCGTCCCCGCCGGAGGCGCGGCTGGCGTCCCCGCCGCACCGGTAAGGTGCAAATCCTTACAGGAATACAGTACAATAATTTACAAAAAACTACAATACAATGGACAACTCAGCCATACCCAGCAATTCAGTGCAAATCAATCATATATATTCCACCTGGCCATGCAATCTAGGCCAGTGTCTAACCATTCTCTCCCTTTACATGTGGTTTTAATATTTGGTCTGGATCCCCCTTAGAACATGACAGTGGTATAAATAAATGGTGTAAAATATAAAGTATACTTTGTATGTCTTTCCTTAGCTATAGCCATCCTTGAATAAGCACACTGTGAATGGTGAATATAAGTATCCCATAGCATGCTCTTGCTACATGTAATAGTGTCTGTTTGAACAAACTGATACCTGTAATTTTCTAGCAGGAACCAGACATTCATCTTCAATTACAGTCTTTGGAATTGATATGATATGCTGTAGTATTAGCACAGAAAATGAGCATTCATTTTAGATGTTGCTTTAGCTAGCCTTTGGACAGGGCAGGTAACCCAGCAGTTACTGGATAATATTTTGGGGATTTCACATTAAAATCTCTCAATACAGCTCCAAAAATACTGTGTTTTGCACCAGAAGATAGTATTATGTGCCCCTTGCCTTCGACATCAACCAATCCAATCCCTTGGGGAGATCTCCCCTTGTATAGCTAAGAAGCTGTCTGAGTGCCATGTTTGTAAGAAATTGGCAGCAAGGGAGCCTTATTTTTTTTTCTCTGATGAACAGGTACAGCATAAGACACATCTCTAATAAGGTATGTCAATTGCTATTACAGAGCTAAACATTCCCTAATGCAATTACCTTCCCATTGACTTTTTGCATTTGGCAAAATATTGCTGTTTCACAAATATTTCCACACTTTTGCAAGTTTTTCAGAGAACAAAATAATCCAGTTTTGCTTATTACTCATACTAATAATTTTTATTACTGTTTTCATATAAGAGTTTTGATATATTTATTGTAAACATCTTTCAAATCATAATTTTAGCTTTCCTACCTGTATGTATGAAAGTGCACAAAGGCAGATGAGCCCATGAATATTTGCTCTTCAGGGAGATAATCTCAGACACAGAGCCATCCTAATGAAATCTGTATAGCTGAGAGGTTATTATAGTCTGCTGTACAACACAGAGCCCTAATCTCCTAATATTTTGGATGGAAAAGCTGGACATGGCTTCCATTTGCTCTATTTTGGCAGCATGTAAAAGGATTCTGTTCTCATTAAACTAAGTAACGCTGGCACAATTTCCAATTTAATTGTGCATCATCTGGAGATTAAGAACTGTTGCAATGAGCACTGCTTTTCTAAATCCAGATCTGTATCCATTCCTGTTGGCCATTTTATAAATAAAGAAGGATTATCTGAATACATTTGTGTATGAGTAAATCTGAGTTTCTCAGGGCTGCTGAGAAGAGAAAACAAAAAAAGGTCAAGCAAAGATAACTCGGATTAGAAGAATAAGCATAAGACTGGAACGATCTAGTCTTGGATATTTGTAATAGAATATGCATATTTTTGAAGAATTGGGCAGCATGGTTTGCAGTGTCACATAAGAAACTCAGTTATTATGTGAGTTGACACCATTCATTAAAAGTTGCTTGTGCCCAAAGCCCACTTTTGTACTTCTTCATAGTTCTGAAGCTGCTGTGTCAGTTTTCAATTACACCTATTGACACTGGAGAACCCACAATCAGGACTGGACTGAGATTCAAAATAGGCCCTGCCATTCCTGCTACAAAGTGGCCCAAACAACCCCCACCAGCCCACTTAATAGTCAAAAACTTGAAAAAATTTAGGTTTTTCTAGTATAAAATGCAAATTTTTAGTAAAAAAATCTATTGATAAATAAGGATAATTAAACCCATGCAGATTTGGTCGGAGTATATTTCAGAAAATAATAAGATAAATTTGTATTTTCGTACATTTGTAAAAAAAAAAAAAAACTTTCCTGCAAATAAAATTTGGGGAAAATGTTATAATAAATAAGCCAAAAAAACCCACGTGAATTTGCTCAGAGTGTCTAAAAGAAAAAATGGAGAAAAATTCGGAGCTTGATAAATAACCCACTTGGTGTTTGATAAAGGGCAACTCTGCTCGAAACATGTAGCTGTCGATTTACTAAAAGTAAGGGTTGATAAACCTTCGAATACAAATTTAAAGGGGAAGTGGTTGAATTTAAAAAACTTTCAAATTCAAATGTTTTTAACGCAATTCAACCAATCGAACAATCGAATGAAAAAATGAATCGAACAATTCAAATGATTTTTAACCCTTCCATCAAATTTTTTTAATTCTATCTAAAAAAGCTTTAAAACACCTATGGGAGCTTCCCATAGGGTTTTAAAGCAATTCGGTAGGTCCAAGTTGGCGATCTGGCCTATCAAATTTTTTTTTTAAAGGGGAAGTACTTCGACCATCGAATATTCAAATATTCTGTCGAATTTTGAAATTTGATGGTCAAAGTTACCTCAATTAAATTTTTTTTAAAATTCTATCAAATTTCGAATCCTTCATGTGACTTTAGTAAATCAGCCCCGTAGTGTCGAATAAAAGGATAATCTTGCAGCAGAGCACTACTCTCTTCCTGGTCTTTTTTTTTTTTTGCTTAACCCCCTTGGTGTAATGGGAGATAGAGAGTCTAAGAAAGTGATAGCTTCTCCCTAATATCATATTGTGCCTTCCACCAGTTTTAGGACCCTCTGAGCCATTTTCAGCTACTACTCATTATGGGATTAGAAATTTTATGCATTTAAATGGAACTAAAATTCGATGCAATGCTCTTTTAACCTTTGCATTAAACCTACCTAAAATGTTTGCCTGTAAGTGGTAGTTTCAGCTCATTTTATTTCTCAAATATCAATAGGAGTCAAAAGCACAGACAAATATAGCCATGCATTTTCAAAACAAACTGACATTTAACAAAGATAAAGTATGTACAAACATAACACCTATTTTGTCATGATATTTCTCAAACATTAAAAGTTTTATACTTTTCCATAATCAGGCTAGTGAGCGAAGCTGCATGGTTACTATATTTTATTGCCTCTGCTTCCCAAATAGCCAGAATACCAATGGAATGTTGTGAGTCATTGAACATTTCCTACTTTTTCATAGTAATATAATTCTGACAAAGAGTTAGAGCTTAAATGAGTTCATTTAAAATTGCCACTGGGCAAAATATGTAGCCTTGGAGTTCAGAAGAACATAAAAGAATTTTGTCATTCTATCTAGTTCTCGGAGCAAAACGTTTCTGTGAAGTAATGTGCTTTAGCAAGTCATGCTTCATTTTAATATGTTACAAAAAATCTTTCTCAATGTCCCCATGGCAGTGGTTAGACTTTCAATATTTTCTAGTGCTAACAGTCTGATGTAAGATGTACTTGCTGTATTAGCACTCTGGTATCTGCTTACTCCAATTGTTCAGCAGTAGGAATTTCATTAAGAATGTGTGCTATGAGCCATCAGCCCACCAGCCCCACACAATTATAACTTGTTGAAATATTATCAACTAGTAACCTATCTGACACTCCATGATGAGATTTTTTTTCGAAACAACCCCAACCCCCTCAGGGTCTATTGTGCATCATAGGGCACACTCTGCCTGGCTTATAGTAAAACACTATTGTATATAGTAGAGATGAGCAAAGCGGCAATGAGTAAACCTACCCCTTATTACAGAAAAGGTTCAATGGAAATGTTTAGGGGGTTGTGTTGCTTTTTGCAAAAAGTTGACATCAAGAGAAATTGTATCCACTGCATTAAGCATCTCTACACAGCCTGCCATCTTCCTCTTCCTATTACAAACTACATCCCTATAATATGTCTCCCTATTGCTTTTACTCTCATACTGTACATATTTTCATTTTCAAATATCTGTAGCTGTTACCAAGAATGAAGATCTATGTGGATGGCCAAACTAGAAAAGCAATTGACTAATTATTTAAGCTACCATCTGACACTTTAGATTTAAATACAGTAGCTAAAATGGGTTTGGATTTGCAGTTTCTTGGTAAATCAATGAGACCAATAGTAGCTTCCTGATCCATATATAAATGGAGTTCAGACATCTACTGGAACTGATTAAAATGTAATTGGATGAAGAATATCTGTCAAATTCCTGATTTAGTATCCACAGTAGGAAGAAAAACAGATTTGTTTTGAGGTTTTTATTATTCAGACAGATTCAGATTCTTTCACATTCTTGCATGCCCAGTTTCATTGATCAGTGGCCTTAGCAAATCACGTTTAAACTGCCATCTGGACAAGTTCACAACAAAATAATGAATATCTGAAATTCCATAAAATCTATATGAGATACACATTAACTCATAATGTATTCTTTAATTTTAAAATGTGGTCATTAAATGTTAATGCTAAAGGGGTTGTTAACGTTTAGTATGACGTAGAGAGTGCCATTCTGAGACCAATTTACAACTGGTTTTAATTTCGTATTATTTGTGTGTTTTTTTAGTAATTTAGCATTTTATTCAGCAGCTCTCTGGTTTGCAATTTCAGCAACCTGGATTCTAAGGTCCAAATTACCCTAGCAACCATGCATTGATTTGAATAAGAAACTGAAATATGAATAGAAGAGGCATGAAAAGAAAGATAAGTAGCAATAACAATTCAAAATGTAGCCTTACAGAGCATTTGTTATTTAGATGGGGTCAGTGACCCCCATGTGAAAGCTGGAAAGAATCAGAAGAAGAAGACACATAATGCAAAAACTATAAAATAATAAAGACCAATTGAGAAGTTGATTAGTACCAGACATTCTATAACATCGTAAAAGTTAACCTAAAGGTGAACCACTCCATTAATGTGTTTGAAAGAACTCTAAATAATAACATATATATTTATATTTTTGGAAGAATGGCATATTCATTTTCTTCATGGTTGATTATGTTTAGATTTTTTTTTTTTTGAGGGATTGCTCTATTTGGTAGAGTACCGGCAAACACAGTGCAACTAAATTGTATCCTGGAACAATTTTCATCAGTTGACTTTTGGATGGGTGTAGCTAAACCTCCATCTTGAAATTATTTGAGAAACAAAAATAGCAGCATTCAGAGCCAGAACAGACAGGTGACACAAATGCATGATGGACAAGTTGATAGCCTTATGTGAAAGAGAGCTGAGCTAGATAAAACTCATAAAAAGTAATCCTTGTGGTATCCTGGGATTTGCAAGAAATAACCATTTCTGCTTTTGCAATGACTATGCTCCAATGAAAGATGTTCTTCCCTGAGTTTTCAATCAAGCTGTGTGGCTCAGTGAAAAGACTGTAACCAAAACTAAGGAGTTTAGTTAAAAATGTCTTTCCTTAGCTATAGCCATCCTTGAATAATCACACTGTGAATGGTGAATATAAGTATCCCATAGCATGCTCTTGCTACATGTAATAGTGTCTGTTTGAACAAACTGATACCTATAATTTTCTAGCAGGAACCAGACATTCATCTTCAATTACAGTCTTTGGAATTGATATGATTTTCCATCGGGGAAAATAAATCTTTCCAGAAACAAAGGGGGAAATGTTTTTATGTATATATTTTCCAAACCCTATGAACTATTACTTCTGCCAGGAATGCTAAAATGAGTAGCCTATAAAACTTGTTGCCTCTCTGTTTAGTAATTCTGGGATTATTAAACTCTTATTCTGCACATATCTGGGGAATTATATAAGGCAGATGGATTTTCTCCTTAGTTTCTAGTTCAAAAAAATACTTACTAAAAAAAAATGAAAATGCTATTAATATTTTACAGTGGAATAAATGGTTTAGTTCACCTTATGATAAAGTTTCTGTAGGTCAGCAGATGCAACAGCTTTAAATGTATATTTCTGCCATCATTATCAACATAGCTTGCATATGCATAATTCATTTACATCACAAGATCAAATGATGCCATCCCCACATATATAATATAATTCACCAAGGAAGGCTATCTCCTGACAAATACTATTTTATTCATGTAAGAATGAGAGAAATAAATTGAGGTCATAGGAATGTCATATTATAAGCTCAGAAAGAGTAGATGTAAATTCACATTAACTGGGGTCAGATACTCAAGATTGTGTAGGGCAAAGAATACAAAATGATATATCTGCTTAAGCCATCAGAAAACTGTACATACACAGATATTCGTTTATGTCATCCTACTGCATGCGTATCGTCTAATGATACTTCTAAATGTCCTCCTCATAATGTCCCTGCCCTTTTTTCATTATTTATACCCTAATAATAATGATCACTATTCCACTGCTCTTCCATTTAGAAATTATTGAGGTGTCTAGCTGCCATGCAGTGGAAATGATAAATGCCTAAAGTATTATTTAGTGTTGTATGAATACAATGAATAATGTAATGGTTGGCACCCTAATTCTAGAACCGATGCCAAGCACCCTGGTCTAGGCTTGTGCTTCTGCCTATAACAGCGCCTTTCACCTTCGGGAGGAGCCCTCGGCTAATTGGATGCCACCAGGTCTTAATACAAGAGGTGCAAGGCGAGGGGTTCTAGATAAGCAAAGGGGCACAACTGTAATTGCAAAGTCTTTGGGCAGAAGGTCGCAATACAAGGCGTTAAACAGATTTGTAGTCAGATCAGGCTGGGTCGAGGCAGGCAGAGAACAAACGTAGTCAGGCAGGCAAAGGGTCAAACCAGGAAGTCAATCCGAGGGTTAATCAGAATCGGAGTCGGTAAACAGACAGTGGTCAGCATATAGAAGGTGGAATTGTCAAAAGCCAGGCAGAGGTCACAACAGGAATCAAACAGGTTTCAGAATCAGAATAGCAAAGCTAACAGGCACCAGGAACAAATCCTATCACGAGCAATGAAAAAACTACAAAAGCCCCCTTAAATATTTGAATTTGGCGCCATTGCACGCTGACTTAAAAAAAAAAGCCACTTTAAAAGCCAGAAGTGCGTGCCACGCACACACTAGGAAGCCGGCATTTGTAAGGAAGAGGAGCTGCATGGCGGGCGTCCCCGCGGCACCACTGTACATACCCCACGAGATTTAACAGAGCTTTAACAACATCTTTTGGAACAGATGGGAATGCCAATATGTTTAGAAACAAGGGGACTAAGAAATAGACACTAAAAAACACCAAATAAAATATTTAGGGCATCATCATCACTGACCATAATTTCCTTCCCATGAAGGATCCAAAGAGAGAAAGAACTATTCAAGCATTAGTTAGTCATCAAAACAACTATGCAATAGAAGCTCAATATAAACCTCCAAAATGGGCCTTCAAACCAAGAAATAACTTAGCACAATCATAAATGCAAACACATATCATGGCAGCAGCACCCTCAGCTCAGTAAAACACCAAAGAAACTTTGCATATTACATATATATAATGATTTGTTACATTACATTCAATTAAAATGACATTAACATGTAAATGGTGAAACATAAATGCACCCCATTAATGCTCTTCTAGGTGCAAGTCATTTCAAAACATTCTTTTTCAGCTGGGAAAAAATCTTGTCCAGTTTTCCCTATGAGGGCAGTCTGTAACTGGTTCTGGTTTCCATGTACAGTATGTACCATTTTCTTTTTCTCAGGGGAAAGCTGTCTTGTTCTGAACATCTGTCTTGGGAAGCTTTCTGTTACCAGTAAGACAAAGGGCTAGAGATTTGGTCACTCTTTGCCTTTATCTCATTAGAAACAAGCCTTGTGTAAAACCATGTGTATTTGACTTAGCATTTGCTAATTAGGAGTTCAGTTGTATAAAGACCTGCCCTAATGAGTAAAACTGTCATTTGTGGAGTGGAGTCATTATGAGTGCTTACCCTAGCAGAGCACCAAGTCCTAATTGGGTTAGCATGAACATGAAAACATTTTAAGCAAAATGCATAACTGTTCCAACGAAAGAATTGGTTTGCATTTATATAAATGGGGATGAATTTTAATCCTTAAAGATCCTATTTTGCAGTGACCACCTCCACACAAACCCCAACATGCATCTTTGTTGATACTTCTAGGAAATACACTTGGCAAGTTCTATGGTTTCAGTGAAAAGGAAAACCTTTCAAATTAACAGTGACAGGAGCTGAATCATTGGTCACTATTTCCTTTCTTCCTATGTGCAAACTACTTTCCATAAACAACAATATATTTAGCATTATTGCCCTATAAAATATTAATTGTTACTTGTGGTGTGTACTTACTTGTCACAGGAAGCTTATACCTGTTGTGCCCAGAAGTTTTATAGTAGTGCAATGTATAACTGACTCTTTATACCCACTTGAAATACAACTCATTATAGTATACTGTGTCCCTTTAACTCTAAGGAGTTTAACAACCCACAAGTCCCACCATATATTTCACATTATTTAATCATTAAAAGCTCCTATAAAACACTTGGGTTAATAATATGAATAAAGTATATATTATTTTATCTAATGTGTTTATTTCCTGTTATTATGAAGGATGTTCTTTTCTTAAATTTCTCCAAATCTTAAATCAGTGTGTGTTAAATCAGGAATATCACATAGTAGAAGTAATCCCTAATACTAGAAAAAAGATGGAACACTGCTTTCACAATAACATCATGTTTATATGGTTCAGTCATGCTCTGTAGATTTACATGCAGCAGACCATAAATGGTTAAGTGGGTGTCCTTTTCTCTGTCTCATTCAAGCTGTTATCCTTCTGCAGATCTGCCAAAGACCAACTCAGAGTATAGTAGGGAGAGATTGCTAGTATTAGACTAACCAGGAATACTGCTCTGGGGAAAGTTGCATTTCTTTTTTTGTCTTGCTTTTTTTACTTTGTTTTTTTCTGGGGGGGTTTTTTTGTGAACAAAATTAAATATTTACATTTTAGTTTTCTAAAGTAACCTTAGGTTATGAAGACATCAGTATCCTGGATGTTACCTTATTTTTTTAAATTTCCAAGTTAATTTTATTTGACACCAAAAGACAAACTTTAGATCTGCATTCTACTATGGAAGGTAAGTGTTATTCTCATTATTTATCGAGTACACATTGGGGCACATGAATTTGGGAATTTGCTGTACAGTAATCAATGTGCCTAGTGCACCTGTCATATGGAATAAGGGTTCATATGGAATATTGAATATGAACGTGGTATACCGTATGTGTATTTTAGCTCAAATCTGCAGTACAATGTTGCAGAATAGTTAAATAGTTAAGGTAAAATGTTGTGGTATCAGCTAATTACTGTGTCATTTGGGTAGTTTTTTTGCATTGATGGGCTGAGATTTTAAACTGCAAATTTTGGAGAGGAAATTATCATTTTCCAGCCCAAAACTATAGCTGAGCCTTTAACTAGAAAGTAAACCAGTAAGCAAGTTTAGGATTCTCCAACCTATATCCCCACTAGTGATGGGCGAATCTCCCCCGTCCATTTTCAGCGAAATTCGCGAATTGGCGTAAAAATTCACGAAACGCACGTTGCGTCGTTTTCGTTGCGTCACGGCAAAAACGTTGCGTGACTCGTTTTTTCTCGGCGAATTTTTGCTGGCGTTTCGTGAATTTATTCGCCCATCACTAATCCCCACAGCTGATTTTGATAGACAGCACCCTTACAGCCTATGGCTATTTCATATTGCACCCATGCGCACAACACATTTTCACCTACAAAACCAAGCACAATTTAGGGGTACATGCCCTATCATATGGCATAGCAATAGCATTTTGGGATGCTGATCCCCTTTTCTACAAACTATTTGCCCTTATCAAACCCATTTATGACTATTGTGCAGTCCAAATAAATCCCCCTGATCTGATTCAAGTACTTGGATTAGTGTAGTGGCTTGTTCAGCTACTAAATAGTATTGAACTGTCAAGGAGGTAACTTTATTCCACTGGTTGGATGATTTTAATATTTTTAACACAAAATCTCATACCTCCCTCTTTCTTTCAGTTTTTATTGGCCTCTCTAAAATTCCATATCCTCCGTGTATCTAAATAATAAAAACTTGGACTTTTCCGAAATAGTTTGGCATATCAAATACGTGTCATATAGCAAAATTATCATCCAGCAAACCGTTTGCTTAAAAGCATTGTAAGATACCCCAGGCAGTGTGACATGTTTAGTTATAATGTGAATGATGACTTTTATGGAAGGAATATGTGATGAGAATATACAGTATAATCAGAATTTTGCATAAAACCTTTTATTGTGTAAAAGGTATAAAAGTTAGACTGGCTTGGCATAATAGAATTCCTAATCACCTAATCACCCCTTGGCTGCCAAATAATCAACCTGTTTAAGATAATCAAAATTGTTTGGTAATCGGACTCCTTACCAGAACATGTAAAGGGAAAGTAAACCACTCTGGGGTTAGTTTCTAAGTGCTGTCCCCTGCATAATAGCCACTTTACTGCCGTACCAATACAAAAATGAAGTGTTGTCCCATATCTGATGGTAACATTTAGATCTATGAAGCAGAGTTCTGGCTTCCAGTGGAAATACTCCAGATCAGCAACATGGTGTCTGGGACTAATCCCAGGAAACATAGTGGATGCTGGCTGTTGTGCAGCTCTACATGCCTCTAGCAAGTATGATTAACATTCAGGTTCAGGTTGATGTGGTTGGGAAAGGTGTAGTGGGTAGCTGTGTAGGTTGGTTGGCTGGTTTTTCCTGTGTTTACTATAGTGTCAGAGTCAAAGATTTTTCTTATGTATTGCTTGTTGACAATACTAGGCCCCTATGGCCATGATGGAATTGTGTGAGTTCCCTTTAGAACAAATACTTGGGCATTGTACAATATAGCCAATAACAAGACTGTTCAGTGGATTGCCAACATCCATCATCCCTTAGTAGCTGCAAATGTACTATAAATGCACATAATGATCATCTACAGCTGGCAGGATTGCAGGTCTGGTCTGCTGAGATGCCCCTCCACCCTAAGGTGCCAAAGGTGCTGAAAAGCCTATATTAGCTGTTTGGCAGTATTTTGCTATTTATGGCTACATTTGCTTCATGACAATCCATAAAAACCTAGTAGGTAAAAAGCAGACATATCAGTAAAATGTTGTTGAGGCAAATGAAAAGTTTTGTAGTCAAACCATTCCTGCATTAAAACTTTTGAAAGCTTTACTTACAGTATATACTGTACCAGATATACCTCCTCCCCTCCACATAGAATGTTATTTATTTTAAGGTTCTAATAAAAAAAATGTTAATGCTAAAATCACGCGGGTGCAATTTTGTTTCCTCACTACAGACTAAGGTGGCCACTTACCAAAGTTTGTTACCATTGACTATAATTCATCTAACAATAATGCTACACATTTTTTTCCAAAACTACTGAAGCACAATGAAACAAATTTGTCTTGTGATAGGTTACGTTATTTACTTCTGCCCAATATTGAGTTTCCCTGTCCCCATTCTGGTCAGTCCCAACAGTCATGACATACATGCTGCTGATATTGTGTAATTGAATCATTAATTGAGGTTTCTTTAAAATAATTGCAGTCTTCAAAATAACAGCTTTTTCCACATAATAGCAGTTTGAAGTTAAATTAGTGAAGTCATTCATTCTGTGAAAAAACAGGTGTCAATAACAGTACAGTCCTTATTTACTGTAAGGAAGGAAGGCAGCAAATGTTGTGCATGCTGGTTATAGTGCACTTCACTCTGCAAATGGGTCATTCCAGATATTTTTCAGAAGAACAGCATACTTTGATAAAAAATTTGATTGGAGAGAAGAAACATATAAAGAAGTGGAGAAAATTATGGGATGCTCAGCTAAAATGATCTCAAATACTTCAAAATGGTAACCAAAACCTGAAAGACGTGGAAGAAACAGAAAACAACCATTAAAATGGATAGAAGAGTAGCCAAAATGGCTCAGCAAATGAACAGCTCCAGGAAGATCAAAGAATGTCTAAATTTCAAGCCACAGTACACTGTGAAGACATTGAAGCATGGTGGTGCAAGTATCATGATATGGGGATGTTTCTCATACTATTGTGTTGGGCCTATTTATCACATACCAGGGATCATTGATCATTTTCAATAAATCAAAATATATGAAGAGGTCATGTCATTGTAACAGGTGCCAGAAATTGGTCCACTCCATTCAACAGAGATGTGCAGCAGTTCTCAGAAACAGTGGTTATACAACTAAATATTAGTTCAGTAATTCAAAGGAACAGTGAATGCTTGAATTTGTAAAGAAGAATGGAGATACTGCTATTATTACATTTTCTACACTTTTTGTAAAGAATAGCACAAATTTGATACAGTTTTCTTCTGAACAAAACTGTATATACACAGTATATATGTCTTCCTCAACAAGACTGAGTAATGTTTGCTGCTTATCATTCATTGTACAGTTTTATGGCATCTTATATATGATGCTTTCTGGGTGGCAATAAATAGGAATGACTAGGTGATCATTGTGGTGTCAGTAAACAATATAGTATACATGGAGTTATTTATGGTGCAAATCATTGCTACCCTCTATTGCACTTTAGTAGAATGATGGAATGATGTTAAAGTCAAAGCCAAAAGCAAAGCACAAGGTTAATCTCTCCCTCCACCTCAACTTTACTCTGGATTGTATACAAATGCACATATTGGTGATGGGAAACTCTGGAGCCACCACAACCCTGATCAGGCTAACACAGCTGCCATATGAGGTGCAATCCCCACTCTGAATATATCGGCAGCTTGCATCTGATTTTTGAACACCCACATGTTCGTTTTGACACACGTATACATTCTGGGAATAAACAGGGTAGGTAAAATCTGAAAATTGCACTTTGCACACTGATCTGCAATGTCCCTTTTAATGTCAAGCATGTACTGCTGCCATTGTTGTTGTGTATGTGTCATTACTGTATGAGTTTATTAGTTATACGGCTTCACAAATAGTACATGCACCATACCTGTATGTTAAACTTTTCTAATACAGATGTGAATCTGGATCCAGTAATAAAAATTATGTTAACTGAAACTTATTCCAAGTGGCAAATTTACAGCCTGACATTTATTTTATTTATTTATTTTTTAGCTGTAACATCTGGAATTTTATATTAACTGTATTAAAGATTCTGAGATGCCTGAAATCTTGTTTCAGTGCCTAAGCATAATTATTTTGCTCTCTCTCAGTTAGCAGATATTTCTTAGGGCAAACTACAGTATTTCCTCCAAGAGCATCTGCAACACTTAACAATGACTATTGACAATCTGAAGGTCATCTTGAAAACACCTAATTCAAAATAACACAGACTCTGAAGTTTCACAGGACAATACAAGCAGGTCACAAACAGCCATTTAATCAAACCTGCAAATAACTAATGACATAATCACATTGGATATTGAAGAAATAGATAAATATTTTGTGTGCAGAAGAAAGAGTCTGTGTGGAGCTGCAATTTCTAACCTGCCAGACTGGCTGAGGTCATATGAATAACAGGTATGGGTTCTGTTATCTAGAATTCTCAGAACCTGAGGTTTTCTTGCAAGGGGTCTTTCTGTAATTACTGTAATTTGGGTCTCCATACCTTAAGTCTTAATTATGTTAAAATGAAGTCTGTGGGAGATTACCTTTCCTTACCAATTTACTAATGGCCTGCCTATGCAAGTGATATAAAGGCAGTCACAACTCTGGCCCTCACTAGTACAAGTAACACAGAAACACACAGTAAGTTACAGTAGGTTGAAAAACAACAAACGTCCTTAAAGTTCAACCTTTTAACTTGTTTTAACTTGCTAGTTGATCCAGAGGAAGGCAAAAAAAACCCCATCTGAAGCCATTCCAATTTGCCCCAGGGGGGGAAAAAATCCTTCAGACTATTCCCTGGATCAACTTGTTCATTGAGCTATCTTCCATGTGTATTTCCTTACTTGCTAAAAAGCCATCCAACCCCTTCTTAAATCTAATGTATCGGCCTGTGGAAAGACCTACTAGTAAATAAAGCATTAGAGATATCATTATATGATCCTCTTATACATTTATACATAGTTATATCACCCCTTAAGCTCCCCTTCTCCAGAGTAAACATACCCAAATTGGCCAGTCTTTCCTCATAGCTAAGATTTCCCATACCTTTTACCAGCTTAGTTGCCCTTCTCTGTACCCTCTCTAATACAATAATGTCCTGTTTGAGTGATGAAGACCAAAACTGTACGACATATTCTAGATGGGGCCTTACCAGTGCTCTATACAGTGGAAGAATGACGCCTTCCTGCCGTGAATCAATGCCCCTTTTAATACAGCTCAAGACCTTATTTGCCCTTGATGCTGCTGATTGGCATTGCTTGCTACAGCCAAGTTTATCATCTACAAGGACTTTTCCATAGTGGATTTGCCTAGTGCCGTCCCATTAAGGGTATAAGTGGCTTGGATATTTTTACATCTCAGGTGCATGACTTTACATTTATCAACATTGAATCTCATTTGCCACTTAGCTGCCCAGATTGCCAGTTTGTCAAGATACTGTACTGTTGCAAGGATGCCACTTCTTGGATGGAATTAATTGGGCTGGATAGTTTTGTACTCACTTAGAATAGTTGTGGCTCTCGCACGCCCTCTGTATCAGGCTGATTAGAGACGCCTGGTGCTCAATGGTGGAGATCCGGCAACCTCCCACAAGACAGCATCCAAAGAAATCCAATGGCACACAGGTGCCACCGCTAATTGCAATAAACACTTTCGTGTTTGATAAGTCCTGTGTGCCATTGGATTTCTTTGGATGCTGGATAGTTTTGTGTCATCTGCAAACACTGATACATTACTTACAGTACCCTCCCCATAGTCATTAATGAACAAGTGGACCCAATACCGAGCCTTGAGTATCACAGAGTATCACCAGACAGCATCTTATCACCTGAGAATAACCATTACTTTTCTATTAAGCAAGCGTCATAGGGCAGTTCAGACCACTATGCGATCTAGTATGTCTTGATTGCTGAAGCTACATGTAACTCCTGTAATTGCACCCACAGTTCAGGTGTTATCTATTGTGATGTTGTCATGTGGTTTGCTGTGGTTCTGGCAGCATGTGCATTTAATTGAAAACGGCAAATGGCAAAGGTGCCAGAAAGTAGCAAGTGCAACCAACTTCAGTTTTCAACACTCAAATTTGAATATTTGTTGAACTTTGATTTTTTATTTTTGCACTAAAACTATCAAATTCAAATTTCAGTTTAAAAAAAAACTCAAATGTTCGGAATGTATTATTCTCAAAAACCCAAAGATAAAAGTCGAGCATCTTGCAAGTTCTTGTAGTAGTCAAAGGGAGATGTCCTAGGCAAAAAAATAAGTATTTTTTCTTGATTTCTGAATTTTTGTTTTGAGAATTTTTTTGCATTCCAATATTTTATAAATAACCTGACATTCGAATTTGGTAAAAATTAGATTTTTTTCAAATTTTAAATAAACCTTCTAAAATTTTCAAATTCATATTTAAATAGGCCCTTTAAAAGCAGGCCTTATATGGTGATATTGGCCACATTTTCAGATATATCCTGTTTTCAATTATTTGTTATGGCAAATATCAGCATTATGAACATGGATCATGGACAGGGAACCAGTGTGAAATGGATTCTGAATGTGATATTGGCAAACAAAGTTGAAAACAACAACATTTTTTAATAATGTACCTTAAACTGTAATATATTTTAAAGAACCAGTGATATGAAATATAAAAAATATTTTTGAGGTCTACATTGCTTTGAACTTGAAAATAGGTTAGTCCTATACCAGTGGGTTATTAATTGCACTCGTTTGAACTTCATTAAATAGTTTTTCAGCTTCTTCAACACTGCAGCTTCCCAATAAACTGACTAAGATTACTAACTGACTGAAATACAATGCTTTAAACCCTTTCTTATTGTTTTTCTATGATCCAATAGGAACAAAGAAATATACATTTGCATTGTCCCTCTATTTTATCGCACTACCGATTGGATCCCTATGCTTGTCTGACATCCCAGCATCTGCAAATATAAAAAAGAATCTCTTAAACTATTACCATTCAGTTATTTTGCCAGAAGGGAAAGAAACGAGCATCTACTTATTAAAAGATATTACAAAAAGGTGAGCTTTGGGTGAAATTATAAATATTTGAATGCACATGTTTTTGAATATTATCTTCTTGTAGCCTACTGTTAATTGTGAGTAAAATAATCATACTGTGGCTTTGTATTACATCACAAGTTCAATACCAGATAGCAATGTCTACAGAAGCACCACTTAATTTAGTATTTTGCACACATGGACAATTTGCCCCATTTAGACTGAGTGGTGTACGTTATTGTCTGTTCTTTGTGCATATGCAGCTCAAATGTCAGACCGGTGGTTGCAAAATAGTAACATTGTGCTTCTGGCTGCATGAAGAAGCAAGGGTTCCTATACTTCACCCAAACTTCTATGGACAAATGAAAAGATTCAACTCCATTCAACTAATGCTAATACAGTTGTTTATTATGTCTCACACTCAGAAGTGTGAGAATTCTATTTTTCCTGTTCATACCCCATTTGCTACTAGCTAGCCTCCTTCTTACTTACACACAGTATTAGCTGAGAAAACAGGTTTGGGTTTGAATAAGCATTCTAGTAGTACTTGCTTCTGGTGAAACTAGACATAAGACTCATTGGCCCAAATTCACTAAAGCGCGAAGCATCTAACGCTAGCGCTAATTCGCGTGACATCATTTCGCACTTCGCAAATTCACTAACACGACTCTGGCAAATTTTTGCTAGCGAAGTAGATAGACTTGCGCAACTTCGCACCCTTATGCCAGGCGAAGTTGCGCAGTGATGAAGGATCGTAATTAGATTAGAGTTTGAAAAAAAAATGGAAGTCCCAAAAAAACGCCGGCGTGTTTTACCATTGTAGGGTGGGGGTTACCCTCCTTCCCCACTACATTTCCTAACATATGGCAACACAACTATACAGTGGGCACATGTTTATGGCAATAGGACAACTTTATTTTATTTATTAAAGGTTTTCTGGGCTTGTGTAGTGGAATGTAGTGGTTGTAACATATACTTCTATTATACGCTTAAGTTCCCGCCGTATGCAAATTAGGCATCGTAACTGCGCTTTGCCTGGCGAAGTAACACTAGCGCAACTACACTACCGTTCGCCGACCTGAGCATAACTTCGCACTTTAGTGAAATTGCGAAGTGCGGCGAACGCTAGCGAATTTTCGGATCTTAGTGAATTTGCCCCAATGTCTGTATCATGACATATGATCTGGTTTCATATAGATTAATAATATACTGCACATCTCAGCAGCACTGTAAACCCACTGGTTCCCCCGGCAGCCGCATGGAAAATCTGCATGGAGCACATAGTTACGTTACTCCAGTTTGATCAATAACCGTGATCAGCAAAATACACCACATTCATTTACCGCATTAGATTGTGGACAAAAAATGCTGATTTTTTTTTCTGATTGATTTGGAGAAGCTCCAATATATGTGCAACGTGTTCTATATTCTATCTAAGCTATGTAGTCTGTTGTTATTTTCTGCAAGCTGCCTAACCTAATGTCCTTGTCAGGTATTACTTTCCTTTGGAAGAATACAGTACACAACACTTCTCAATAACAGTGACTCCCTGTGATGTACCTATCGAATGGAGTATTTTACAGTACAAAATGTCACAAGTTTTTCATGGAACCAAGTCAGGTAAGAAGGTTGAGGTATAAAATGATGTTAGTGATTGTTGACCCCATACTGCCCAGAAGCACTTGAAGAACATGCAAGTTACAGAACAGGTCAGGTTGGAGTGGGCACACCTTTCCCCATCCCTCTTGAATTGACCACTGACTAATGCAGGTAGTTTTGCACTCTGAACACTGTGTGGGGCCTTGTAAATAAAGCCTTATATCCCACGCAAAGGAATTTAATTCCCCTTAAAGTTATAATTCTTCAAAGCATAATATTTATGTACAGTGTTCTAATGTAAAAGACCGCAACCGCAACATAGATTATAATTTGTTCTTCTTTTGCAAATGATCACATTTTATTCCATCAGGACATCTGGGTGATTCAATTAACTATTTTATAATAGTATTTGTAACCAAACAGAAATGATTTCCCAGAATACAATGGGAAAAATACAAGCAGCAAACAGAAATATAATATGAGATTTAATACAAGTTAAGTGGGTTTGCTAAACCTGAAAGCACAATTATCATGATAATCCTAAAAGCTCCATTGAAAATGAGCAAATAAAAGCACCAGTAAAGTGGCTCATGAACAATAAACCAGCAATAAAAACAGCTGCATTGGTGTGATTTGTGATATTATAAAAGACTATGACTTGAATAAAAGTACAGCTATATGTTTAGAGAGATATTTACAGGAAATCATTAAAAGTAATAATGTGCAGAAGACAGATACCAGGTCGGCTAATGACATTTCCTATATTGTATAATACTGCCACTATTGCCCAATTTTTTTATTTTAGCTTAGGCTATGCTTGCCATCCTACTAATTAAAGGAAGCACACAAAAATAAAAATTCTATAGTGTAGATTAAATCACAAAACTGTTTGAGTGATCCAACTGTAGATGCACCAAACACAATCACATGTGTGTTGGAATACCCCCATGGAAAGAACAGTTGTGACAACTTTCCAATAAGCCAAAAAGTGAGCCTAACTCATTCTGAAGACAAAGCCCAAACAATTATACTAAAGTGAAAACATGGAAATTCTCAGCTTAGTACAGAATAGTTAAGGGCAAAAGGATTGCATATAGTGCAGTATAAGTATAAGTGTGTTTAAAAAAAATGCTGGCTACTTCTTATAATAACACAGTAAAAACTCATGTAAGCATGTGTAAAACAGCTCTACATATTTTGTGTAGCATCCACTACACTTCCTCAGGAGTGATATGAAGTTCTACCATGGTCAGTTTCACCCATAATAGGCCCCAAATGGATGCTGCCAGAAGTGCCGCAGACACAGTAACTTCCACTAGCATCCTGCATGCCTTCTCTGCAATGGAATCAAATCAGTGTCATCATGTGCATGCTCAGAAATATGTAGTGCCCACTTAGTGCACCCCTGTCATCACAGCTAAAAGAAGTAAAAAACAAAAGTTATGCATGTGTGGGACCCACCACTCTCATACCCCATATCTTATATGGTGCTATCATATTTTTAGATTATGAGTCTTCATAAAAAACATAGGGTCTTTCTTCCTGAAAATGTGTTTTGGCTACCACACGAAGCACATGGAGCTCCTTTACCCATGCTTACATTCTAGCTTTTAGTTATTAGTCTGCTGTGTACAGGGGATGATTTTTTTGCCAAGCTGGTGCGTTTCCATAGATTTTGGTGCATGGTTCATTGATGGGCATGCTTTGAGTGTGTCAAATAAATACTACTCTATATTTTGTAAACTTATATGTTTAGGTAAACAAAGTATGAATACTTATTAGCTTTTTGTTTATCTTTTTATTTTAGATAATTTTAGACCTTTGGTTGATCTAAAATCAAGACAATTTTATAAAACAATATCTGAACTTTTCCATTATAAAGGAAACTCTGTGGAAAACTATGTGGGAGTATCGTCATATTCTTCATCCCTTTTCTTGTTGGAATTTTTATCTACTGAGAGAGATACTCACATTTCAGTATACTTAACAACTGATCTAGCATATGGAACTCTATTTCCTGAGCTTCCTGGAGATCCACGTATAGATGTCACTACATTGAACCACAATTCTGCTAGGCTTGTCTGGAAACCAAGCCCAACTGGCTTGAAAACTAAGGAATACATAGAATACTGCATACTTGTAAATGAAAAACACAATTATAAAAGCTTGTGTGCTGCTGATGATGCTGTAAGATCAGTTCGTGGGCAACGGACAATGTTCTCCAACCTTCCTGTCTCACACCATATAGATGACCTTCAAAGTGTCATGCATTTATCAAACAGGGAATTAAGCATTATTCGCAAAACCAACAATATGGAGGTTAGACAAATATGTATTGGTAATAAAAATACTTACACAGTGTCTAATTTGACCTCTAACACTCAATATTACTTTGATGTGTTTGTAGTCAATCTGCTCACTAATGGCAGTTCTGCCTATACAGGGACATTTGCAAAGACTTTAATGGAGCCCAAACCCAAGTTCTCACAACTAAAAGATGGAAAATTTATCCAAATTAACCTTAATGGAAACACACAAAGAAGCAATACATTTCAATATCAATCAATGCATAAAAAAGTTCAGTTTACATTCCAATCATGTAAAGGCCACTTACGAGCCCAAATATTGAAAAATGGAAAAACATTATTTTCTGAATCAATACAAGGGTTAAGACATATAACACTTACTGGTAAAATATTAGAAAAATATATTGTTATTGCATCGTCAGAACAAAACACTAATTCTTCTGTGATGGTTCAAGCATCTTCACAAATCCACAAACCTCTGTTTCCCTTATTTCCAGATAGTTTAAAAATAAGATCTTTTAACAAGCTCAGAACCTGCAACTCCATTACAATAGCTTGGCTTGGTACCCAGGAAAGAAGTTTATATTGCCTGTACAAGAAAAAAATTCAAGAAGGTCAAGAAATGTCCAATCACGACAGATGCTTAGGACCTGATTCAAGACTGAAATCAGAGAAAGTTTCATGTAAATATTTCCGGAACATCAACCTTCAGAAAGCAGTGACCACTGAGACCATAACTGGACTAGAAAATGGGTCTCTATACCTTATTGATGTGTATCTTGTGGGATCCCCTGGCATAACGGTGAGGTACCATACAAAGGTGATAAAAACAAGGAAACATTGTTAAGGCTTGAGTGAAAAATGGGTAAACCTGTTATCTTATGTTTAATTTAATATTCAATAATAAAAGAACTCTTGTAATGTAAATAAACCAACAATTGTAAATAAACCAATAAAAATGTTTTTCAACTGCCCCCTAAAAATAACAAGAAGACGGCAAATGCTGTGCTGTTTGTTGGATCTTTGCAAATATGTTTCTTAATATTAACAGCATTTATTTGAAATAACATTGTTTATTAAAAGATTTAAGCAGTGCTGTACAAAGTATAGGAGATGTTTCACGAAATGATGTATAAAAACTATATTCTATGCTCATGTTTACATTTCTCATGTTTCCTGTGAAGACATTTTCCAGGCTGTAATGGTGTATGTAAGTCCTACAGACTGGTTCACAAACATTTTTTTACTCTCAGGATAAATTATGATAAATAAAGATGACTCCACTTGTTAGCCATATAGCTAGTACATTGTATGCTCCACATATGTCACAAAAATCTGTCTCCTTGACTTAAATAACCTTATATTATTATAATGTTTGACTATCAGCCTTAGAGCCTGACACAGTCCTCTTGATGATTTAGTCATCCACATATTGGTGCAATCAAAATGGCAAGAGACTATAGCTAAAGATGGACTTGACATGAGTAGATTTCGTGTTTTTGTTCAACTGGCATGATTATGTAACTGGAATACTGTATATACAAGAAGCATTTGTGGAACTAACAGCAATTCCAATCTTTAATAAAAAATATTTCTAATTTAAAGCATCACTTTTATTCTCAACAAAAGTGAAATTTTGTAAATCACCAGTCAATTTTTCTCAGGATCACTGGTGTTAGACTGGGGGCTGGGCACCAAGGCTCAACACAGAACCTTTTATCAATGGTCCACCAATCACTAGTGAGCTTTTTCTCTTGTTTACATTGCAAATTCTAAGACAATCATGCT
Source organism: Xenopus borealis (assembly GCA_024363595.1). NCBI lineage: Eukaryota > Metazoa > Chordata > Amphibia > Anura > Pipidae > Xenopus > Xenopus borealis. The sequence goes on along the minus strand of CM044444.1, from coordinate 33,902,941 downwards.
ATAAGCCTTGCATAGATAATGGCTTCTCTGGATCCTCCTGGTCAGTAAATTTGCATATTTCTTTTCCCTGAGCACATCCCGTATTACACCATCACCTGGGCCTCCCAGCCACAAACACCTCTGTGCCAATACTTCATGCACCAAACCCACCCCCCCCAACACACTGCATGCTTGTATGTTTTTCCGGCACTGCAATGCAACTGAAAAGAAGAGTCTGGGCCAGTCCAACCCTGAACCCATCACAGTTTCCTAAAAACTGTTTCTTATCTTTATCTTGGTTTTCTCACATGATTTAGATTTTGAACACAGGAGCAGAACATGATAAACATTGAATTGAAATATAGATTTTAAGAAATAACAGAATGATTTGAAATCATTATTTGCATATTATACATGCTATTAGTTTAGTGTTCATTGCTTTGTATTCTATGCTCATCAAGATCGCAAACAATGGCAACATACTAATACATTATTTTATGAAGCAATGTTGAGTAACATTTGGAACATATTCAGTTTTAGAATCTGCATTTATGATTTTTGTATTAAAATTAAATAAACCTAATGTGACCGTTATTATTTTAAATGAAACCAAAAGGGGAACGGTATAACTATTATGTTTAATGTTTGATATTTTTCTGGCCAGCAACCCATTACTGTGCTCAGTGCATCACAAAAGGTCTATTTCAGATCCGCTTTTCTTGCAGGTGGAGAGAATTGGAGCCAATGATCTGCCTTTATCTGATGAATAACTGGTCTTTCCTTAAAGAAGAATCAACCCCTACAAAGCATATGGTTAGAAATGTTATATTTTATACTGTACTAGCCTAGATGTTCAGCAGTTCTGTAACTGAAATCATCCATTTCTTCAAGTTTGCCATCTTGTATTTTGTTAGATCAGGTGATCAGTGTCAATGACACTGCACATACTCAGTGTGCTCTGGACAGCTGTTGAGAAGCTAAACTTAAAGGTTATTCAACATTTTTTAATGTGGTTTGTCTGTCACACAGACTGATGCTACAGGGCTATTGATTACATTTACATTCAACCAGATTCATTGGTTTAATATAATGTAAATTGGAATAATTCTTAATCCATTTTGTATTGTGACATTACACTATAGATATAATATATACTTATTACATAAAAAATATAATAGGGCTCATTTAAGTCCTCAAGCTCAGTGGCCAACTTCTCTCTTTTCCCCCTGAGTTGCGCTTAAAAGCACTTGCACCAAATATCCAAACAAGTCCATGTAGTTGCCCTTGCAGTTGCTCAGTTGTTCTTTCCTTCTGCTCTGAATAGTGTTGAGCTAAACCTATTGACACAGGAGAATCCTGGAGCTTTCACCACCTCCTGACCAGGCAGAATTTCCAGGGTTCCCTCAGCCTTGACGATGATGCCTTCGGCTATGACTACTGTGCATACTCTGAGCCAATGGCAGGTGAAAGGGCTGTGGGGTATAGTAAATTGGTGATTATGTTTAGTATGTTGTATCCAAAATGTGGGATACACATATGTAAATACAGCATTGCAGGGTCCTTGTCTTTTCACTTTTTGACTATTTTCACCATTTATTTGTAACTATAGAAGTCTAAGGGCAGATTTATTAACATTCATATTTTTTTCGAATTGTAATTCATAGCAACAAAAATCCTGGATTATATTAATTACTCTAAACAACATAAAATGTGTTTTTTATTAAACAAAAAAAAAAATTACAAAAAGCACTAATAAAAAGCTTCTAAAAGCTGTCACGGTCATATAGCCAAAAATCTTTCATTAAGTTTTTAGAGGTTTTTGGTTTTGGTTTTTTATTAGTATTTGCACAAAAAATTACTCAAAAGGATTTCATGGTTTTGTGAGAATCCACTGCAGCATCACAACTGTCACGAACGCCGCCCGCCGTCGTGTCAGGAGCTCCGGGCGGTGTGTGTTACCTCTCCGGCGTCACTCCCACAATGGCGGCGCCCACGGCCGCCACGTGGGTTGTGGTGCTGGACGATGACATCGTCGCAACGGACGCGATGATGTCACGGCACCACGTTTTGCCGTCAAATTTAAATATTTACGAATCCAGGACTCCAGAATGGCGCCCAAGTATAGGATTAGTTTTACTACATTCCTGGGTGCTTGTTTTGCCTATTTGCCTGATTCCTGGACTTTGAACCCTAGCCTGAACCTGAACATAATCCTTATCTGCCTGCCTATTGAACCCTGCCTGGATTTTGACCACGAGTATTGCCTGTTGTAGCTGTACCGACTATTCAATTTTCAATAGTTTATGACACTAATTGTGTATCATTCTTAGACCTCAATATTTATGTATGTGGCAACCACCTGGAAACAGACTGGTACAGGAAACCAACAGATCGCAACACGCTGTTACACTACAGCAGTTGCCATCCACCAGCTTTAAAAAAATCCCTGCCCAAAACACAGCTAGCACGAATCAAAAAGATTGTGTCAGATCCTGCTGTATTTCCCGCAAGAGCGGCAATAATGACAGAACGCTTTAAAGACAGAGGTTATCCCTCAAAGATTCTCATGGAAAGCAATGATTACATTCTAAATACTCCCAGGGAAACCTTACTAAACAGCAAACACACATCAGATACACCAAAGAGACTAGCTTTTGTAAGTCAGTATACTATGGCCAGTAGGCATATAGCTACCATTTTACGTAAGCACTGGCACATATTACAGAAATGTTCCCCAGACATAGAAGAATTCTCATCCCCCCCGCTCATGTCGTACAAAAGAGGGAGGAATTTAAGAGATATCCTGGTGAAAGCCGACATTGGTCCACAAAAGAAATCGGGGCAACAATATTTAGCTGAAATTAAACCAGGATCCTTCCCATGTCTTAATTGTGCCCAATGTAACAATATGACAAAAGGTAACACCTTTACACATCCACTCACGGGAAAGAGCTTCAGTATCAAACAATTCTTTACCTGTGAGTCTACATTTGTTATATATCTGATAAAATGCCCATGTGGCCTGGGTTATGTAGGGGAGACGACACAAAAAGCTGAGGATAGAATCTCAAAACATAAGTCAACCATTAGATGTGATGAATTGGAGCTCCCTATACCGGCACACTTTCACACAGCGAAACATGCCTTGAATCAACTCAGATTTCAGATTATTGATGGAATTCCAAAATTAAGAAGGGGTGGTGATCATCTGAAAGCTCTCAAAAAGAAAGAAATGTATTGGATTAATAAACTGGGAACTTTGTGGCCTAAAGGCCTAAACAAAGAATACACACCTATGGAATTCATCTAAGATAGGTTATCCTAAGGTTTTGCTAAGGTCGGTTAAACACCCCTCGTTGTTCTTAATATGCTTATAATGTTCTAATTTTCTATTCCTCAAGGTTTTCAACAAATGTAAATATTGGTACAAGATCCCGGACTGCAGTGAGGCGGTTCTTTCTGGAACTTCTCCTCCCCGGGTAGAAGGTACCAAAAATGTTTTAATCTGAGGTTTAATCCTTAGTTTTATCCTGTGTGTAATTTCTTATTATATTATGGCACTTTTCATATTTATGGCACATTTTAACACAAATGTAACAAAATATATTATTGATTAACACTTAATTTATAAGCGAAAAAATCACGTGATGGATTATGAACTGAAAAACTCAAGAATTTGACTTGGACTTTAAAATGAACTAAATGTAATTAATATATTGTGTGTGACACAAATGGGGTGGGTCTCAAGGGGGTGCACTCCCCCATGGGTGGGGATAAAAAGGTGGTTAGGTGCACTTTGAGATATGCTTGAGAAAGGGCAAGGACTGGCCCGAAACGTTGCATTTCTGACCTAATAAAGGCAAGTTTTTCACTTTTTCAATTAAGAGGTGCTGCAGCTTTTTTCTGTGATTGCATGATTTTGGCCTGTGGCAAGGGCTTCATACTGCACTGCACTCTGCCCGAAAGGGTGTCCCAAGGTTGGCTGAAGCACACAAGAACTTTGTTGTTTGTTCACTCCCACAATGGCGGCGCCCACGGCCGCCACGTGGGTTGTGGTGCTGGACGATGACATCGTCGCAACGGACGCGATGATGTCACGGCACCACGTTTTGCCGTCAAATTTAAATATTTACGAATCCAGGACTCCAGAATGGCGCCCAAGTATAGGATTAGTTTTACTACATTCCTGGGTGCTTGTTTTGCCTATTTGCCTGATTCCTGGACTTTGAACCCTAGCCTGAACCTGAACATAATCCTTATCTGCCTGCCTATTGAACCCTGCCTGGATTTTGACCACGAGTATTGCCTGTTCCTTGCCTGCAACTTGTTTTTGGACTTAACTCTATAGCTTCGTCCTTGGTCCTTACTAAACTCCCCTGGGTGCCGATAGGCCCCCTGACATTAGCGTCACTCAATTTTATAGTCAATACTTGAATCAGGCAGTGGAAACCACACTTGAAACAGAAGCATTACATAGAAAGCAATAATATTACAAAACAGGCAGACATAAGGCCTATAATGTTTAATAATATAGTAAGTACAATAGATATAAAGGACTATCAGAATAAAGAGTCTGAGCGAGCAGAGGAGGAATAAGGATTTGGAAAGTGAGCCCACAGTCTAAGGTTTTCTGGTGGGCCCTTGGCATCCCAGTCCGACACTGTCTGGGAATTATACAGCATCACATTGCTGTGAATACAATAAAATGCAGGGCCGGGCCAGGCTGGCCAAGTGCCCCAGGAAACCTGGCCAGCCGCATCGCTCCTCCCCAACCACGCATGCATGAGTGCATGCACGCAAACATATTATTTTAGGATATGTAGGGATGTGACCAATCAGCAGGTGAGGTCAACAACAATCATATATTACATTTTGAAATGTGGGAAAAAAAGCAATATATGAAAGTAATTATAATGTAAAATACAGTATTTCTGATATATATTTTACAGTTTATTGATTACTATACGATACAATACTATACAATTTATTATTCACAAGAACAATAATACATTATACAGTATGCTGATCAATATCATATGCAATATATTAATACACAGGTTCATAATTGTATACAAATATGTTAGCTGCTTAAGTGACTATTTGACAGAAAAACAGGGAATTCCCACATTGAACAAGTGTACAAAGGCAAACTTCTCTTCTTCCAGAATGCTGAATATAAGAATATATTTTACATTTAAAGGAGAAGGAAAGTCTTCGTGCACTAGGGGTGCCAAATGTTAGGCACCCCCAAGAGATTGGATTGATTGACATGAAACCCCCGGTCTGGTGCTCCCATCAGCACAAAACTTAATTGGCCCAGGGTTATACCAGTGAGCACCACGGAGTAATCCTCGTCCGTCTTTCTCTTTCTTCCCGCGGTTGCGAATGCACAGTAGAATGAAAAGCTGACCTTTAAATAAAAAGTCATCTATTTCATTCAACTGTGCATATGTTTGCCCCAAGAAATTTGAAGAAAGAATAAGCTGCAAGGAGATCGCTCTGTGGTGCTCACTGGTATAACCCAGGGCTGGTGCAGTTTTCTGCTGATAGAAGCACTAGACCAGGGTTGCAGAAAAGTCATTACAATTACTTGGGGTGCCTAACATTTGGCACCCCCAAGTGCTCGAAGACTTTCCTTCTCCTTTAAATGAAAATTGTTAGTTGAAATATTCACCATAATCGTTAGGGTGGCCAGGTAGACTTTACTCAAGGGGATCCCCTCCCACTATGCGGTGCCGTCTATGATTTTAATATTTTGATTTATCATTTTCCTTATATTTTGATTTGTTTAAGTTTATTTTAATTTTGGGGTTGGATGTCAACCTAAATAAAAATTTGCCTTTTAATTTACCACTAGGTGTAGATTTGTGAACTAAATCTTGTACTCGGTATCGGGACTGGGAGAATTAGTCCTATAATTTGGGGGAGAGTTAACATATATGCAAGCATGGACACTCCCACTCTCGATCCCGACTATTGATTATGATATATGATACTGCAGGGTTTGAGTCTGGTTTAGTATTTGAAATATTCACTACCATAATAAAATGCTATAAAAAAGATATTACATTTTTGTGATTAAAAAGTTGAATTCCTAGCCTAATCATAATTTGTAACCCAATGGGTAGGAGGGAGCACCTTTCCAGTTAGCTGCCACTGCAGAAAGGACACAGTGTGACCCACAAAAACTTTATTTCAGTAGGATGAAAGATACAGTTTTCTATTGTGGTTGCGGAAACAGGGCCAATATCTCAAAAATAATTAAAGTATGCATTGGAAGCTTGACTCTTTTAAGGGATTATTTTTCAGAATCAATAGATTTCCTGTTTAATTATTGATAAAATATATTTTCTGCAAAAGCATCCCTTTCCTTTGCTGCCAAATTTTATCAAGGAAGAAGGACTGTTGTATAATTTTGTCCCTTATGGACATTAAAAAGGTGCTTGTCATTTTACCTGTATTCCATATACTCAGTGATACATAACTATAGTCAGATTCCTAAAACATCATAACAGCAAGGTTTAATTTTGAGCTCACCCTAAAATATGATATTCATAGTTCATATGAAAGCTACTAATAACTGCATACATTTATCCTACCTGGGTTGATTAACAACGCTGAGATCAGAAATTTTGAAAGGTTCAAAGATAAAACAAAGGGAGAAAGGAATTTCAATACATTTCATGACATATTATTTAGAATATCAAGTGCTCTAATTTTGAATGAAAAGAATTATGCAAAGCAAAATGTATTTGATTAATTAAACACAGGAATCCATTGATCACAGATCTCAATTAAAGCATAATTAAATAATTTACAGCTACTTGCCTAACCAGTTGCAACACATAATATAAAATAAGGATTGGAATTGTTGACATTGAGAAGATGAATAACATATTGAAATGAAATCCATTGATTTGTCTGTTGTTTTCCAATAGATATTAGAATTTTTTTTTAAAAATTTGCTGGAAAAAATGAAAAACCAAATCCAATTTATTTCCATAAATTTCTCTTTACAGCACTGAGAAGGTCAATGTTTAAATACTGGATTAATCCTCTACCCTGCCCCCACCCCCAAAAAATACATTTGATGTTTTTACTTATCTATATCAGCTATGATCATTTGTGAGTATCAAATTTAGATACTGTATAGTAATGATACATTCAAAAAATTACGAAATGGTCTCCCTACTATACATTTCTGAGTAGCAAAGACAGAGTAAAACTTTCTCTTTGAAAATTAATTATACAAAATTTATATTTTCATGTATAAGTCATGGGAAGAGCTTTATTTCCTTTTAGTTTTATTTTAGTTGTTTTATATGTGTGTCCTGGATTTATTATTGATTGTTCATATGTAAATAAAATTTACTCAGCTTGTAGTAACTGACGTAGTAAAAAATGTGGATTATTTGTATAAAATGGGGTCTATGGGAGACTGGCATCCTGTAATTCTGAGCTATCTGTATAATGGGTTTCCGGATATCGAATACCATACCTGTACAAATTATTGAAAATTAGAGGAATTACAAATGTTGTTGTTATTGTTACTGCATGTGTGGATAGTTCCTGACAACCGAAAGGTCCATGGGGCAAATTCACTAAGCGGCAAAAATGCACTAGCGTGGCCTTGGCTAACGTTCGCAGCACTTCGCCAGGTGAAATTTTGCCAGCGCTACGCAAATTCACTAAAGTGCGAAGTTACGCTCAGGTCGGTGAACGGTAGCGTAGTTTTGCTAGTGTTACTTCGCCAGGCAAAAATGCATTTACGCTAGTGATGCCTAATTTGCATACGGCGCGAATTTCAAAGTATAATAGAAGTATATGTTACAGCCACTACATTACACAACACAAGCCCAGGAAACCTTTAATTTTCAAATAAAATAAAGTTGTCCTATTGCCCTACATGTGCCCCCTGTATAGTTGAGTTGCCATATGTTAGGAAATCTAGGGGGGAAGGAGGGTAACCCCCCAAAAAAATTTGCTCTTTTTCAAACTATCACCCTACAAAAGGTAAAACACGCCAGCGTTTTTTTGGGACTTAGAAAAAATTTCCATGTTTTTTTCAAACTCCTATCTATTATATTGAACTTCGCCAGGTCTGATCTGGCGAAGAAACATCTAGCATAAGTGGTAATTTCAGTAAAATGTTCATCTTAGTGAATTTGCATAATTACAATCCTTTGTCAATGCGCAACTTCGCCTGGTGTTAGCATGTGAAGTTGCACTAGTCTATCTACTTCGCTACCGAAAATTCGCCAGAGTCGGTGTTAGTGAATTTGTGAAATTACGAATTGGCGCTAGCGTTAGACGCTTCGCGCTTTAGTGAATTTGCCCCCATGTGACTGACAATGACTCTGAGGCATTGATTAGACTGGAGCATATTTTGGGCCAGTGTATATTTACGTGAAGAGCAAGGTCAATGAACAAGGTCATTGATTGAAATCAATGGGAAAGGGGGTCTCACAGATACCTCCAGTGATTTTTCACTTCCCCTGTCCTTTAATTATTGACATATTGAGTGAACGTAGAAAACTTTAATATCCTACTGGCAGTATGTGAAAAAAAAACATTTATTTAAAGCTGTGCGGGCAGAGAGAGAGAGGCAACTAAATATTAAATTCTGTGTGTACCATAATTGGATTTGTATGGTGGTAGTAGAGTTTGTGTTTGCATTCCATTGCTTGCAGTAAATGGAACATTGCTGTAGATTATTATCCTATATTTTATACCCAAATCCTGTAGATCTTACAGAGTCAAATGATTTACATGTAGCATGAGCATAATAAAATACTTTAATACAAATAAGCTGTTATACTGCATGTAAACTCCATGTTCCATTACTGGAAACAAATCTTTATTTTCTGAGAAAGAGAGGCGATTCTGTAGGTACTTGATAAAATCAACCTGAGACTTCAATATTGCTTGGTCACTCACAGTTATTGGAACCCGACCCTGTAAATAAATGGAAGCAAAAAGAAATGTGCACTTTAAATAACATTTTAATGTTTATTATCCAACACAATCATTTAGATATACTCCTACAGACTCAATTTAAAACAAGTTATTTTTTATTTAAAATAATCTTTCCTTTTTCTCTGTGTATTAATAAAACAGTACATTGTACTTGATGGTAACTAAGCTGCATGAACCCATATTGGTGACAGAACAAGCCTGTTGGAATTATTGAATGATTAATTACTTTTTAGAAGATCCAAATGATATTACCTTGGAGATTATGGAAAAAGGCACTAAGTTTGTCCAGGAGCAGTAACCCATAGTTACAGCTGATAGCAAACCAAAAGTATGAGAAAAGGTAATGGGTAATTGTTTCTTGTGTGATCAGATTTATAATTTTGTTTTACAGCAGCAGTGTCCTGTGCTATTTATGTGGGATTCAGAACCCTTGACAGGATAAATTATCAAAGTGTTTTTATAAGAATCCACATTAGTTTTGCAAAACTAGAAGAAGGATTTTTTCTCAAAGGAATCTAAATGAATGCATTTGTGCGGACAACTGAAGCTAATCAATACATGGATATTGATGAACTATAACTTGGTGCAGGTAGTATTGCCTTGAGCGGCTCTGTAGATTCTTACCTTAATTTCTCAAATCGACTAGACTGATCACAACTCATTGTTGATTTATTACTGTGTGTACAATGTATAACCTATGTTTGTAAATCCATTCCTACTATTCTGTAGAGAAAGGAAAATGCAAAAAAAACTTACATTAAAGCATTACTAAGACTATTATACATGCATGCATTTATATAGTACTTCTTATTTTGTCGAAGTCCATCAAAGTTGGAGTGATACTGATACTACCAATCCTCATGCCCCCTTATCACCTAAGCACTCTTTTTATAAACAGAAGACTTGCTGCTTTAATGAGTGCTTTACATTCTGTGTGTCTGTCGGCCCGTCTATCAGTCTGTCTATCTCTGGGAATTATTTATTTTGTACAGCTGGTATACTGGGGCTCTGCAGAACATTTTACCTAACAGTAGCAGATCTAACATATAATTATATTCTGCAAATATATCAGCAATACAACAAAATATTGCCACTTGCCTTGAGGTCTATCATGCTCAAAATCCAGGTCAAATGTGTTTTTTGTCAGCATCAAGTGTTCGGGAACAATAAAAGTTTGACCAGTTTCACCCCTGATAAGGGAATTTAGTAATAGGAGAAGGAAACCATACAATGAATATGACTAAAAATGCCATGTTTTATATACTAAACTTATTGCACCAGACTAAGGGTTCAGCTTGTCAATACAAGTAATGATCCAGGACTTCAAACTTGTCACAGGGGGTCACCATCTTGGAAAGTGTCTATGACACTCGCATGCTCAGTGGGCTCTGAGCAGCTGTTGAGAAGCTAAGCTTAGGGGTTGTCACTAATTATCAAGCAGAAAATGAGGTTCCCCTGTAATATAAACTGATGCTACAGTCCTTATTCAATTCTGATGCTAATTGCACTGGTTTCTGTGCTGCCATGTAGTTATTATCCATATTAATGACTAATCAGCCTTATACTGTGACATTTATATTCTATGTGTACTGTATATTTTGAGTCAGTCCCTAACCTCAGTAACTGGCATCAGCACAGAGCATGTGCAGTGAACCAGCAGAAAAGAAGACAGGGAACTACTGGGGCATCTTTGGAGACACAAATCTTTACTGCTAAAGGGCTGTGGTTGCCTTGGGCTGGTACAGAACCACAAAACATACAGTAATGTACAACATTTCTAGCCTACTTCTTAATTTTAACTTTCCTTGTAATTTAAAGGTCAGTTCAGTAGCTCATCACTTTTTAAACAGGGTATTATAGATTATGAGAGATAGATTATGTTATTGTGTTGTTTCTGTGTGTCAAACTATAAGGAACGTTAAAGTAGGCAGGGTTAAAATCATCTTGAAACGCTGGAAAATATGCATATCAGTTTATAGAATCAACTACAGTAGAAAAGACAACTAAATAGGCATGTCTCTGCATGAAATTAATGAATTCATATGGTTTTGTTGGTGTGAGAGGATCTACCATATTGCTTATGCCAACTGAGGCAGGGTTCATGGAAAATATTTTGTGCCAGATAAGCAGTATATCAATTACACTCTCTATGTATAAATACAAATATATAGATGTTTCTGTGCTCACAGTTATGCCCTCAAATGTTATTTCTTATAATATCTATAAATTATATTTTGTTAAATCTACCCTTTAAACAGAACATCATTTTATCCACTGTGACTTAAATATGAAATGGACAAATGTGAGAGCTACAACTCTACACCTATTTGTTTTTCTAATGAACTCAAACACACAACATATGAAATAATTTTATGCATTTACAGTATATACTGATGTGTTTGTTCTTACCTGGTGGAGCTCAGTCTTCCAGCCTTCCTGTTGGTTTAATATTGACAAGGCATTGTAGAATGAGCTGTCTGCTTGATCCATAGGGGCAAATTTACTAAAGAGTGCAATTTCGCCAGCAACGGCTTCACAGCCATCACAATACTTCGCCAGGCGAAAAGTCACTCAGACAACGCTAATTTACTAAGTAGCAACGAACGCTGGTGAATTTTTGCTAGCGTTACTTCTGCAGAGCAAGCAAATCAGAGTGAAAATGCGCTATTGTTCAATTCTGGCTAGCACAACTTCTCTAGAGTTCTTGCACTCAGGCCAATTTAAAGTGGAATGGAGCTATTTACAGTATGTTACATGGTGCAGCTAATTCATTTACATTCATTTACACTGATAACTAGACATGCCAAGGGAACCTTAATAATGTCAATAGAGTTGTTTCAATGCCTTACACATAAGGACTCTGTAAAATAATGTGCCATATGGTAGAAAATGTATGAGGGAAACCGTGAACCCAAAAAACATTTTTATGCCTTTTGCAACCTAATACCCTGAAAAAATTAAAAGACGCCATGATGTTCTATGCACTCCAATGCACTTCATCCCGTTTCTCTATCCAAGTACAAATACTACAGAATGTTCCAACTTAACTTATTGTACCAACCTAAATATTCAACTTCTCAGTAGTAGCAATGGACTTGCGACAGGGTCATCATCTTAGAAAGTATCTGCAACTAAGCAGCTGTTGAGAAGCCAAGCTTAGGGGTTGTCACAAATCATCACGCAGAAAATGAGTTTGGCCTGTAATATAAACTGATGATACAAGACTAATTATTATATTATGATGCTAGTTGCACTGGTTTCTGAGCTGCCTTGTAGTATTAATTACTAATCAGCCTTAGATTGTGACATTTATATTCTATGTGTTCTGCATTTTGATTCGGCCCCCTAAGCTCAGTAAGTGACAGCAGCACAGAGCATGTGAATCAGTGAATCAGCAGAAAAGAAGATGGGGAGATACTGGGGCATCTTTGGAGACACAGATCTTTACTGCTAAAGGGATGTGGTTGCCTTGGGCTGATACAGAAGCCAAACACCTGATGTACAACATTTGTAGCTTGCTTCTTAAGTTAGGCTTTAGTTCTCCTTTAAAACATCCAAATAAATAGACAGCACAGAAGCAGAATGATATAGCCCAAATGGTCAGCTGGCATGTATAGTGTGGCACACTGGGCTATGTCTGGTAAGAAGTGTCCATGTCTACTACAGTATATGTTAAAGGCAGTGATAAATAGACTGTATCTTGTAGAGAGTAGAAGAGATACACTTAGATACATTAGTCACTTATCAGCTGTAATCGTCCAATCAAGTCTCTCTCCATCTTCTGTCATGGCATCTTTAGAAACAGAGTCTCGTCATTCACAGTTGTGATTGATCTTACAACAAAATATGGTAAAATGATTTTTAAAACTTTATTTACCAAATGTCCAGGAAAGGGTATGGTATATCTTGGGAGTATAGGATTTCTTGGAAGTAGGTGAAGGATAGAGTCAGTTTAAACTTTGTTATTTCTTTTGAAAATACCCTCACTGCTATCTTTTGCAGACCTTATGAGGTAATGTTAAAATACTGTTACTGATGAGAAACACCAATATAAACCATTCAGTTTAGACCAACTGGTTTATGTAATCCACAGCCCACTGCTGAACAGTATTGACAAACATGTTTAGGGTTTTAGAAATAAGTAGCAGCAAAATATGACCTACCTTTATCTAAAGTTTTATTTAAAGTGGATAAAAGATAATAAGGTACAGCATCAGACTGGGGGGCTGCAGACTCAGGAGCCTCAACATCCCACCCCAAGAGCAGCATATCCCATGTGTTTTTATCCTCCATTGTGACTAAATGCTAAAGAACATGGAACAAAAGATTAAAGAAGGCAGAATATTGCATTTATATAATGTACAAGTATGGGACCTGTTGTCCAGAACGCTTGGGACCTGGGGTTTTTAGAATAGTGAGTCTTTCTGTTATTGGGATCTTCATATCTTACCTCTTCTAGAAAATCATGTAAACATTAAATAAACCAAATAGGCTGTTTTTTCTTCCAATAAGGATTCATTATATCTTAGTTTAGGTACTGTTTTATTATTACAGAGAAAAGGGAAATTATTTTTAAAAATTTGGATTATGGGAAACAGCCTTCCGTAATTCATGGCATTCTGGATAAGGGGTTTTCGGATAACACATGCCATACCTGTACACTACTAATAAGTCAGTAGGCTTACAAGGATCTAACTAATATAGTTTGGATGTTGTCATAAATTAATTCCCAGAAATTAAATGTATACATTTCTATTATTGTCAGTTATTTCTGCTGTAATGTCATCTCACAACTATGCAGAATTATAACAAAAAGGGGTAGATTTACTATTGGTCGAATTTGAGGGTTAAAAAACCCCAAATTTGACCATGGGAATTGTGTGGGAATAAAAATCCTTTGAATATGAATATCGAATTCTAAGTATTTTACCGCTATTCAATTGGTCGAATTATCGAATAGTGAAAATTCGATCCAACGATTTTATCCATTCGATTGAATTTTTTTATTTGATCTAAAATGATGAAAGCCAATTCGGTAGGTTGAAACTGGCAAACTAGGCAGTTGAATAAATATTTAAAGGGGAAGTTATTCGAATGTCGAATATTCGAATAGATTTTTATTCAAATCATTCGATTCGATCGAATTTTCAAAATTCACTGGTCGAAGTGGTCTTCAAAAACATCTGAAAATCCGATTGAATTTCGAATCATTCATGTGAATTTGATAAATCTGTCCCATGGTATCACTTAATAAGCTTAAAGGTCAACTAAACTAAAGCACTAAGCTCCCATTCACTGGTATATCACATCAATGCTAACAGCAGAACTCTACCTAGGTTATTTATTATTATTTATATTTGCAATATCATGTACACTGGTGAAGTAAAAATATTATATAGGATATTTTAAGGTAAACCAATATGATGTAATTATCATTTTTATTTAATTTATTCATTAGCATTTGGGTTCACAAGATCAGTATTTGAGTTTGGTTTTTGTCTCAGTAGGATGCTAGATTTGAATCAATTTTTTACTGACTATAAATATACTGTATATATTATCCATCTGCAGTATTGGCTGAAGACTATTTTTAATCCCTTGTGAGTGGTGTAATAGGAGTTTTGCTTCAAAAAGAAATTATTTTTTTAGACCCACCCCAAGAGTGTTATAAAATTTGTTTGTGAAGATGTTCATCCAGGTCATGGCATATCTGTAGAAATAAGTCAACTCAACTGGACTTGCTGTGTTTTTTCCTTGAAATTATAATAATATAGTCATATATTCTATTTGCATACATCACAATTTCAAGAAAAAATCATAGCAAGTCCGTGTTTTAAAATTCTGAGCTCCTTGGCCCCCAACAGGATCTGTCTCCCCAATGGGCACATCCTTGCAATGGCTAGAAGTATTTCTTCAATGGGTCAGACAATTTCAGCATCTGCCCATCTTTTCATTGGTTGTATTAGAGGTCCCCAGCCAGCAGCATGTTGCTCACCAACCCCTTGGCTGTTTCTCCCAGTGGCCTCAAAGCAGGTGCTTATTTTTGAATTCCTGGTTTGGAGGCAAGTTTTGGTTGCATAAAACATTGGTGTACTGCCAAACCGAGCCTCCTCTAGACTGGTCACACAAGGGCTAAGAAATAAACAACCACAGCCTATATTTTGTACCTCTAGGAACATTTTTCATGCTTGTGTTGTTCCCTAACTCCTTTTGCATATGAATGTGACTCATGAGTAAAAAAAAGTTGGTGATTCCCAGGTTATAACAATAATACTCTGGCACAACAATCAAATAATTCCTATCACCAAAGCTATTCAAATATGATAACATAATCATTTAGCACGTAACTGGTATATATAAAGGTGAATCTGAGTTTTTAATCTGTTTCATGCAGGCTTACTGTACTTCCGAGTTGTGCTGTCATAATAAATAAGTCACGGTAAGGTTCTATCTGTCCTTTTTCATTCCAAAAAATGAATTATGTCAGTGTTGCTGCATGGAATGACAGCTTACTGTTTACATTTGCAAAAAATCTCACTGTTATTACTCTGTATCTAGGGGAAAATGGCAAAGCAATACATTCCGGCTATATATTTTGAAACCTCAAAGATTAAAATATTACGGAAGCTATAAAAACAAATAGGGTGAAATTATTTTGCACCATAATATCCATGTGTAATAAAAGGCACAAAGTTTTCCCAGTTGCAGTAACTTCAGGGGTGTCTGGCTCATTTAACCTCCTCTATTCTTTGCACATATGGCTACATAAAATAGATTTTTAGTACAAATGAGTATTGATCTTGTATCTTGCTTCTTATCTTGCTTCTGAAATCTTCACTAACTCAGTATCAGGATTTGCTATCATAGATATAGCTGGAATCTCTGTACTAAGGCTAGGCCCATATGGGCCACTTTGATGGCTTGCTGAATGTTGCTAGTTCCACTTGGCTGTAAATAGTGCTGGCACAGTGCTGGCCAGAAATGGAAACCCCCAGAATAAAAACCCCCAACAAAATAAAACTGTATTCTGTCTCCTTACAAGATGGCTGCAGTAGAGATCAGGCTGTTGCTATGTTTATATATACAGTACTTAACTGGGAGATCTTGAAAATATCCAAAATCTGTCAACCTTTTGCATAACACTCCTTCCCCCTCCTTCGACCCGTCTACGATTTTCGAATGAAAATTGTATAAAAACTTAGTAAAATTCGATGGTTTTTGGTCGCTATGCGATTTCTCGATAAAATCGTACGATCGAACAATTTTACGAGAAAATGTAAAAAAACATTTGATTGTTCGGAAAAATCGTACGAATCGAATGATCGAAGCGAAGCGTTCAATCATACGATTGGTATTCGAACATGAAACTTTGAAAAGAAGCCTATGGGGGGTTCCCATAGGCTTCTATTGCAATTTGGTAGGTTTAATTCGGTAATCAAAGAAAATTTTTAAAAGGGAAGTACTTCGCTCATCGAATGGTCGATCTATTCGATACGATCGAAGTGGCCTAAATTTGCATATTCGAATATTCGATAAAATCATACAATCGGAATTCTTGGTGTACATTCTGCTTTTGGCACTCTTTTTGGGTATAACAAACTTCTACTGTGATTTCCTTTTTTTTTTTAATTCCTGCCTGTTTTCTAGCCTTGTAGTTTGCTGCCTTCTAGCCTGTCACAGACTATGATCTTGTCTCATCTTGTGCTTTGTTCATTCTAATCTACTCTGCATAGAGTTCAGGTTCCCTGTCAGTTCTGGTGCAGAGAGTTCCAGGACCCCAAAAAGGGAGCATTGAAGACAAGTACTGGCAGGGACTCTCCTGCTTCACCAAATAGTAAGCCCATTCCAGCTGTCACTCAGGGCAGACCAATATAGTATGTTTGTGTTCAGTATGGAAGTGTGGTCATGCTACTGTGTGACAGTGTGACAATCTATATAAGGAATTGGGATAGTGATTTTGTGAGGCTCTGGTGCAGATTCACTAATGGGCAAAGTGACTGACGCTATTGTCAATTCACCAGAAATCATTAGTGGATGAGATCGTCGCTAGCATCCGTTTGCCCCCTATCGCCAGGCAACTTTTTGCTTAAGTGCTGATTTTACTGAACGCTTCATCTTTCACCAGAGTTTCTTTCGCCACCTTAGACCAGACAAACTGCTAAAATTAAGCTACATCTTCCTCAATCTTATGTCAGTTACATCATATCCTGTTTGCCGGATATGCATTAAAGTTGTAAAAAAGCTGGCAATTTTTCATTTTTTTTTAAGCAGGATTGTCTGCAAAAGTCCTAACAAACTTTTTTGGATTAACATTTTTCCCCAGACATTTGAGTGACATGGAACATTCATTTAGGGTGGGCTCATGTGTAGGGCTGACGTGTTAGATGAAACAGCACCACTTCTTATGCCTTTATTGGAGCCTTTTAGGGCATTACAGCTACAATTAAGTATAAGTCGGGAAGCTGTGCTGTCTACTCTGCATGTTTCATGTGAAGGGATGTAACAATTCTCATTATCAGGAACCTTGCACAGCGATGAGTACACTCAAATGCACAGGGGATCCCTGTAGATTCCAGTGTTCACCAACGCCCTTTTGGGCCCCCAGGCTTTCTGCTGCGGAAACCAACAAGGAAAAAGTGCATAACTGAATACAAGTCTGTAAACTAGGTACCGGCAAGATTTAAGAGGAGGCAAAGTCAAGAATCAGGGAAAGTGTTCAAGGCAGGCAGCTGGAATCTAAGTCAAGGCAGGAGTCAAAAACATGAAAATCAAAGTCAGAGAAAATGCTTGAGCAGAATCAGTAAACTGAAGCCGGCTTAGGCTCTCTGAAAATGGAGAACTGGCTTTTTAAAGCTGTTTTGGTGTCAAAATTTTGAATTTGGCACCTTTGCGTGACATCACGACACTCAACGTCATGGCGCTCTGCATCAGACGCCCGAGCCACTACTGACCCAAACCCAGAACCGGGAGGTAAGGGAACTTGGCAATCTCCCGGTACATCTTACAAGGTCATTAGACAATCTATTTTGTATTCAGGTTCTTTGGACATTTGTAATAAAAAGTGTCCTCTTCAAGCATTTGCACCAACATCTCTACCCACCCTATTCAAATTAACCTAAGCGCAAGAGTGCTAGCAAAGTGTTGTTAGGCAGGAATGAACAATAGCAAAAATTAGCTATGAAATGCTCGCCCAGCAGAGTTAACGCTAATGAAAAGTTGCCAGCTTCGGCAGCCGAGATGCATCTTCGCATTTTAGTGAAGTAGCTTAGTGGTAACTAATTTGCTCCTGGCGAAGTGGCGCAGAGTGTGGCAAAGCGGTCGCTGGTGACAATTTGAACTTAAGTGGATTTGCCCCTCTGAGTGCAAAGAGAATGTGAGTGAATGTAAAGTACAGTGTCTAGTAAAAGTATTCAGACCAGTAACCAAGTTCACTGATTATTGAACCCTACACTGACATTTTGGGTTTTATATTTTCATTTTGAAGCACTTAAAAATGCAAAATGAGTCAAACAGATGTTGTGTTTGTGTTTGTACAAAATATTGACTGACAGCTAAAGCAATACAAGATGGTGTCTGCACAAGTATTCAACTTAAGTTTGCCATCTTTGCCATTTTGATTTGGACAGTCCTGGGTTCACATGGACAAGCCACTGCCCTTGTTGGTGTGAATTTAGGATAATTACAAGCTGTTGAACCACAGTCCCATCACTGATATCACCAGCCTGTCACCAATGTGATTAGTTCTGTACCCCTGTGCGGAGCCTCAAAGATTCAAAGGTGGCAACCCTATTTCAACTTATTTTTATATTTTATAGAACAGACTTTTGCATCAATAACAGTGTTAAGTCTACTTAAATAAGTTTGTAACAGTATTGCACACAGTACTGGGTCATTTGGTCTCATTTGCACTCATAGCAGTTCTGGTTAGTCAGGTGAGGCACCTCCATTTTCAAATAGTCACAGATTCTTAGTTGGATCAAGAACAAGGCATTGACTGGGCTACACCATGTTTCTTTGGCAGTGTGTTTGGCATCATTGTCCTGCTGAAAGATTTATTTTCTCTCAAGACTAAAATAGGTTATTTTGCAGTTGTAGGGGACCCTGTGAGTTAATGCCACCCCCAGGAAGTTTGCAACCTATGTCTTATTGTTGTAAGGTTTACCAGTTGAATCACATGGCAGGGGAACAGGCCTGGGCCTGTGAAGGCTATCCCTCTGGTTTTTCCCAGTGTCCTGCTGCCTCAGTCCAACTAATAGTGTAGAGTTAATACACTCCAATAACACCTGCCTAATACACAATTCTTGTCCCATATGAGTAATAGTGCATAATCCTCTGCAGCTTGTTCAACCTTTGCTATACCACCTACTCTCATATTTGCCTTAACATTTGCTGTACACAGGGATATGCCTCTTTTTGTTTATCAAAATTCCCACTGCCATAGAATTCCTACATATAGTTTACATACAGTCCAATCACCTTTCCTGTATGAAAACAAGGTAAGCATTTAATTGCCTTCCACTCCAATTGTGTCAGTAAAATGGTCTACCTGTTAGCCAGGTATTTATTATATATTTAATTCTAACACAGTGGGCAGATTATCAAAATGTGAATTTACCACAGAAAAACTCAGCCACTTTCTATTCATTCCTATGGGAATACACTTAATACACTCTAATGCACACTAAATACAATGTTTTTCTGTGTTAAATTCTAATCTCAGCCCCCCTGTGTGTTGTGTAACAGTGTGTAAATCAGCATAGCTGTCAAAGTCAATGTTATGTGCTCCACACTTGCCTCTGCTGTGACTCTACCCTACCCCAGGTTATCCACCAAAACTACTGCCACCTCTTTCACACAGATCTCAACTCCACTACCAAGAATATCTTCTGCCCTCTCTTTAACATGTCCACTTTGCCTGATTTAATATTTCCCTTGGTTTAGTCACTTCTTCAAATTCGATATTCCCTTCCCTTGGCTCAGATATCAGCTTTAGCACTTTGTAGTCCAGTCTGCTTGCTTAACCATTTCTATGGTACTTTTATCTCTGCTGTACTGTACATTAACATGTAAACATATGTTATGTATATGTAGGGACTCTGAGATTTGGCTATGTTCCCCTTGATAATAGGACACCTAAGTTAACCTAGTTAACAGAGGCAGCTATCTGTCCACATTAGTTCAAGGAGATTGTCCACTAGGTGGCAGTAGTTTAAAGTATAAAAGGGTTCTCAGGGTCTGTCCTGGGACCTTGACTCACTGGGAGGTACATTAATACAGGTCCAGGCTTGCCAGTGGAAAGTTAGATAAGAGCTATTTAGTGATAGTGAGCATTGTAATAGTCTCTAGGAGTGAGAGTAAGTACAGGGTAGCTAGCGAGCAGCATCTGCTCCAATGAGGTGAAGGTTTGGGGTTAGGACCCTGTGGTGTGTACACCACTAGCTCAGGGACTCAGTGAGTGAGGTGAGGGTGCCAAGAACCAAGACCTCAAGCTGACTATCCCTGGGCAGGAAGCTTTACACT